>CM060709.1:258369403-258569941 GCA_030686995.1 Artemisia argyi | reverse complement strand
AGGGTTTCTTAGCATGTATGTGACGTTTATATTTATATGAAAGACTTAGAATATTTCTAAGTGTTTATATAGTTTTTATACGTGAGTTTGTTAGGTTCAAAATAAGTGTAGTTGATGCATGTAATGTTGAAATGATCGTGAAATATGTGTGCTACGTGACTCCTAGGCCTTCCAAGATAGAGGCTAGCCACTTTTGTGTTGCTACAATTTATACGTACGTAAATATATATACATGAAACTTATATAAAATCGACAAAACATATACATGATGAATGGAATATATTTTACGTGTGAAATGAATTGACAAGAGCTTGAAACAACTTACTACACCTTCAAAAGTGGTAGAGAGTCGAGTGTGATGAAGGAAAACACAAGAAATAAACACGTTCGATATAACCTAAGTAATACTAAACTCGTTACTCCTTGTTTGCTTCCAAACGTACGAAGGTATTACCCCTGGACTTTCAGAGGTTATTTTGAGAGTTATTAGAAATATTTTGTGGAGGAAGAAAGGTGGTAAACTAATGATAGATATAGGAGACGATTTTTGTATATCGCATGGTTCAAAATAACACAACAAACATATATTACTATGTCATGTCAGTAATGAACTATTTCTCCTATATTTTTACTGTAATCAAAGGACTTTAGGATGAATGAGAGGGCATAAAATATTGAAGTTGTCCTTGTGAGTCACCAAATATGTCGACCAACATTTATCCATGTATACGATTTGCTAAATCGTGTACAACTTGAACATAGCTGATCATCATTGATATTTAAACATGAAAACATGTTAGAAATGTTATTAGGAACACGTAGGAACAAACGGGAATCAAAACGGTTAAGTTTTGATTTTATTGTGAATCGATTTAATTGGATTTTTGTCAAACATTTTGCCACTTAAAAATGTATCAAACATCGTCATATGAACTTGGGATTTGACACACTCATAGTTGGCTAGGTGGGGAATGAGATGGTGCAAAAATATATATGAGTCGTGTGTAGAAATCGAGAAAACGAGGGTCGTTTTGGAGGGTGTCTAATCGATTATATGAAATTATAAAACAAAAATTTGGGCTTTGGCCTTGGGCTAGATGAACAATGTTTTTTAAATGGGGTTGGGCTGGAATTTATTAAGGGCCCGTTTGGTTATAATTAGTTATAAATTAGGATTAGTAAGTTTTTAATATTTTGTTAAACGTGTCGAGAACTTGTTTTGTCGTTTGGTGAATTTTGCAATATCGTAATCGTGACCATTAATATAATAAGAAATTTTCAAATTTTTCTGTAAAAATGGTGATTAAAATAATGACAGAGATTAATATATAATTAAACGTTTTTAATTATATGAATTTTTGAGAGGTTTTACACTGGGTTACAAACCTCCTTAATGGGGGTTAATAGCATGCTCGAAATTTAATGCAGAAAATAGAGTTTCATGTGTAATTGGAGCCTTAATTGTTCGACTTGAGTAATTGCGAGCATGCAAAGAGTCATGTCATTACATTCATGTTTGCTTAATGGAGGAGATGAAAGTGCAAGGGTTGCTGGAATTGATCACATGGTATTTAGTATAGACTTAAAATTCGGTTATGGATTGAGAAGGAGTTGAAAAGGTTGCAAGAATAATTGATGATTTATCCTAATCCATGCATATATAAACCTGCCAAAATCACATGCACAAACACAAAAGTTCGAATCTTCATTCCTCCTACTTTATTTTGTAATTTATTGTTTCTTGATTTTCTTTTCTTTTTTTCCGTGTGTAGGTAATACATACAACATGATTATCTTACTAATGTTACAAGAGATGAGAAAAGGTGATGTATCTATACTCTTTCTTTTCTCAGTCTCATCTGCAAATTTTATATATA
Organism: Artemisia argyi; assembly: GCA_030686995.1. Classification (NCBI taxonomy): domain Eukaryota; kingdom Viridiplantae; phylum Streptophyta; class Magnoliopsida; order Asterales; family Asteraceae; genus Artemisia; species Artemisia argyi. The sequence goes on along the minus strand of CM060709.1, from coordinate 258,568,064 downwards.
TTTTATATAAGAATAATAAAAAGAATCTTGAAATCCCAAAGTTCAAAACAACTGCAATGTAAATATAACTAATCTCATACACAAAACAAAAGCAGGTTCAGTTTTTAGCATGCATTCTCACGTTGCTCATGCTTTGGTATGCACCTTCCTATTCAAAAAGGACTACAACGAATGGTCAAAAAGGTCGTTCAAGATGGGCTACAAAGAAGATCATAGAAAGAAAGATTCGAACATAGAAAAAACCGATCCCAAATGAGGACTCATCGATTGGTTTGGATGGATTTTTTTAGAGATACTACTAAATATATATTGGGTTTACAAATGAGAATGATACTCATAAATTTTTAATGACTTTGAGTGTTCATTGTATTGATTTATAAAATCACAATGAAGATATGTTGCATAATATATGATGATCACATGAGTTTTTGTAGTTAAACTAAAGAATCATTTTTTATATTGTGATATCAACTTTAGTGGTTTGATTTTATTCCAAGATTGCTTCATGCCTATAATATTGATGGTTTCTATTTTTAAATAATTACAATTTCATTCTTTACTTCTCATTTATTTGTTATCGATCATATTATTGGTTTAATTGCATTCTTTACTATTAAAGAAGCTTAAAACCCTTAAAAAAAAAAAAAAAAAAAACACAACTAAATACCACCTTAAATAATGAATATAAAGGAATCAATACACAAGTATTGATCTAACCCATTTGTAAATTATAATAACAAATCGGTGCAACGCACGAGTCTAAAAAATCTTAAAAATAATAATAATAATAAATTAACTATAAACTCAACAAAATGATTACATTTACGTAAACCTAAACAAATTCATTTAAACAAATAACCAGTATCTCTTACGGGAGCCTTAGTTATAGATTGTTATATATTCGGTAATTTACACAAACATTACGTGATAAACATTTAGATTCAATAATCAAGATACTCAAGATGGAGTCCCATAATTTAATGTGAAGTAACATCGAGATGGAAGTGCAAGGATTGCCAGAATTGATCACGTACTTAGTATAGTATTAAAATTCTGTTATGGATTGAGATGGAGTTGAAAAGGTTGCAAATAATTAATGATTTAACCTAATTCATGCGTATATAAACCGGCCAAAATCACATTTAGTATGTCCATTTGAAGATGATTCACACATCTTTTAGATCATTAATTGTTGTTAGCGGTCTGTGAATTCTCTTTTGCAACATTTAGTACGTACATGTTTGTTGAAGTGACACATCTTTTAGATCTTTGTAATTAACTTGGTATTCTTTTTCTTTTCTTAATTTAGTTATCATTCGCAGGTACCATGAAAATTACACAAGATCATGCATGCTCAGATTGAACCAAAGATTGGGATACCAACTATTTTATTTGTTTCTTACATATTTAGGTGATTGTTATAGATAAACATATATATAGATATATGTATTATGTTAATGCATTTTCATATACAAGTAATTTATGTGTGTTTTCTATTGATGTAGCTCACGTGTGCAATTTGATTCAAGAAAATGTGCACGGGCATGTATGTAAAGCAACATTTAAATGGTTAAATAAGTCCTTTTTTAACAAGCTAACTTAATCTTGCATTAGACACTATGATTATTGTTTCCTTATTGGATGTCTTTCGGCGACACCAAGAACCTTTTTTGAATCCAAATATAATGGGAGGAAACAAGAAATATAATACTATAAGACTGAGTCCACTAATTTAATGTGGAGCAATCAAGATAATCAATATGGAGTCTCATAATTTAATGTGAAGTAACATCGAGATGGAAGTGCAAGAGTTGCCGGAATCGATCACATATTTAGTATATAATTAAAAGTCGGTTATGAATTGAGATGGAGTTGAAAAGGTTGCAAATAATTAATAATTTATAATATCAAATAAAAAAGTTGAGTTTTAAACTTAAGCAAAAGTTCAAACTTTTATCAAAAAATAAAACCGGTGCATTTAGTGTGAAGTATATACAACATCGAGATGGAAGTGCAAGGCTTGCCGGAATTGATCACATGATATTTAGTAATTAGTATAGAATTAAAAGTCGGTTATGGACTGATGAAGTTGAAAAAGTTGCAAGAATAATTGATAATTTAACATAATGCATTCCTATATAAATCGGCCAAAATCAAATGCACAAACACAAAAGTTCGAATCAGGGTTATTTGGTAACCATATTTTCTATAACGTTATCATAATTTGAACATTTTATTATGAACCATAACTAAGTGTTTCCGATTATTACTTCGAAAAAATTAGGTATAGATGTTATATTGATATATTTACTTATTTTTCTAAAAAAAATGTGTTAACATCAAAATCTACGAAAGTATCTATAGTTTACATGTGGAATCCAAAGGTTTTAGGAATTATAAATAGTGTGTTAATTAATATTCATTTGGTTAACTATTTAGAATTGAGTTTATTGATAAAATTTATTAATATTAGTTAGATTTTAATGTTAATTTTCAATTAAATTAGTTGTACAGTAAAATGAGATGAAGCCAAAAAGGTTTGTAACGATTTTTATACAGTTTATGTGGCATTATTATATATATATGATTACACAAACTTTTACATATGCATGGTATTGACAAGGAACCAAAGAATAATATTGAGTGTTGCTTCATCGGTAAGCTACTAAAAGATTACATTTGGTAATGTGTAATTATGATGAGCAAGTGGACAAAGATTAGTAGTGAACTATGTAAGAATATGTTTGCATCACTTACATGAATAACAACGTTGGTACATTGCATGTAATGTAGGAACAATGTCACCGATAAAGGTATAATAACGCTCTTTTGTAACGGCGAGTTTTAGTACATCCAATTTGAACAACAAAATTAAAACAATTTTCTAAAACAACAAAATACATCATATTAAAAATATCAAATTAAATAATGAATATAAAGGACAAAATACAAAATTTTGGCTTGAAGCCATTTGTAAATTATAATAACATTTTTTTTTTGTTAGTTTTAGAGATAAGCAACAGTTAAATAGTTTATTTAAAAACAAAACCGGTGCATCGCACATGCTATCAAGATGAACTCATTATTATCATTGCGCATATGCAAAAACGTCATATTGAAGCAAATAAAAAATATCATCTGCTTCTACAGGGCTACACATAAATAAAACATACACTAAAGACCCAATGCAAGTAACAACACAAATACAATAATAAATAAGATGCAAGGTAATAAATAAGAGTGTAAAAAGATCAAACCGAGATAAGAATATTAATACCAAAAGCCTATTTATAAAATAAAACATCACAAAACCAAAACAACATCAAACATTTTTTAATTTTTATACAAGAAAGTCAAAACGTTTCATACAACATATTAAACAATAATTAAACATACACTCGACACTACACATAAAGAATACGCGATAGCCCGTGCGTAGCACGGGATCTGAATGCCTCGTTTAATATATACTTAAGAAAGAGAAAATTAAAACCATCCAGACATTATAAAAAACAAACAATATTTTTTTATTCAGATTCAGACATTATAACCATATATTACTAGTAAAATGTGGTAGTCAGATTCATATGCGAATTTTTTTAATGAAACAAACATCACCGTAGTTTGAACAAATTATTTTCTACTTTCATTCAACTTAAAAACATATTAACCGACTATTCTTTTACTTTTCATTTTCTTTATCGTTTCCTATTCTTTTTATTTTTCTTTTGCTTTAAACTTAAAAACATAATGTTAGTGATTCTATTCTTTAAATCAATTCTATTCCTAACGATTCAGTCGTACAAACGCCCTTAGTGTAAAAAAAAATAATACAGTACGTTTTCATATACTTTTATGGTGTTATCTTTTTAATTTCATGTGCAATAACAATACTTGTTCCGTGCAATATTTTTGTTACATTAGCATAAATCATGCACCACCTATTTCATCGCCATTCCTTTTATTCTCTTTTTTGTTTTTTGATCATCACATTTCCCCTCAAATCAAATATTCCGTTTCTGGAATCAAGACCTCCAAATCTATAATCATTATACATTTACAATCGTGATTTGTTTAATTGACGACCTTCTTCGCGGGCAAAAATATTTACAAAACCAAAACTATGATAAGAAACTTGTCGCCAGGAGACAAAGCGTCGAGTTCACACAATGATGGCAATGTGGCGCCGAAGCCTAAGGCGCCACAAGGTAAATTAACGAACAATAAAAGCGAGCATCGTCCTAAAGATCCTATGGACGAGGTGTCATTTCGTCTAAGGAACATGTCCCTAAACAATTCTTCTATTGTGGAAGATATCGATTCTCCAACAGAAGATGACGCGTCTCAAAGTGATTCATTTTCATCTCGTATGTTATTTGGCGCGTCATCTTCTACTCGTCAAACGTCTCCATTGACGAGGTCTCCATGGGCATCTTACGTCGAAAGATCTCCATCGGATTGTAATGATGCTCATTCTAATTATACAGGTTTATTAGCTTCCCTTGTCCGCGAAGAAGGGAATATATATTCATTAGCTGCTTCGGGGGATTTGTTGTACACAGGGTCCGATAGCAAGAATATTCGTGTTTGGAAAGACCATAAGGAATTCTCTTGGTTCAAGTCGAATAGCGGGTTGGTTAAAGCCATAGTTATCGCTGGAGAGAAAATTTTTACGGGTCATCAAGACGGGAAAATTAGAGTTTGGAAAATATCGAGTAAGAACCCTAGCTTCCATAGACGAATTGGTACATTGCCTACTTTTAAATCAATCGTGAAAAAATCAATGAAGCCAAAAAATTATACCGAAGTCAGAGGAAATCATAATAGAATTTGGATAAAACATTATGACGCGATTTCTAGTCTTAGTTTGAGCGAAGATCAATGCCTTATTTATTCGGGTTCATGGGATAGGACTATCAAAGTTTGGAGCGTGTCAAGTTTTAAGTGTTTAGAATCAATAACTTTAAATGAGGATGCTGTTAACTCGGTGGTAACGGGTTTTGATGGTATGGTTTTCTCGGGATCGGCTGATGGGACAGTGAAAGCATGGCGAAGGGAGTATCAAGGGAAGAGAACGAAACATTTCTTTATAGACAATTTGTTAAAGCAGGAATGCGCGGTCACTTCATTGGTTATCAACGAGGCGGGGACAGTTGTTTACGCTGGGTCGTCAGATGGCATATTACATTTTTGGGAGCGGGATAAGTTGTTGTCTCGCGGAGGAATTTTGAAAGGTCATAAATTGGCAGTTTTGTGCCTAGTAGCCGCGGGGAATTTGGTTTTTAGTGGTTCAGCCGATACGAACATATGTGTTTGGAGGAGAGATGAAGGGGGAGAACATAAGTGTCTGCGTACGTTGAGTGGACATACTGGGCCGGTGAAGTGTTTAGCGGTGGAAGAGGAGCTACGGCCTGGAGCATCACGCCGAGCTACCAATAATAAGGCGTGGACCGTATATAGTGGTAGTTTGGATAAGTCAGTGAAAATATGGAGGGTGTATACGGGAATGGGGTTGACAACGGAATTAATGAGTCCACAACCCTCCTCTACACCACCACTCCGACCAAGTGGCTCCAAGCGAGCTAAAAGCTCCGGACATATCTTTTCACGACTACGAGATTGAGCCAAACGAGAACTGTGCTGTAAAATGTACAAATAGTTATTTGGACAGTCACTGTAAAATGTGTAAAACAACCCATGCATATGTTAACCTTCCTATTCTCCTAAACATTTCTTCTAAGTTTTTGAACAAAATTCTTCTAGTTAGTAAACACACTTCCGAAAAGATAACACTTGACTCAAACTTTCAGCTAGTGTAAGAAAACATAAAAAGCCCAACCCATCGAATTGGGCTGGAAGTTTGGTAACATGCATGGGCCATAATTTGTATAAAATAATGATTCAAATTTCAAAGAGCCTAAGACTATCTTTATTGGTGTGGGTTGTGGGTTGGGGTCACGACCGATTCTCCTCTTTCAACCAATCACAAATTGACATGTGGCAATCGGTTGTGACTTTAGGTCACCAAGTGACCACAAGTTGACAATCTCTTGTGACCGGTTGTGACTTTAGGTCACCAATAAACATAGTGTAAGAGTAAACTCATGGTGGCTCAAGTTGTTGAATATGAAAATACGAAGAAAAACAATATTAATAAGACGAAGAAAAAAACCATTGTTGGTTTTCTACTTTAGTTACGTGTAAAGACTTCTAATATCAAATGGACTATTTGGTATGTCGACGAAGCTATAATAGTATAATCCTATCCTAGCCTTTTCGCGAGAACTATAAACATTTTGACCAAGTACGTACGTGGTTTAAAATATAGAGTTATTAATTATTATCGTAACCATGAGTCCATGACACTTATGAACAATTCTTATAGAATGTTCGGTTCTAAAAATTAGCCTAACTAAAAACAAATTCTTGTAGAATGTCTTTGGTCATTTCCTATAATTTTTATATTACAAAGGATGTCTTTATGCATCCAACTATTATTTGGTCAATATATTATTGAAATAGAAAATGACACAATATAAAGTTAAATTCTTGCAAAAGTTAAGTTATTGACTTTTTAAACGATTAGACCGAAGAAAAAAAATATTTTCTAAATAAATTTCTTCAACGAAAAAAACCGATATCAGATAAAATAAAATAAGTTATAAAATATTAAAATAGGTATAAAATGTCTTATAAACTACGTAGTACATAAATTTTCTTGCCTCTCAGAAAATAAAAGAAAAAATAATAACTAAAATGAGAATTGACTATTGCAAATCATTATTTTACACGAGTATATGTATTCCAACTTGATGACTACCTATCTTATACTTTAATATTACACTTGTAAATATATAGAGATCTTGATCGTCGGTCATCATCACCTTACAATTTGCATACTCCAACGGTCACACGTCCATTATTAATCCAATACCGTGTCTCACTACAGAAAAAACTTGTACCGGAAAAACTCTCACCAAAAGGCCAGGTTCTAATTAGTTCGAACGTTTTTTATACGAACTATCAAAGAAGCCTCGCCTCTCTAGCGGACGAGCTTAGAATCTGCTTCTTACGAGCTGTTCCATCGTGCAGTGTGAGCCGGTTCGTGTTGCCGGTTATTAATTTTTTTTTAGCCCATCAACTAGCTATCTAAGACCAACCTTTGCATATATGTCCCGTGTTAAATATATCAAATCCTCAACTACACACATTAAATGTTCCATCATTTGTCACGTATTTCACAATCTCTAGTACTAGCACAGCTTCATTATATTCACTTCAATGTTTTCAAACATGTTTTTTCATATTCTCGTAGTCTTTTCATTTCTTATAACACCATCATTTGCTACAACTTGTAACCATGTTTGCAAAGGAACCAAAGTTCGTTATCCTTTCGGTTTTTCTGATGGTTGCAAAATACGTCTTCATTGTAATGACACAGGTAACATTCTTATAAACAAATACCATGTTGTTAATATAACTGTAGATCACATACTAGCTAGCTTTCCCGCCAAATGCCATCGTCCCTTTTGGCAAATTCGGCAGCTAAGAACAGAAAACTACGCGCTGACTAGGCGAAATAATTTGCTTCTAAGAAACTGTAGCGAAACGATGAATGATTGCTTGGTCACAACTAATGTGATCAAGGGTCAGTTTCATTTGCCAAGATGTGAGTCAATGAATAATATAAGTAATATAAGTTGTTATTCAAATGATGGTGATGGTGGTGTTAATGAGTTTATGGATATCGTTAGATTAGAAATGGCGGGTTGTAGTGTTTTGTATTCATCGGTTGTTGTTGATGATTTTGGTGGGACGAGTTCGGTTGTTTCGTTGGGAGTTGAGAGGGTGGAGTTGGGGTGGTGGGTGGAAGGGGAGTGTGATTGTCATAAAAATGCGGTTTGTAAGAATGTGTTGATTGATGGTGGGAGGGTTGGGTATAGGTGCTATTGCGGTGAAGGGTATGATGGGGATGGGTTTGCAGAGGGCGATGGTTGCCATAGAGGTTAGTTCCTCTTGATCAGTTATATTCACTTTTTTTCGAGTTCTAGCAATCTACTATATCATGTTGTTATTAGATGTACAATGTGTTACACGCTCCTTAAACGGTTTGTACCCCTGTTATGAATTAAAAAATGGATGTGTGCTAATCAACTTTCTGTTACGATAGTATATGTTGTGTGTCATTAAGCTAGTTTAGTGACATGATAAAACTTAGTTAGTTCCCTTCTATGATCAACATGCATTTGGCCTAGCAGTATCAAGATGACCTTGCCAATCGTGCATAAATTAGTTAAGTAACTTAAGTGCCCAATTTCCCAAATAAATTAAGAGCAATGTTTATGGTTTTGAGTTCATTTTGTTCCAAGGATTTAGTCAAAGATAAAATGAGAACATGACTACATGTGTCGCCATTTCTGAATTAAAAAATTTTGGATAATTGTAGTAGACCATAATAAACTGAAATTTAATTTTCTTGCCTACCCATCTGTTATTGTTGTTGTTGTTAGGTTGTGGTTATTGATCTAATTGCTTTGACTTTTGGGAATGCCCAATTATGTGGATCTAGATACAGATCTATCTTCTTCATGAATCAAGGAACTCCAACCACATACTAGTTTTTATTATATAATCTGTCTTGATCTAATCATTTAATATTTTCATTTATGTTGGTGTACGAAAAATGTGTGTGTGATTATGTGTCGTGTTTACTTGATGTTAAGAGAAATGAAGCAGTAAGCCATTAGAGATTGATCCTAAATATTTGGCTATTAATGTCATTGTAGAGTAAAATCCGGGCTGTAGAATCATTTGAGAATACTAGCTTAGATGTAAGCGTAAATGTGAAATTAGCTGATGTATCTGACTGCGGCGATAATTTAGAATTTTTCTTTATCTTAACTTAGTTGGATAGTTGCAAGTCGCTACGTGGATAAATCATAAAGTATGATGAAAATATCAGTAAGATCATATCAAAAGATGCTCTCTTGAAATATCTATAATTTAAATGTCATATTTGTCAAACAATGATTCATTCTGGATTGAGGATCTTTCACAGTTCACACCATTGACTATGCAAATCTTATAATAATTTGAGGTTATCAAGTTGAACAAGAGACTGCAATGTGATAATGGGACTTATTAACTTGATGCACAAAAATTGGAAAACAATAAAATGGAGGTAGATAGCGTAAAATGAAACCATCTTATTTCTATAAAGACAGTGAAATTTCAATTTGAACACTTTTATACTCCGGAGCTCAACTTTCATTGATAAGCTAGGTGAACAATTGTTGTTTCTTGTTACTTGCCTTACGAGCGCTGTTTAATCTTTATGCTGATCAACTTGTTTTGCTTATATTGACTTGCACCAGTGTCAAATTGCAATGCTTCAAAATACATGTATGGTAAATGTGGTGGAACTACAAGAGTAGCTATTCTAATTGGAGGTAACTTTCTCTCATACCTAGAGACTTGGTTCCATTTTTAGCCGAATCATGTGCTTGATTCTTTCAATGTGCGTGGTCATGAATTGTGGACTTCAACTATACCACTAGATGTGGCATTTCTGACCCATTAACTTTGGTTATGTGTTTTCTCTAATTGCTCAAACAAATTAAAGTCAGCTTAAAATGAAACAAGTCAAACGGGTCGAAGTTTGCGAAAAATGTATTTTTCATGCTCAGAACCTTTTAAATTACTGTCCTTAAATAAGTAGATTATTGTTGGAATATTATAATTTGACACCCTAGTAATTTATGAAAAAAATAAAAATTTGTACAAAAGTTTTTCAAGGCAGCCTGACATTTGGACAAAATAATCCTTTTTGACATGTTATTATTGAGAGGGGGGAAAAATCAGAATTTTCTTATCATATCTAGCAAGCTAATTATTATCAAAAACCTTCAAAATTTTGGACATCTAAATTTTCAAGACAATCTGACCCGAACAATAAATAACTTGCTGTTAACTGTTATCCAACCTACCCATTAGGGGTGTTCAAAAACCTGAGAAACCAACAAACCGAACCACTTTTAAATTCCACTGTTCATTGTCATTCTGTGATCTTGAACCAAACTTGTTGTCCATGTTTTTCAGGGATAATTGCCGGCGCTTCTTTAGTTGCTACTATCGCATTTATATGTTACTGCCTCAAAAAACGAAGAATCTTGCAAAATCAAATGAGTGCAAGACGCCTGCTTTCAGAAGCTACAGGGAGCATTAATGTACCATCATACTCCTACAAAGAAATCGAAAGGGCTACAAATGGTTTCTCGACAAAACAAATGTTGGGTACAGGAGCGTACGGCACTGTTTACTCTGGAAAACTCAACAATCATGATTGGGTTGCCATTAAAAAGATGAGACATACAGAGACTTATGGAATGGATCAAGTAATGAATGAGATCAAGCTTCTTTCTTCTGTAAGCCATCCGAATCTTGTACGCCTTTTAGGATTTTGTATAGAAAAAGGCGAGCAAATCCTTGTGTATGAATTTATGCCAAACGGGACCCTCTCTCAGCATCTGCAAAAAGAAATAGGAAAGGGCCTTGCATGGACTACAAGACTAAACATTGCATCCCAAACTGCACAAGCTGTTGCTTACCTCCACTCTGCTATGATATATCATAGGGACGTGAAGTCGAGCAATATACTTCTAGATTACAGCTTCAATTCAAAAGTTGCAGATTTTGGTCTTTCTAGGCTCGGGATGCCTGATGAGTCACACATCTCGACCGCACCTCAAGGGACACCAGGCTACGTTGACCCACAATACCATCAAAACTTTCATCTTTCTGATAAAAGTGATGTTTATAGCTTCGGAGTCGTTCTTGTGGAGATAATCACGGCTTTAAAGGTGGTTGACTTATCACGGCGTAACACTGAAGTCAACTTAGCTGCTCTTGCAATTGACAAGATTGGAAAAGGCCGTGTTGATGAATTAATAGATCCGTTATTGGAGCCACATAGAGATGCATGGACACTTTCATCAATTCATAAAGTAGCTGAGCTCGCCTTTCGATGCTTAGCTTTTCATGGGGACATGAGGCCTTCAATGACGGAAGTTGCAGATGAGTTAGAGCAGATTAGACTCAGTGGGTGGGCACCAATTGATGATAATGTAATCAAGGGATCACTGTCGGTTACATCCTCTTCTTCATCACCATACAATGGAATTAGAAGGCAAAGATCGAAAGCCGAAGACTTGTAGTTCCACAAATAATATCCGATTATTTGACTAAAGGAAAAGAAAACGATAGTTCCACTGTCTTGGTGCAGGAGGGGGGGCTGTTACTTAGCTCACCCTCATCCAACAGCTTGTTAAGCAACGTTGTCCGGTGAACATTAACTCTTAATTATTCATTTATAGCATGTGAGTACAACAACTCATCTTGTGAATATTAGTATCTTAAGGATATAAGTATATAAACACAACTTGTTTACTACTTGTAATACTGTATATGCGATCTCTTGTTGGTTCAATATCATGCAAGACGTATAGGGTAGATCATCAATGTATTCTAACTATATGTAAGTTCAGCCTTTGGTGTTTGATTCTATACAAGAAATGAAACCACACACTTAGTTATAGACGTAAAACAATGACTAATGAAAATCGTTATTTTCAATATGAGGCCCCCACATGTTACATTTTATCGATGATATCAAAGTTTTGGTGAAGTTTTTCTTGTGCTATAAACCAAGCGAGAAACAGCTTAGAGCGGGTACAAACAGCAGCAATGTGTTTTAAGGTTGAGTGCAAAAAGTGTGGGAAGTATGGGTGGACAGGTTGCGGGCAGCATCTGAAGCTAGTGTCTGGGGGAATAGAAAAGGGTAAGCATTGTATGTGTCGTTCATGGCCTGGGGTTGTCATTCCTTCATCTGAGATAGCTTCTGATTCCACCACCACTACCGCTGCTGCTAATACTACATCTGCTACTGCAGGTGGTATATCATGTTATTTCTTTTACATTGGCAATTGTTCTGTTGTTAAAATCAAGCTTATAACCTCTTTATTTATTACCATTGTGCAGGATAGATTGATGGTTATGTAAGGTGGTTGACAGGAAAGAATTGCCATAGTCGAAGATCATGTCTTCTGTGTCGGACTGCGTTTATCATTTTATTCAGCAACTTGTTTATATCGTGTGAGTAGAAATAAAAATACCAACGTGGGTCGTATGTACTAATAATTATATGATTTTCATCGAGTTTAAGTTATAACTCGTAACTTAAACTTTGATGTTCACTATATGATTCAATCTATTTTATGTTGTTCTTGTTAAGATTTTGATATGTAATTAACAGTTAAATGAAGAACATTATATTATGCATAGTGCATCTTCATTGGAATTTTTATGATTATTCGATAAACACGATTATATCCATGGATCTCTTTGTAATGATATTCATATCCATATACCTCCATACAAAAATAGACACCGCATATTACAGTTACATCAAATTCAACATACGCGTTCTGAAAATGAGCATTTGAGTGATCACAAAGACGAAAAAAGAATTTCTCAATCCAAAATGACTTTTCAAAATCATGTAACCCACATAATAACTTTAGGAAAAAAAAAAAAAAAAAAAAAAAAAAAAAAAAAAAAAAAAAAATCAACTACTTATTTACATCAAAACAAAAATATTAATTTTACCGCATTAAAACAATTGACTTAATAATTTCATAGTGAAATATACTGTACTATGTTAAGGGATAAAAACTATACTATGGTCACTTGTTTATTTTTAGGGGAAATCAAATTTCATCCATAAAAGCCACATGGCAATACTGAAAACCATAAAAAGTAACTCAAAGCAACCAATGGAAGACCATCTTATCCTATCTGCTTATCTTATTCAAATCAAGTCCACCAAATAATTTGTACCTATCAATAATCAACCCTCTTCCCATGCACCACACAAATCTCTTTCCTACTTCAATCTAATAGTCTGCAAGTAGTCACTAGAACCACATTTCACAACAACAAACTCTTTCAAGAGTTTCAAATCAAAACAAAAGAGGTGAGTTGGGGTTTGTAACAATGGCAACCTCATTACAAGCAGCTGCTACTTTCATGCAGCCAACCAAGGTTGGTGTCTCCAACAGGTTGCAGCTCAAGTCTTCTCAAAGCGTTTGCAAGGCCTTCGGTGTCGAACCAGCTGGTGCTAGGATCAGCTGCTCCCTTCAAGCTGATCTCAAGGACTTTGCTCAGAAATGCACTGATGCAGCCAAGATTGCTGGATTTGCTCTTGCAACTTCTGCCCTTGTTGTTTCGGTACGACGATTCTCTAGTTCTTAATCTTACTATTTAAATTGGCATTTTGATTTGAATGTGATAATCTGATTATTAAGTTTCCAAGTAGCATACAAATAACAGTTGCAAATAATCAGTTTCATACTAGATGATCATTTAGGGGGCCTTTTTACTAATGATCCTTATATAATCAGAACTTTCCTAACAGTCAAATAGTCGATTATATGATTATCCAACTTCAAAAAGTAGAAGCACATTAAATTAGTAATAAGCAACTCATTCAAACACCCTGTATTAACTGTTATAAAAGAAACCATGGATATGCAGTTTAATGTTATTAGTTTAGTTGAAGTGTAAAGTATAGGCTCAACTAACTTATGCACCTCTAATGATACTGGAATAACAGGGAGCAAGTGCTGAATCCAAAAGGCTAACTTTTGATGAAATCCAAAGTAAGACATACATGGAAGTCAAAGGAACAGGTACAGCTAACCAGTGCCCAACCATTGAAGGTGGAGTCGACGGCTTCGCTATCAAACCAGGAAAGTACACCGCCAAGAAGTTCTGCTTAGAACCCACATCTTTCACAGTCAAAGCCGAGGGTGTGAGCAAGAACTCTGCACCTGATTTCCAAAAGACCAAGCTAATGACCCGTTTGACCTACACCCTTGATGAGATTGAGGGCCCATTTGAAGTATCTCCCGATGGCACCGTCAAATTTGAGGAAAAGGACGGGATTGATTACGCTGCGGTCACGGTTCAGCTTCCAGGAGGTGAACGTGTGCCATTCCTGTTTACAATCAAGGAGCTTGTAGCATCTGGTAAACCAGACAGCTTTGGTGGGGATTTTCTAGTGCCATCATACAGAGGTTCTTCTTTCCTTGACCCAAAGGGCAGAGGTGGTTCCACCGGTTACGACAATGCAGTTGCTCTACCAGCAGGAGGTAGAGGAGATGAAGAGGAGCTTTCTAAGGAGAACGTAAAGAACGTTGCAGCTTCAAAAGGGAAAATCACTTTGACTGTAACCTCAAGCAAGCCCGAGACTGGAGAACTGATTGGTGTGTTCGAGAGCCTCCAGCCTTCTGATACTGATTTGGGTGCCAAGGTTCCTAAGGATGTCAAAATCCAGGGTGTCTGGTATTCACAGTTGGAGTGATAGCGTGTGTTTGTAGCATCATGTATTTGCTTTCTGATTTTGTGCTCAACTATAAAAAGGTGGTGTTTGAAAACCTTTTCTCTGACCCCAATGGAGAGCTATTGAGATTATCTTGCATGTATATTATCAAGAATTCTTACAATCAATGCTATGTTACATGTTCTTAAAAAATTGCCATAAATTATGATCATATATTACCAAAAATCTTTACAGGAACAATTTCCGTCTTTAAAATGATGAAACCTCAATGCATCTCTCACAACTATCGTCACACCAACAATTTTTGCTATAAACTTGATAGCATTATGGCAGTCCCCGCAGATTCTCAAATTCTTGAACACAGTGATTGATGACTCACCGTTTAAATTTAGTAAACCAAAAGCCACAGCAAGTTTCTCACTATGATTACACAAGGTGTCTACTTTCTCTTCACTATCAAGATCTTGAAGGACAAACTCTGTGTCAGGCAAGTATCCGTCTTGCCGCATTTTTTCACTCATATCACTTAAAAACTTGTAGATAGCTATGCTATGTTCATTGCTCTTATCGGCAACCACAAAAGTGTGTACCTTGTTCTTGACTCGCACCCAACTACAACCTGGCTCTTTCTTGATTCCTTTATCTTTCATTAGTTTTCTAGTTTCTGAAGCTTCACCCCATAGTTTTGCATTAACTAAAATGTTAGACAGTAAAACATAATTCCCGGGATTGTGCGGCTCAATCTCAAATAGCCGTTTTGCAGCAATCCGTGCCATATCAACGTTCTTATAAACTCTACAAGCACCAAGCAAGGCTCCCCAAGCAGAAGCAGTTGGTTCAATTACCATATATTGTATGAAACGATATGCCTCTTCTAAACGACCAGCACGACTTAGAACGTCTACTATACAAGAGTGATGCTCAGCATCTGGTTCAATCAAATGAACCCTGCTCATTGAGTTGAAAATAGAGAGACCTTCGTCTACTAGCCGTGAGTGGCTACAACCAGAAAGAACACCCGTAAAAGTAACCGCATTGGGTTTGGCACCCGACTTTAGCATTTCATTAAAGAGCACTAAGGCTTCCTCACCGTTCCCGTGCATTGAATTCGCAATAATCATTGTGTTCCAAGCAACGGTATCTCTTTTAAACATCTTCTCAAAAACCTTTCGAGAATATTCAAGTTTTCCACATTTAGCATACATGAAAACAAGAGCAGTTAAGACTGTCGTATCATCCAAGAAACAACGCCTATAGATATAACCATGTATCTCCTTACCTCCTCGTAAGCTTTCCAAGTTTGTGCATGCAGTCAAGACTGCTGTCAACGTAATCTGATTTGGCTTGAACCCCGCATATTGCATTTCAGCAAGTAACTCTAATGCTTGTTGTGTACGTCCAGCTTGTAAAGACCCGCATATAACAGCATTCCAAGATGCATAGTTTAATCTCAAGCCTTCACTCTTCATCCTTTCGAATATAGCAAGTGCTTTCACAGCTTCTCCGTTCTCAAAATACGCCGATATCATCACATTATACGACACAATATCTCTATTACTCATACGATTAAACACCAATTCAGCTTGTCTAAGGCATAAACAACTAGCATACATATCCACAAGCGCACTACTAATAAACACATTCCCACCCAATCCATTTTTCACCACAAATCCATGCATCTCTCGTCCCAACTTCAAACACTTCAAATCAGAACACGCAGGAAGAATCGACGAAACTGAAACCGAATTAGGCCTCACTCCATCCAAACACATCTCTCTAAACATCTCCAAACCTTGCCTCACCTTCCCACAACTAACATAACACGAACACATCGACGTCCAAGAAATCACATCTCTAAACTCCAACTCCTCAAACGCCCTTTTCGCCCCATCAACAAACTTACACTTCCCAAACATATCAATCATCGCATTGCCCAACAAAATGTCCTTATCCAACCCAAAAGCAACCGCATCTTTATACGCCCTCCGAGCCTCATTAACATCTCTAGATGTAGCACACGCCTTAACAAACGACAAAAGCACAAATTTATCCGGCTGGGCTCCTTTGTCCCTCAAATGGGTATATAAACTTATACCCTCCTTTTGTAAGCCTTGTTTTGTATAAGCTGAGATTAAAACTGTCAACGAGTGCAAATCTGGAGTGGGAATTTTATCAAACAGTTGGCGTGCACGGCGTAAATCGCCCGAATCGCAATATGTTTTGATGAGTTTGAGGGTAAGATGGGGTGGGAGGTTAATTGGTAGCTTTGGTAACATTTTGGTTAATAAGTGAATCCATATAAGTTAAAGCAATTGGGGTTTTGCTCAAGCACTGTTTTGGCGGTTAAAGGTTGTTTAAGTTTAACGGTATAAAATAATATCCTTGTATCAAATCATAAACCTATGTGGTTTTTTTTGTTTTTGGTTTTCTGTAAGGCCCAAGCCAAACGTAAGTCAAAGTTCAAATAACTTATCTTAGACTATGTTTATCAATGGATTGTCAACCCAACCGGTTGTGTATACTATACAAAAGTAATCATATTTTAATAAAACCCTCCAATCTTTCCATAAGCCAAGATTACATGGCAATCTAGGTTGACAACCTCCAATCTGCCACATGACAACCAGTGAATGACTATTTTTTTTTACTTGTTATTTTATAAAAGAGTAGATTGGTTGTATGTATTGGTTATGTTGAGTTGTTGATAAATGGTTAAAAAAATATACTTTGTAGTTTGGTTGTATGTATAGGTTGTATAGGTGGAGGAGTAAGAAAATAATATTTTAAAGAAAGATTGGGTTGGATGAGGTTGTGAATAAAGATAGTCTTGTAAACATTACTATATGTATTAAAGAGCATGAAATACGACGTCGTGTAGTGTAGCGGGCTACATTTTTTTTTGCCTGGTCCATGTCGCAAGTACCTGTCTTTGGCCCAATACCTTTCCATCGCCTTAAACATAACTCTTATTCTCGACTCTTCCACACTCTCTCTAGATAGCCCAACCCCTCGAATCTTCCACACACTCCTTGGATACCCAGCCACACATGACAAACATCAAAATCTGTTGTTTGAAAAAAAGATAAGGCGCTGGTTGTTTCTTGAGGTGACTTGAAGATTGTTTGATCTTGGAATCCATCAACCCTGGACAAGCAGCCTCCACTAATACCATTGTGCTTTGGGTTTTTGGTGCCCCAAGAGTACCCTTGGTTAATGAAAAGACAAGGGTTTATATTTCGAGGGTTTTTTGTAATGGAGGGTTATTTTGTTAATGCTCGGTCCGTGTTCAATTAAAGGTATGTATACGCTTTTAGTTATACATAAATGTTGATTTCATTTTATGGTAAACAATTCATGTGGGTATTAGTTTGATGATGGTAATAGTTTAGGCGTAGGAGCTAAAAGTTTTTGGATTTGTGTTTGGTATTTGGGTTGTTTGTAGGCTTAGTTGAAACTGACCAAACAGTTAAGCGTATAAGCTCAAATTATTAAGCTTTTTTGTTTCTGACAAGTATTATGAATTAGTAGACGTTTGGGATTGTGTATTTTGTTTAGAACTTGATGTAGAAAGATTGATTGAATTAGTGTTGTTGTTGTTTGTTTTGACAGAATGAAGGTTGTTCCTATTTCAAGTGCGATGAAGAAATTTAAGACAAAAAACCCACCTTTTATCTCCTGACGTTACCTATTTCGAGGTATTATATTTCTGTTCAACCATATTGCTTAACCATTCACGTGTCGTCTACCAAAATCATGCGTCCGTGTTAAATTTGATTTGTTCAGCTGAACTTTCAATCTTTTATTTGAGTATGCTATTATGTAGGAAACATCAAATAAGGATTCGATAATACTGCCAGAGATGGACAGTATTTCAGGACACTTATCTACGAAAGGCAATTTCAGTTCTTTTATCTTCAGCAGATGAAGATGATCCTAACTGGCGAACGTGATCTACAACTTTGACTTTTCTTCAAACCTTTATGTACATGTATGCGTGCTTGTACGCTACAATTACAAATTTTTTTGTCATGTATCCAGTGAAATAATTTTTAACATCGTGATTTTTGCAGGCACACTTTCATCCTCTCAGCCGAAGAGAAACAGAAAATCTGAAAGACAGTAGATATGGGCATCTTTCAGACTCTTGCTTACTTTTTTTATCAGTTAACTAATAATAGTATCATAAATAAAAAGTACTGAAGTGTTTGTCTTTGTGAGTTGTGCTACAGGTGAGGGTTCGTGCACTCGCAGTTTTAGCTGGTCTAATGAAGGGAGAATATGGGAATTATCAACATACTTTCATAAATGAACTTACAGCAAGGCGACGAAGCTTCAAAAGGGAAGAAAACAAAGGTCGGTCTCATATTTTTTTTATAATTATTTATATGGGCAGTTAACATAATAGTATGAACACTAGCGCCAAGAATCTGTTTTCAAGGCATTTGTAGATCATTTTTGTCACATATTTAGTGTACAATCTAATAATACAGTTGTTAGAATGAGACTTAAGACACTAATTACTTAGGTACAAAAAGATTCATGTACAAAACGTGTTTTGGTTCAATTCGAGCCAACCTATTTTAACAAGTAGAAATATTAAATATTAATAATAAGTTAATTTTTTTGTGCGGTTATGTGTGGGCTGATGCAGGTAAACAGCCAGAACTCGAGAACCATGTTGAAATTGGTGGTTACAGTTATCCAACATTAATAGCATTGAACATCAACAAGGGTGCATGTGCCCTACTTAAAAGTGCTTCTAAACGAGACCAAATCATGTAAGTTTTTACCTTTTTTTCCACTATTGAAATACGCGCATAGCAACTGATCTCATACCCCATCTGCAAATTTTCAGTGACTTCGTGAAAGCGGCTGGTCTCGAAAGAAAGGGCACCCTACCCTTGGAACAGAGTAAGGTACATTGTTATCTGCATTTGCCATCTTACAGCTTAGCCCCGCCTAACTTTGGTTACAACAGAAACCACACGAGAGAATGTACACTGGCGACTATGGATTCTTGGGTTGCTGCTACTCATGACTCATCTTGATAAGATGGTCAGCTTCTTATATATCTTTCTTATTTTTAAGTTCTAATTTAAAAAAAAAAATGTTTAATGATGGATTACATTGTTATTGATTTTATATATTTTGACATACAAGTAAATCAAATGTGATTCCGAAACATATCTAGAAACAATAGCCGTCATTTATTTTGCAATTCTTTCTGAAGATTGTGTTTGGATTTGTTTATTTTGCAGGATTATGTAGCGACATTATGGTATATGGCTCCTGAGCTATGCAGATGGTTTTATCAAAAGGTATAGCCCACGAGGGTATTTGTCTGTCTTCTCCTATAATGTCCAAATAACTTGCTTTATTATACATGAAAAGCGATTTCAGTTTCAATTGAAATATCAAATTAGCATCAAGAATTTGTCTATTTTAAAATATGTAGCAGAAGTTTGATTGATGAAAAATTCAATAAGAAAATATATAATTCAGAGTGTGTTGGTTGCAGTGCGGAAATTTGCCATGGGAGATTTCTGGATTACATGAGTGGACTTTGGCATCCAAAATGTTTCAATTGTCACGCGTGCAAATGAGGTGAGAAAATTATCCTTAAATATCGAGCTACATGTGTTATCTTAATGATGCCAAATTATTCAAAGTAACATACTTTCTACTATATTGGGCTTGGAAAGTGTATCTTGATGGCATCACAATTCATTGGTTGTTTCTGCATTTTTATTCAGAATGGCAAGTGTAAAGAAGGTGTCGAAGCTGACATTGCCAGTTGAGTCTACAAAAGAAGGCAATCGTACGCACATGGCAACGTAGGTTTTGTTAGACCTATAATTTTTATAGAATTACGTAGTTAATGAATTCAATTTTTTCGCTAACCGGGGTTCGGGTATGTTTTTTAGGGAAGTTTTGTTATGTATATTTTGCTTATGCCGTTTGTTTATTAGTACCTCAGGTATTTGCAATCTAGAAGACTTCAAGCCGATCTAATGTTATGTCCATGAAACAACTAATTTTGCAGATTATGTGGAATTGAATCCTGAGATATTGTAATGCCACATCTGTTGCTTCAAAGGGTTTGTAACGATATAAATGTGCACTAAAATTTTTTTATTGTATTATTCAATGTTGCAAAAAACGGCCTACAAGGCCTTGTAATCGTCGATTCCAAGCTACAAGGCCCTGGAACTTGGAGACATTTACAAGGAAGTCGGCCGATTAATCGGCGATTACAAGGTTTTGGGACGATTAATCGGCTAAAAAACGCAACTCGGCCCCCGACCGCCTGAGGACCGATTCACGATTTTTGCAACATTGGTATTATTTCAGCTTCGAAGGTCGAAAGTACATACGAATAACTGGGATTCAGATACATTTGAGTTTGACGGGATCTATACTGAAATTGGATCACAGAAGCACGCTAAAGAGGTACTTACAAAGCCTGTTGTCGGAGTATGCTGATTTCCTAAGGTGAAACATGATCATCATATATTCAAGATGTCTCTTTGGTTGTGATTTCTTAGTTTAGGACTTTTTTTTTCCCCTTTTTTTGTTAAAGTGTGTACCATGATAGTTACAAAGCAAAATTGGCATAACAATGCACATATAACTCTTATTAATATACAATTATACATTCACTTTGATTTAGAAAATGCTATCATGTGGTTCCTGTCATGTACGTCCGATGTGTGATGATAGGTATTTGCCATCAGAATGTACGGATGTACTTGCATTGGCTGTAATTGTTTTTTTTAAGATACCGTCCAATGATCAACAGCATGAAACAACGGCTCGCCGCAATGAGGCAGACCGGCGCCCGACTCGTTCATTTTATTTTGAACTACTAGTACTATTTTTTTCTTTTCCAAACAACAAAATCTAACAACATATATCACATAAGTCGAGACTTAAACTTATAATCCTTTAATAATTGCGACACGAGAGCTTCTCAACGAGTCAATTTATGTGTTTTGTTTTCTGTGCTGGATAAACAAATATACAAAACGAGTCTTAAAAGTGCAATTGTGTATAGGGTACTTTGAATATGTTATTTGTTGGGTTTGAACTTTGTGCTGGATAAACAAATATACAAAACGAGTCTTAAAAGTGCAATTGTGTATAGGGTACTTTGAATATGTTATTTGTTGGGTTTGAACTTTGTTGAGTTTGAGATCATTTATAAGCTCAAAATGTGCCCGGTGTTTTTTATTATTTATTATTATTTTTTTTCAATTTACCTATAAGAGGTATTATGAGTTATTTATACTAGCAGGGTACCCGTGCGTTGCAGCGGCAGGTACTCTGAAATAATTTTTTTTTATGAAATTAATCAAAATGTCACGGGAAATCATTCCGACACATAAATTTGCCTCGAGAACGAAATACTAAAAGATAAGGTAAACTACACTTCCCACCCTAGCATATATTTATAATCTTAGTCCCTAAGGGTGCAATAGGGTTCACACAAGGTCCAAAACACTTTCCTATATAAATCTCATTATACCCTCACTTACGGTTGGACACCCTTTCTCTCTCAAACCAGCCGCACCCTATTTCTTCTTCTTTTCCAGTCGTTTTTCCGGCCAAATAAACACCACACCCGGCCACTTAAACTCACCGCCACCACCACCACACTCCCTACAACCTCCCCATCATTTTGACGTACATCAAGCACCTAGAAACACCTCCCAACACCACGATTAACACCAACACAGCTCGAGTTCATCACCAAAACTATCTCTCTCTCATTTTGTTGATACCGGCGGTCGAAGGTTGGAAAACCCACCACCTTTTTTGTCGTTCTAGCGACGGTGGGGGAAAAGTACATGAATTTTCAAGAGTTTTTGATTAAATAAAGATTAAAACTAATAAATATGAAGCTAAATAATTGTTTGGTATCATTTTCTTTCTTTTTGTTGTTGTCGTTGTTATTGAGTCGCGAAAACAAGGGATGCCGTGAGCTTGAGCTCATAGCCTTGTGTATCAAGTCGAGTTTTATTGAGTCAAGTCATGGTCATTGGTTCGTGTCTAGGTTAAGATGGAGAGTTGTACATTGTGTTTAAATGATTGTAATATTGGATGTAGAGTGTTTTCAATGCTATTAATGTTGAATGAGGGTTATACATTGTGTTTAAATGATTGTAATATTGGGTGTAAGGGTGTTTTTAATGCTATTAATGTAGAATGAGGGTTGTACATTGTATTTAAGGCTATGTTTGGCGACACGTAGTAGTAGCAGTAAGCAGTAAGCAGTTGGCAGTAGCAGTAAGTTGTAAGCAGTAGTTGTTTATTTAAAAACATGTTTGGTAACGTAGCTGTAGCAGTAATTATAAAGTGTAAAATTACGAAAAAGATCATATACACATTAAAATAAAATAAATGATTAAACAAATGGGGGTATATATGTAATTTCAGTAATTAAACGCTTGAAGCAATTCTGGAAAGCTCATTCAAGAAGCATTTCATTTTGGAGCGGTTAGGATAGTTTCAACCGCTATTAGAGATGTTGCCAAACAAGCTTTTCATTTAAATGCTTACCGCTTGTCGCTCCTAAACGCTTCCTTACCGCTTGTTGGCAAACATGACCTAAGTGATTGTAATATTGGTGCAGAGGTGTTTTTAATGCTATTAATGTAAAATTCTAAGGAAAGTGGTCTGAATTTTGGTTCATGCTAGTTTTTGTTGTACACAATGCTTTGGTTGTTGTAATTATGAAAATTGTTTGCTTTAAAGTGTTGTAAACCATGCATCATTTTTTTATATATATGAATTTTTTGGAGAGAGGGTCATTCCTCCATTATAAGGCTGCATGCAGAAGGAGACCACGATCGACTCATGCAATCGATTAGAGTCGATCGCCACTTATGTGGCTAGTCGGTCGACCAACGACAAAAACACAAACCGGTCGAGCAGAAGATCGATTACTTTCTATGTTTACGTTGGAGGTTTTTTTTTTTTTTTCTTTTTTTTTTTTTTTTTTTTTTTTTTTTTTTCCTTTTTAGCCGTTGCCCTTCATTGTAAAGTTGGTGAGTGTGTGTGTTTAGTGTGTCTGGTGAGGAAGATGAAGTAATATATATATATATATATATATATATATATATATATATATATATATATATATATAGGGTGAGGTTATTCTAAAAAGGACCTTATAATAAAAAGTGTAGGAAGGATTGTGGGAGTGACATGTGTCACCCCCATGCCACATCATATGACACGTGTTACCCCACCACCCTCCCCCCCCCCCCCTTAAAAAAAATTTCCCGCCAAAAAAAAAAAAAAAAAAAAAAAAAAAAAAAAAAAATTCCCGCCAAAAAATTTTACTGCATCACTGTTATAAATTTACTGCATCACGTTTATAAAGTTACTGCATCACGTTTACTGCATCACAATTATGATTTTACTGCATCACGGTGACTGCATTCATGGTTTTAATGTTACTGCATCATGGTTATAAAGTTACTGCATCATAGTTATAAAGAAACTGAATTATCATAAGTTTTCTACATCATATATGTATGTAACTGCATCACAATTAAAATACGATTCTTTTTTAAGTTTTGGTGCATCTTTATTATAAGTTACTGCATCATAGTTAATAGTTTAGTGCATCAACTATGTTGCAGTAACTAATGCACTAAAATTTAAAACTGTGATGCAGTAACTTATATAATTGTGATGCAGTAACTTTATAACTCTGATAGTCTGATGCACTAAAAAATTTTGGCGGGAAAAATTTTTTTTTGCCCCATTTTTTTTTTTTTTTTTTTTTTTTTTTTGCAGGTGGGGGGTGGGTGGGGGGGATGGGGTGACATGTGTCATATGATGTGGCATAGAGGTGACATATGTCGCCATCACAATCCTTCCTACATTTTTTTTATTATAAGGGCCTTTTTATTTTAACCCATATATATTAAGAGAGAGAGAGAGAGAGAGAGAGAGAGAGAGAGAGAGAGAGATGAGATCAAAATAAAAAGAGAATTTTTGATAAAAAAAATAAGAAGGATTTTGGTCCCTTGATTTAAAACCAATGGATGATGAGATTAACTTTAGTCCTAACTAAATATTAAGGGTATAAAAGTAAAAGTATAATCGTAGCAACTTTAAATAAAAAAACACAGCTTCACAATGAAACTATAATCCTAACAACCTTAAATAAAAAAACCCAGCTTCACAATGAAACTATAATCCTAACAAATCTATATAATAAAACCCAGTTTCACATGTACTATAATCCTTCCTGCTTTTACACAACAATTTCTCATGCTCGAAACCAATCTACTGGAACCGCCAGACAAACACGATAAGCCTTCTGAAATCAAACACGAGCTACCAAATCTCTTCGACATGAAAATAGCACTCTAATTTTTACGACAATCAGATAACCATAACGTCCTTGATCTACTATTAATAACCACCTATAAGTACACATCATCCATAATTTCATCAGTTTACAAATTAACTTCTTATAAAGACTAATGCACATTTAGCCATTTTGATGCACAAAACAGTAATATTTTATACAAAGGCAAGTTGATTACTCAAGGATGTCACTTTGAATAAATTCCTATCAAATGTAGTGCAAATTTAGCCTATTTTTAGGTACAAAACATTGTTATTTATATAAACTAGACGAATACCCGTGCATAGCAACGGTTCCTAGCGGCTGATAATTAACGATTTGTGATATTGTGGTGAGTGTTTTGTGTAGCGTTCAAAATAGAACGTGAACATATCATAATGTAATTGCAAACGGTTGTACCAAACGATAACTAAAGTCTAAGAAAAATTCTTAACATCTATCAAACAACATATAAAAACATTTATAGTTGCGATATTGTGATAAATGTTTCGTGTAATATTTAACATGAACATGAAAATATCAAAATAAACTAAAACAATAATAAAAAAAAAGTTGTAATATATTGTCTAATCATAGCTTAATCATAGTACTTTTATAGTTTGAATGAGTGGTTCGCCCGCGCATTGCCAACATCACATGTAAAAAGAAAGCGTAGAGAACTAAAGATGGCCCATCAATCACATGATCATGAAATGCATTAATTAAAAAGAATGAAAGCAAAGTTCTAAGTTATAAAAGCCACCAACAGCAATAAAGCAAGTTGTTGTCAAAGCTGTTTTAGCCGTAGAAAGTCACATGGAACTCGAATATGTTTGCCTTGTTTAGACTTTCCTAAACATGCTTCAATTGAAACCAAATCAGGTCTGATTGCACCACAATACAGATGGGTCTAAAGGCAAGTGATACTACTAAAAGGTCTCCAGATTACTGCTCTTCGGTCAAATTTTAATGAGACCACTACCAGCAATGTAGGCGCAGGCCACTATATCTACCCCAAAACAAACCTTAAACCGAATTTTACCTCGAGAACCAGAATTCAATCCATAAAGTATATACATTCTCATCAATCTCTACATATTTCAAGCAGACATCAATAGACAAAATAACACAAAATCTATCAATCATAACACACCATTTAACAAATTATCCAACCAAATATCAACAACAAACTACTAAACAAATATAATAATCTATACAGACATCAATAGACAAAATAACACAAAATCAATCTCAAGAAACAAAATTCATTCAAAAGAAGGCATAAGCACAATAACAAGTAATAGTTATAATCCAAAAACAAATTACACCCATAACCTTCCAGCAAATAGCTTTGCTTTCTTGTAAAATTGTTCACAAACTAAACCGTTTTCATCTCCTACTAATATTCGATTGAATGGTAGTCGAGATTACAACCACGGGCAAACACACATAAAACTACAATAACCATAATAGACAACCCCCACTTTTCATGTTCTGATGTTTCTGCACTATCCCATCAACCTTCGTACTCACCCTCCTCTTCTTCCTCCTCATAATCACCTTCCTCATCAGCAGTGGCATCTTGGTACTGCTGATATTCTGAAACCAAATCGTTCATGTTGCTCTCAGCTTCTGTGAATTCCATCTCATCCATACCTTCACCGGTGTACCAATGCAAGAAAGCCTTTCTCCTGAACATAGCAGTAAACTGCTCACTGACACGCCTGAACATCTCTTGAATGGATGTTGAGTTACCAATGAAAGTGGACGCCATCTTGAGACCAGTTGGTGGAATGTCACAAACAGTCGATTTCACGTTGTTGGGAATCCACTCAACAAAGTATGAAGAGTTCTTGTTCTGAACATTAAGCATTTGCTCATCGACTTCCTTGGTGCTCATCTTACCACGGTAGATGGCTGAGGCAGTCAAGTAACGCCCGTGACGAGGGTCAGCAGCACACATCATGTTTTTGGCATCCCACATTTGTTGGGTGAGCTCTGGAACAGTTAGAGCTTGGTATTGCTGAGAACCACGTGAGGTAAGAGGAGCGAAACCAACCATGAAGAAGTGAAGACGGGGGAAAGGAATGAGATTAACTGCAAGCTTCCTTAAATCAGAGTTGAGTTGTCCAGGAAACCTTAGACAGCAAGTAACACCAGACATGGTTGTAGAGATCAGATGGTTAAGATCACCGACTGTCATTAGAAAACAACATTAGTTAGGTTAAACTTCAAGGATAACACCAATTAACAAATAATGTAAGAGTGTGACAGCAAAATAGTAAACTTACAGCTAGGGGTGGTGAGCTTGAGGGTTCTGAAACAAATATCATACAAAGCTTCGTTATCAAGAACCATACACTCATCAGCATTTTCCACAAGCTGGTGAACAGACAATGTAGCGTTGTAAGGCTCAACAACAGTGTCTGAAACCTTGGGTGAAGGGAAAACAGAGAATTTCATCATCATTCTGTCGGGGTATTCTTCCCTGATCTTTGAAATCAATAGTGTACCCATACCAGACCCTGTACCACCTCCTAGAGAATGGCATACCTGAAACCCTGCACATCAAAGACAAATATTAATATACACAATCCGACTACTCATGCGACAGCTACATGAACTGATAAAAAGAGTACAATAAGCGCATTGGTCAATATAGTTACAATTCAGCAGCGGAGAGAACATCAATCATATACATGGTAAGAGAACAGCACAGTAAATCAAATAGAGAGCATATAAACGTGAACTGGTAGATTAATGTAGGCATTGTATATAATAAAACCTCCAAAACAACCAAATTATACTACTCTGTTAAAAACATACAATAATAAACAGATTGAAAACATCAGAATCATAATTCATATATCGTCATATTATGCATCTTCAATCTACAAAATCCATCACTTCTCTCACATACATCAAGCACAATTCAAATCTAACGTCCAACAAATTATAATCAATACAAACACAAACAAATCATAACACATTCAAAAGAAACAAAATCAACATATAAATCTCATAGCTCTATCACTTCTTAACACAAACTCGAGCAACACACTCAGCCGACTAACAACAACAATCAGTTACTCAACAATTAAATATTTAAATACACGATAGATCTATCATTTCATTTCTAAAACCACGACAACTCAACATCAACAAAAACACTCAAACACACAAATATTGCAAATCTATCAATCATAACACACCATTTAACAAATTATCCAACCAAATATCAACAACAAACTACTAAACAAATATAATAATCTATACAAACACATATATATCGCAAACACGCGATAACTATAAACACCTCTACATAAACACACTAACACAAATATTAAGCATAAAATAATAACAGATCTATCACTTCTAACACCAAACACATTAACAAATAAATAAATCATTTATAAAACTTACAGATCTGTATATATAAATAAACACAAACTATTAAATAACTACATATAATCACAGATCTATAATCTACAACACAGATCTACATCTTTTATAAAAAATAAACACAAAAAAACTCATACATCTGACAAATACATCTGCATAAGTAAAGGAAAAAAAATATGTAACGTCGGGTAAAGCCACAAAAAAATATGTAACGTCCGGCGGCGACGTTGTATATTTTTCCGGCGAGATATCGACGGCACTAAACAAAAAAATTACCAAAATGGTTAAAATACATAGATCCCTATGGTAGAATTCACAAGCAAAAGACATTTAATGTGCCAAACACATAATCACCATCGGTTCACCATGGTAGAATTCACGTCGGCGTGAAGGTACCCCGGCTCAAAATAGCCATCACCATCGTCACACACTAATCACTAATTTGTATGCCAAAATCACACACCCGTCACCATAGTCACCCACCAGTCACCACCACCACCTCCGGCAACGTTACCGGCGGCAGAAAGAGATGAGGCGGCATCAGTGGTGTTGATGTGGTTTGTTGACACAAAGAGATGATAGTGTGAGACATGAGATGTGTGTGTTTCTTTTTTGAAATGGATGAGATAGTCTGTTTATGTGCGGGATTGGAAGGGTAATCTTAACTTTTAATGTGTTGAATGCGCATGGTGACTTTTGAATAATCAAGGGCAATTTCGGTATGAAATGTATTTATGTCTTGAATGCCATGTATTTTTATTAAAGATAGTCAAGGGCAATTTCGGTATTATTGAAAGTTCAGTTTTCACATATTGACTTGTTGACCAAATCTCCATTATAAGTAGTATAGATGTGTTGATTATCTAAGGATACGTGTTTCACTAACTTATTATGAAAAGTAATGCACATTTTGCCATTCTGATGCACAAAACAGTAATATTTCATACAAAGGCGCGCTGATTGTCTGAGGATATGTCTTGTACTAACCTTTTTATGAAAACTAATGCACATTTAGCCCACCTTTTAATGCACAAAATAGTGTTATATCACAAAACCCATAATTATCCAAACATATTACACTTTTAGTATCCTTGTATGATAACTTATGCATCTTTAGCCCGATTTTAAGTCATAAAACAGTGATATTTCGCACAAATCTGGGTTATCCAAACATATCACATTACTTACATTTTTGAAAGTAATACATATTTAGACCACTTTTTAATGCACAAAATAGTGTTATTCCTCACAACACACAATTATCCAATCGTTTCACATTTTACTAATTTCCTATAAAAATTAATGCTTATTTAGACCATTTTAATGCAGAAGACAATGAATCCACACAACTTACGATCATTCGATTGTATTACACTTTTACTATCTTCATACAAAATTGATGCATAGTGCATAAAAAAGTGTTATTCCATACAACCCATGATTATCAAAACGTATTACACTTAAACTTACTTCTTACGAATACTATCGCACGTCAAGCCTATTTTTAATACACAAAACATTGTTGTTTCACATAACTCATAATTACCCAAACATATCAGACTTTTACTAACTTCCAGCGGAAATTCATGTACGTTTAGCTCAATTTTAATACACTGAACAATTTTTTTTTGCAAAACTCAGGATTACCCAATCATATTACATTTTTAACAACAATTTATGAAAATCGATGCACATATAGCCTTTTAGAAACTGAATCACATAAACGCAACTGAATTAGGTTAAGATGTCACATTCCAACAAACATTTAAATGCACAAAACAATCAAATCTGCTTCTAATCCTTATTTTAATGAACAAACAATCAAAACTCCTTCTCACCCTTATTTTAATGCACAAATAATTTATATAAAAATATACTTAATTACATCAATACCCCTAGATTTTGCAGTTTTTAAGGGACGATCGTGGAACTTCTTTCTCCGCTTGTTAGCTCGTTGTTCTTCACTATCCGACAGAGATATCGTTATTGATACTCTTCTTTCACTTCTTAATTTTTTTGCTGCAAAATTTTCAAACAAAACGCATTAAAATCGGGATAATCAACAACAACTACTAAGCATCATAAAGACAAATCAAATCAATAGCATCGCCATATACAATCGAAATCAAGCACATACAAACATAAATACATAATCAGTTAGTGAAACTAAGTAAGTTATCATCTACTAAACATCAAAAACTTATCAAATACGAACTCACCAATTATAATTGTAAGAAAACACAAAATAAGCAATTCAAATCACCATAAATGCCTATTTTAATCACATATCAGATATATATATAATTACGATTAACAACGCAGGTCACAACGACAAAAGATGCATAATTAAACAACAAGTATAAACAGAGTATTCGCTACTAAGCATCAAAAAACGAATCTAAACGATATGAACTAATAATTATCAATATAATCAGTGTAGTAGCATCAGAAAAAGAATCAAAACTATAAATCAGATTTAGTTGACTTACATTTGCCTTTCACTGGCAGTTTGTAGACGATTGTATGAAAGTGACGATTGATGATAGGAATTTATAGAGAGATAGTAGATCGGAATTTATAGAGAGAGAAAGTAGATCAGATTTATTGAGAAGTGGGGATTTGATGACTGAGAAAGTAGATCGAAATGTATGAAAGTGGGAGAAAGTAGATCGGAATTATTGAGAGAGAAAGTGGTTGGTGGAGAGAGAAAGTGGATCGGGGTTAATGAAAGAGAAATGTGTTTATGTATGTTTTCAAAGGACGTTTTTGCCCTTCCAACCTTAATTAAATATATAGTTTAATCTCATCTATTGATTTTAAATCTAAAGGTCCAAAATCCTTCTTATTATTTTTACCATAAATACTCTTTTTATTTTAACCATTCCCTATATATATATATATATATATATATATATATATATATATATATATATATATATATATATATATATATATATATATATAAGTGGGCTGTAGATATTGTTTGTAAAAAAAAAAAAAATTGAACTAGGTCGCTCTTACTGGGGCACTGAATCACCTGTAGGTCACTGGAGAGAGAAAGCTGACGTGACAGGGAAAAGTAAAGGGATTGAATCCCCTTACTGTGGGTAACCTAAGTAGTATAGATATTGACTTGTTTGATGCTTCAATAAATTGTTGATAAAAACAAAAGGAACGAGTTTTAGGAGTTACTTAAAAAAGCTCCAAAACATATTAAATTTGATGGGTTTGCTTAGGAACATGCATTAAACAATGTACATTATCATGTAAAATCATATCAAACATGCTCTAAAATCTTAAACATAGTCGGGTTTACGCATAGTAAAATATTAAAATTTGATACGAGTTGTATCAGAAAGTTTACAAAATTCAAGACAATTACTAGTATATGTTAAACTTATCCATTACAGCAATAACACATTGCTCATATTATTAAACATGCAAGAAGCAAGACAGTCTTCTTATTAAGGAATTAATTATTTGACTTGTTCTTCTTGTTCCTCGATCTTTCTTTAATTCTTCCTGCCTTCTTCCTCTTTCTGCAGAAAGAGTGACGCCCTCTATTTTAGTAAGTATTTCTTCAATCTCTCTATTTCCTGTACATGAATTTTCCAAAAATTAAAATAGCTAGTTTTATAACAGATTCTAAACCGGGTAAAGCTTGTAGAAGAAAAAGGACCGAAGTCTCACCATGATTGTGGAAATATAAATTATCAGTGGCTCCAACTTCCCGCCTATAGACTTCCTCAATTTTTCTCGTTTCCTGCAATTGTATTCGAATTTTTTTTAGGAGAATCAATTCTAAACTGGGTACAACTCGTAGAAAATAAGACAACAGAAAAATGTATCATTACCTTTTCGGAAGCCTTAACAATAATCCTTCTTACCAAGGCCTGCATGTGTGGGCCCTCTTCTCCTTCAACAGCCTTGCCAAAATATATACATATATTAGGCTCAACTAAGATCATTATGCAATTTACATATGGTGGATATGCATTAAGTCAATGATCAGGCAAACAGAAAAGGACCTTGAAAAACATAACTAGATCCCACCTTACCATCCTCTTTGGATCGATTTTGCAATTTGGTTTCTCATAATAGACCTTGCTCATTAGAAATTTTGTGTTCTTCAATTCCTAATTCTACAAACTAGCCGATACATCAAAAGACCTTTAAGGGTGTTTGGGATTGCTTATATTTTCTGCTTAAAGATAAGTACTTACAAGCTACTTAAAAATTGTATTTTTGGAGCTAGCATTTGGATTTGCTAGAAATAAGTGCTTATATAGTTATATGCAATAATATTCTTTGTAAGATTGCAGATTGTGATCATTGAAGGCTGTTTTATGTTATATTTTTAAGAGAAGTTAGTAATTTTTAACGGGGTAACTTATCGTTATGTATGATACTACCGTTGAAACTTAATATGGCTAGTAATTGATCATTAATCGGTTCTCGATTCTTCATGTTATTGCACAAAATCATATTGCTAATGGTGGAAAAGCTATAAACATGGAACAGTGCAGGTTTGGTGGAGCATCGTGCCGAAAGAGGCCACTGGATAAGTTCCCCAACGAGGAACAGGGCTGTCGGCCCCAACGGGGCACCCAATAAGATCCCCGATGGGGGTCGGAGCATGTTTGGGGAGAGCTTTGGTAACCCTGTTTAGGGATGGGATGACCGCCCTGCCATAACCTACATGCATCGTTGCCATTCCTAATGAAGTGTTTGGACAGGGAAATTGATTTTCTGCCTATGAAAAAAACAAGTAGAAAAGCTGAGCAGAGATAATAAGCAATCCCAAACATCCTCTTAAACAATGGACCATCTCTTCATGATAAATTTGGCATTTGCGTGTGTGTAAGCGAAACCAATTAGAGAACAAATTTACTACAATAATTCCGCTTTGGTCCAAAACACGAGGACAATAAGAAAGCAATTGTTGGGGATATAAAACAAGTGTAGTCATACATATCGAGTCGCAAGTGCCATAAATCTTAAAGGAATATTACGAATCTAAAGTATAATCAATGGCGTACCCACGTTTCAATAGATCTAACACAAAATTTTGGAGCATGTTCATTTTGAAGAGATCGGGATTTTGACATAAATTTACACTAAGCGGTAAAAATACATGTGATTCACATGAACCCCCTTGGTCCACCCCCTAAGCATAATTATTTAAATCACAATAACATACTGTAATAAGCAAGACCAACCTTAATACTCCAACTTTAACACTAGTCTTGTTGTTCTTAGAGTGGCTTGGTCTCCCGACATAAGGAGATACAAGGCTTGGCACAAATCTACTAGCAGTAATATATCTCCACGCCCTTGACAAGCATTTACTGTAATCACAAAAGAAACTCATCCTCTTATTCTTAGGTGAAGAGTACTCAATCATTTTCATTTAGTGTACAACCTCATGCTTCATCCCGTAATTATTCGGCAACAGTTCCCAAGACTGTTCAACATTGTAGCTTCTCATCACCCATATGTCATACGGGGGATGGTTGTCTTTGTCTTTGTTAAACTTAAATATGCATAGTTGGTCTTCCACAATCCTCAGTAGGGTATAAGCCGATACATATTTTGAGTCATTAGGTTGAGGGATTACTTTAAATTCCTCCCGATATAAATCAAAAGAAAGGGATTACTTTCTTTTTCTCCCTAGTGTTATAATCAAACACAAACCAATGAAGTTTCCCATTAAACAACATACCTGGCATGTCATAGAGAAACATATAATTGAATTGTCCAATAAGTTTCCAAGTGTTGGATCTCAATGATAATACTTGAACGAGTGCCACATCGTCTTTACTTTTCTTGATCCCCATGACAACCTTGTAATCATCTGTGGATGAATCATAGCCAAAACTCAAACATAGCCCACTCGTGTCCTTTTCAGAAACTAGGGGCGCCATTGGTAGTTTTCTAATCTCTCTGGTCCAGGGATTGCTTACCATAATTAGAGCATGTAGTCCAAAAGGAGAGATGCATACAAGGCCATTGGAAGAACCAACAACCCTCCAAGGATTGTGTTGATACAACCTCTCATTAGGTATCTTCCAATATGTTGGCATAGATATCCTTACATGACCAAGCTCGTTACAAGAGTTGCTGCTATCATTATTAACGTAAGTTGTCTTTAGATGAGCTTTAGCAAAACGAGGACTTGATATAAGAGAATACCATGACTTACAAACTCTCTTCCATGGGATCAGATCTTTGACATCCGATCTTAAGAGTATACACTCGACCACATCAAACACGACCATATCTAGCTAGTTTGTACTTTAAGAGTTGTTGAACGATAATCGATACAAAGAGTCGACCATCATAATACGTACGGCTGTTTAAAGCCGATGTGTTTTTCTTAAGCCCAGCCCAACAATTTTATAGCCCACTTTCTCAATTTTATAGCCCCCAGCAACAAAACCTAGGTCCCATTTTCACCACTCTTAAAAAAATGGCAGCCGCCGCTCAAAGAATTTGAGGTTGAACCTGTATGCCAAGACTGCCTGTTTCTAAGGTATATTTAGCTTATTCGCTTCATATTCGTGTGTATATGTTTGTTAGTTAATGTGTGTATATATGCTTGTTAGATGTTTCATCTTCATAAACCAAACATTTCCTCGTTTCATCCTCTCACCTGCTCCTAAAACTCATCACATTATTTTCATTGAGTTTTGTGGAGATTTAACCAAGTAACCTAAATATATATGCAGGTTATGTACCATACAACAAAGAATTTGCGTCTTGACAACAATGTTGCCCGTGGACTAGACTACATTCATAATGATTATAACACATGCAGGTTAGACATTCGTTTTGTTTGTTAATGTTATTTGATGTTTATGTGATAAAACAAAGCAAGTTTTTTCAACATTCGAACTGTTTTATTTTTGTAATATTGGCTATATAGCATAAACTACTAGTTAAAAGATGTTAACTCATTTTACAAAAAAAATTTGCGTTGTCTAGCCTATGTAAAAGAATAGCAATATTGATTTGGTAAAATACTCGAACTTCACGTTTGAATATAAAATTGTTTTAGAAAGAAACAGATACTTAACAATGTTGCTTGTAGTGTGAAATTTGTTGTTGGTTTTGATGTAATTAATTAGTTGTTTTTGTGGCCTATTGATGGATCAATATATATATATTTTTTTTATGATTGTCTAGTATTTTTGTATTTAAGTTTGTTTACTATAAGGTTAGTTATGTATTTAGTTGTAGAATTAATCAAACATTTGCTATAAAATTTGTTTTGTTGCTTATTCCGAGGAAATGTGCATAATACCATGTGTTGTGATATTAGGTTCAGTGATTAAATAGTAATCGATTGATTGCGAAGTTTTTTTTTATTAGTTGTGTTTTATTTTATATATGATATGTACTCTACTCTATAGTAGGGCTGATTATCGTCCGAAAACCGGACCGGACCGACCAAGATCGGATTGGACCGAAAACCGATTTGGCCTAAAACACCATACGAAGGACCGGAACAAAATGTTCGGTCCATGTACGGGTCGGTCGGCCTGGTCCGGTTGTGCGTAAGACCGGACCGAGGACCGAAAATGGTTAAAAGGGTGGATTGAGGATCGGACCGAAATACATTCGGTCCAGTTGGTCCAATTCGGGCTGGTTTCTCGGTTTGGTCTGGTCCGCGATCAATAATGCTCAACCTACTCTATAGCTATAGTGTGTGATTGGATTAGATGTTTCTTTATGTGTCTATATACTCGTTTAATTTGTTTCATTATTATTATAGTTATTCAATTTATTTTCAGTGGGACCCACTTGTCCGGACCTTATCGAGCAGTTCCGGGAAAGCCATACGTGGAACGGCCCTACAGCTAGAGCGCGATATGTAAGTAATTCTTTCTAAAATTTAACAAAACAAATTATTGACAAAAAAAACAAACACACACTTAGGAACCAAGCACCCACAACCAAACACCCCTCGTGCTACAAACATGTACAAATTGGGTCATTTCACCCGTTTTGACCCATTTCACCAATTTTAGCCCCAACTACAAACATGTACAAATTTGAGTCATTTCACCCGTGTTAACCCATTTCACCAATTTTAGCCCAAACATGTACACGTTTAGGCTAAAACGGATGAAATGGGTCAAAACGGGTGAAATGACCCAAATTTGTACATGTTTGCAGCAAAGAGCGTTATTAATACCCTTCAAAATATATCTGAATTTAATTTGATGTACTTTTATGCGATTTTACATTAATAAGCTTTAGTTCCAATTAATTCATCAAAGAGCGTTATAAAACTATAAGCTCTAGCTTTCAGCTTATAATATAAGCCCCACCCAGCCCATTGCGCCAAACATACCCTGTATGTTTGTTTTTGTCCCCTTTGCCTTTGATGCGCTTGTGGTGTTTGCTTTTATGTCTGATTGTATGTTGGTTTTTTGTCTACGGCTTGCAAGCAGTCTTTGTACTTCCAGGTAGGGGTATGATGTGTCTACATTCTACCTCCACGTACCTCGCTCTGACGGGATTGAGTATGTATTTGTTGTTGTTGTGTAGTCAACCATTAGCAAACCTTTTTTTTTTTTTTTTTTTTTTTTTTTTTTTTTTTTTTCATATTATTATATTTTATGGGATTTTAGTTCCCTGACCTTAAGGCCCATTTAAAAATCACTAAGCATAAGGCCCAACCCAACAATTCAAAAGCCTTCCATTTAGATCTGATCTAAGATTGAAAACCCTAAATAATCACTTGACGACTTTTGAAGGATAACCACATCTGTCAGGACATGGCTATTCCTCTCATTAGAATTGTACAAATCCTTATTTATTTCATTTTTCTGCTATTTCTTATCAATTTTATGTGTTGTTTGTGTTGATGATTTTGTGGTAAAATCACCTTATCAGTTTAGTTTTTTCTGTTATTTTTTATTCCTTTTATATATGCTTATCCCTTTTTTGTGATATTATGTGTTGTGTTATTAGTGCTAGAACACAACAAATTTTTTTATTTTTTTATTTTTTTATTTTTTTTTTTTGTGAAAACAAGCTGAAATAGGATGTAATAAATGGAAATTAACTACATGTGGTTACTTTGTTATAATATGCCTATTGCTGAATTAAGATACAATATTAGAAGAATGTGTGGTAAATTTGGTGTTTGGAAGAATGAAAATGATATATGTTTTTTCAAATTTAAGGAGGAGGTAGGTATGAACTTTGTAATTGAAAACAGCCCTTGGATGGTCAATGGGAAACCTCTGTGTATTCAGAAATGGAGTCCAGATGTTTCACTTGATAAGACTAAACCTGAAACAAATTTTATGTGATTTAAGCTCTTGATATGTCTAGTGGTGATTTTAGCTGTCCTGTGATGCTTGAGGAAGAGTGTTAGTTTTTTTTTTTTTTTTTTTTTTTTTTTTTTTTTTCTGCTTATTGATATTTGTTGTAAACTGTTCACCTAAAAATATCCATAATGTGAATATTTCTGTTTTGAAAAGTCTATAGTTTAATGTTTTTGAATGGTTCACTATTAATTATATGTTTTGTTACTTGCAGCCACGGTATTTCGTTGATCACCACTATTTCGGTGATTTTGCCAAAGATGTTTTGGTCAACTTCTCTTTTTTGTACCGTGCCTCTGAGTTAAACCTGGACAATCCCTCATCTCTGCTTACATGCGCCCTCGGTGACGGCGTTCGCGTCTTCACTACTAAGTAAGTTTTTTCATTTGCCGTCGTTGCTTAATGAGACCAATCACATTAAGGATATAAGTTTTGGCACAATATGCAAGAGAGTATAGTTCTGTAAGTGTCTTAAGTCTTATGCAAGTTAACCGTCTTTAGAGAATATAACCTTTTAAGACAAAAGTTCCGTATAGATTCACATTTTACCAAAGAATCCAATATTTCATCTCATCCATCCATCCCTTTTATCATCAACGGTGCACATAAATTCCACTTTTTTTTTCTTTACTATTACTATTACTATTACAAGGCAAGCAGAACCCGTGCTACGCACGGGCTGAGCATTTAATTATTAATCGTGTGATTGCAACACATCTTTCGTAAGTATGACATTAGTTGTTTGGTGATTTTTGTATTAAATCTTTTTATACCTTATTAGTGTTTATTTATATAGTTTATAATACAAAACTAAATTTAAGTTATAACTCTTTTTATGATATCTAGCATGGAAACATTATGCATTTTGTAAGTGTTTGGGTTTTTTTAAAAAGGTAAAGTTTAAGGGGTTTTTTGTTATTTTTCAAATAAATAGCTGAGCCTTTATATTATAGAGAATATATATATTTTTAGGTTACAAATTACAATCATTTATTTAAATTCAATTTTTTGTTATAAATGACTATTTATTTTGTTTATACGTTATTTTTCTTTTTATTATATAACCTACATTTTTCACTATGGCATCATTAACCTTTTGTGTCGAATAATTTTTCTTCACTTATTTTCTTATCAATGGCTTCTTCATCATCTATTAACATTGAATCCAAGAACCGTAAACCTAACATTAGTGAATTGAAGCAAGCATGTGGTTCTGAAGACCTAGCAACTTGCTTCAAGTTTTTATTTGACAGTGATATTTATGAAGAGTATGGCTTTCTGATGAGGATTGGAGAGGAACGCAATCAACTCCGCAGTAAGGTTGAGAAGTGGGAGACAACCATTAGGGAGACTCGATATCGTGGTCCATTCAATGAGAAAGCAGTGGATGGTCTTTGTTGTTTGGTTGAAACCCATCAGAGGATGCTTGATAGGTTTAAGTGTTGACAACTTTACTTGATGAAGTTCGTGATGGCATTGTGGAGAAGGGGCGTCGTGTGAAGCTCATGGAATGAAGACCTAGCAACTTGCTTCAAGTTTTTAGTTGACAGTGATATTTCTGAAGAGTATGGCTTTCTGATGAGGATTGGAGAGGAACGCAATCAACTCCGCAGTAAGGTTGAGAAGTGGGAGGCAACCATTAGGGAGACTCGATATCATGGTCCATTCAATGAGAAAGCAGTGGATGGTCTTCGTTGTTTGGTTGAAACCCATCAGAGGATGCTTGATAGGTTTAAGTGTTGACAACTTTACTTGATGAAGTTCGTGATGGCATTGTGGAGAAGGGGCGTCATGTGAAGCTCATGGAATTTGGTGAAGGTTTATCTGATGTTGAATGAATATGTTAAGAATTATGATGTAATGAAAGTTTTGATGATGTAAAAGTTATTATAATCAATAAAAATGATTTTTTATGCTTATATTTATGAACAAAGATCATTTGAGGACTAAACATTCTTTACATACCAAGGGATCAATCCCCACCTTTCATTGATTTTGATCTAATGGCTTAGATTAGAGTTAATATTTACACTACAAGGGTATTTTAGTACTATTTAAATACTTTTTTTTACTCTCATCTCTCAATTAATGCGTCATTTTTTCACACACACAAAGTGTGTGTTTCTTCTCTCTCATCTAACTACCTCTTGTAACGAGCTCCTCTAACCATCTCCTTCATTGCGATCATCATAGAAACCCTAATTTTTTCTTCTAAATTCATTAATTGATCTCATTCTTCATCCCGTACATCACCTAACCCTAATTTTTTATCGTTTATTTTTATTTAAGCTTAATTCAAAGCTGAATTATAAGCTATCTGTTTCTATAAGCTGAATTATGAGCTAACTTAGTTATTTTTTTCATATTATATGCAGGTTTTATGGATTCGCTTCAAAGTTCTGTTTCTACTACTTCTGAAGAGATCGCTGTTAATGATTCTTCTACTGCTTTTGAAGAGATTGTTGTTAGTGATGATGTTTCAGCTAAGTATGCTGAGGAGATTGTTGCTTATGAACACGGTGATGAATCCGTAGCAATTAAGAGTGAGTTTTTTTTGATTATTTTAATTTTTTCTATAATCCGTTTGTTAGTGTTAATAAGCTATGTTATTTAGATGTTATAAGCTCTGAATATGTTATTAAGATGTTATAAGCTCTGAATAAGTAGTTTTAAGCTTTGAATGAGTAGCTGATTATATTTGTAGTTTGGATATCATATATGATATATGACATGAGATATATCAATGTTTTTGTATCACATGATATATCAC
This sequence comes from Artemisia argyi, assembly GCA_030686995.1. Lineage (NCBI taxonomy): Eukaryota > Viridiplantae > Streptophyta > Magnoliopsida > Asterales > Asteraceae > Artemisia > Artemisia argyi. Next base: position 258,527,793 of record CM060709.1, on the reverse strand, counting down.
ATGTGATATATCAATCTCAGCTTTGAATAAGTAGTTTTAAGCTTGTCATATCATATATGATATAGCACATGTGATATATCAATGTTTTTGTCTTGCATGTGTTATATCATATATGATATTATTATAACATGTGTCTGTGATTTCATTTTTAGTAAACCTCTGTTTTTATTTTTTGTTTTATTTTTTTTCAGATTTGAATGCTTTGAAAACTCCTGAATCATTTGCTACTCACTCTAATTTTGATACTCATGGTGGAACTGTTTATTATATTCTGAAAGTTCCTGTGGATGTGTTACTTGTTAAGGGCAAAGTTTATAAGTCGATTGATGAGTGCATTGCTGCTTATATGAAATATGCTGCTAAAGCAGGGTTTGTGGTTAGGAAGTCATGCTAGAAAAGGTTGAGGAATGGTACTGTGAAGCAAAAGTATTTAGTGTGTAATAGGGAAGGTTGTCCAAAGGGAATTCATGTGGACACGTTAGACTTAGAGAATAGTGACAAGCAGGTTAGAAGTTCGAACCTGCATATCACAGGGTGCAAAGCACGTGTCATTTTTTATTTGATTCCTGGTACTTCTAAGTACAGGTTGAATGTCTTTGATAGTATTCATAATCACGAGCTTGAACGTGAATAGTATAAGCATTTGTCAAAGACTGAGAGGCAGTTGACGTATGCTGAGCAATTGTTCATTGTTAAAGCTGCTAGCGTAAATATAGGCGCAACGAAAGCTCATCACATCTTAACTGGTTTGAAGGGTTCTTATTTGCTTGTTCATGGAATGACTGTTGATTTTAAGAACTTTTTTAGGGGTGTGAACTGATATATAGGTGATAGTGATGCGCAGATGCTTATATCTAAGATGGAGAATAGGAAGAAGCACGTGCCAGATTTTTCATTTGATTATTTGGTCGAAAATGCTGAGCTTGCGGCAATTTTTTGGGCTGATGAAGTTTCTAAGTTCAACTATAGAGAGTTTTGTGATGTTGTTTCGTTTGATGCTACTTACAGAACAAACAAGTAAGTATTTGTATGTTTAGTATGATATTTTGATTATATGATTTTCTATTTAATCTGTTATTTTAAGTATTTTTGTTTTTTGTTTTTCAGGTACAAAATGGTGTTTGTTCCCTTTACAGCCATAGATAATCATCGGAGGTGTGTAACAGTCGCAGCAGGCTTGTTGAAGAACGAAACTACAGCATCGTATATTTGGTTGCTGAAAGCGTTCATAAAGGCGTTTGGTAGGGCTCCAAATATTGTTGTTACTGATCAGGATGGGGCTATGAGAAATGCCATTGAAGCTGAGTTTGCGGGTTCTAAACACAGACTTTGCATGTGACATATTACTCAAAAGCTCCTTGAAAAGGTATTTTTTTGCCTTTTTGTTTATCATATGTGATACTTGATTCTCTGTGTATTTCTTATTGATTTATCATATATGATAATTTGAACTTTTTTTCAAATAATATGTTAAATCATATGTGATACTTGATTTTATTTGTATTTATTATTGGTTTATCACATATGATAACACATATCTATTTTCAAATCATTTGTTAAATCAGATGTTATTTATTTTGTTTACAGATATGTTCAAAATTCTATGATGATACCGACTTTAAAAAGAAGTTTAATCAAATTGTATGGAATATGTATATCGGTCCGGAGGAGTTTGAGGATAGATGGTCAAAGTTATTGGAGAAGTTTAGTTTGCAGAATCATAAGTGGTTAACAAAGATGTTTAATATACGTTCGTGTTGGATTCCTGCTTATTTTATTGATTCCCCCTTGTGTGGTTTCATGAGGACGACGTCTAGATCTGAGAGTGAGAACTCCTTTTTCTCTCATTTTACGAATCAAGGTTCCACTCTTATGAATTTTATGAATTGTTTTGAGACGGAAATGGAAAAGCAGAGGCATATACAAGAGAGGCTTGATCATAAGACTATTGATTCTGTTCCAAAGTTTAGAACCTATCTTAAGATTGAACGTCATGCTTCGAAGGTTTTTACTCGTCCTCTGTTCGAGCTTGTTCAAGCAGAGATTTTTGTAGGCACATGGTATTGTCAAATAGAAACCGAAAGCTTGGTTGAAGGATCTAAGGTCTCTGTTATTAGAGAAACAAAATTTGTTGATGCACTAATGGAGAAGAAGAAAGCTAAGTTGAGAGAGAAAGCTAGGAAGAGAGTTAAGGATAAAGGTAAGGATAACGATAAAGCTGAAGAAGAAGAGCCAGTTAACCTGTTTTATAGAGTTGATGGATTATATAAGGTATGTTAGCTACTTAAAAAAAATTTTTTATTTTTTTTATCATATATGATTTTTTACTACTTTATTTCTTTTGTTTTATCATATATGATTTTTTAATATCTTCTTTCTTTTTTGCCCATTAAGGTGTTGCATAACCAAGAGGATGGATCAGTTGTATGTTCCTGTCAGCTTTTTCTTCGAGTTGGAATATTATGCAGACATGTTTTTTGTGTGTTTAAGAACGCCAATATTGAAGTGATTCCAAGTCAATACATATTGAGGCGTTGGACAAAGAACCTTATACCTGCTGCTTTGAGGAACAAACGGAACAGATATGGTGAGAAGAATGAGATTGTTGAGAATTATGCAAATGAGGCAAGTTCCATTGTTGATCACTGTATCTATATGTTGAGTAAAGATGAGGCGAGGTTGTCTTCTTTTGTTGAAAAGTTGAGGTTGCTAAAGATTGATGTCGAGGCTGATTGCCCAAATCCTCCTTGTAAGAACAAGGCTGACAATTTGGAGGAACTTGTTGGAGTCCCGAAGCCAGCTGAAAAAACCATTAACAATCCAGCTCTTGGTAATCCTAAAGGCCGTAAAAAGATGCGCATAAAAGGAGGTAAAGAGCAAGCTCTTGAAAAGAATTCGAAGAACAGGAATGCATGTTCGTTATGTGGAGAGACAGATGGTCACAACAGGAGGACGTACCCAAAAAAGTTTGCAAAAGAGGCCGAGTTGGATCAAGTTGAAGTTACAAGGGAAGGGGATTTGTATTAATCAGAAGTTACAAGAGGAGAGGTCTTGGATCAAGCATGAATTTCAACATAAATCATCTTCATATTTTTTTTTTAATTTCTTTGATTATTATTTGTTTTGTCAGATTGTGTTGAAGAAATTTGAGTAACAGACCTAGACATGATTGTTTGATTATTACTGAGTTTTTATATGAAACAGATTGTTGCTGATTGTTTTCTAGAGTTTTGGGTACTTTCATTTGAGTTATCACATATGATAATCCAGAAGTAATTTTTTTAGGTGTGTTATCATATATGATAATTCTCCGATATCATATATGATTTTACACTTGGTTTTTTCCATTTTGATTTATCATATATGATAACTTATAAAGAAGGGTATATTATGATTGTGTTCAAGTGTTTTTGTTTCTTTCATTTTAGTTATCACATATGATAAAATTCTGAAGCAAATTTTTTTAGTGTATTATCATATATGATATTTATGTATGATACTTTTTTTTGCAGTGTGCTATAAAACAGAGTCGCTTATCGATAAACAACAGCCATTAGAATTGATTTATCAATTTGTGCAATAAAAACTTAAACAAGACATTCAAAATCACATCTAGAAATGTTTCGCCATTTTCATTTCTTGACAAATGATGGCAACGTAGTACTTAGAAAGTTAAACCATTATCCTACCTGGAAATTTAAACTGTCTTGTGATATTCTAGCATACGACATACGAAATAAGACATTGTTTTAACATGTTTAAGCCATATTATATGGCATATGATATTACATAATAAAGTCTAAAGAAATTAGATCTAAATCTGCATTAGTTGCCCCAAAAAGATGCTGTACGCCCCCGTCCTTCTATTCTTTGTGTTGTTAGTCCTACTTCTGAATTTTCCACCACTAACTGCTAACCTTTTCCATCATTTTGCACTTGCAACATGCTCCTTTGCCTGCTCTTCCTTCTTGTTTCCAATCTCTTCTCTTATCAACTTCTGCAACTCTTCCTTGTTTGTGTGTTTCTTTGCAAACTCAAGTGCTTCTTCATTTATCATTTCTCGGTGATTGTTCAGTTCATGCGTTAACATCTTGGCTGCATACTTGATTCTCATTCTTATTATCTCCAACTGCTGAGCTTTTCCTTCTTTTGGAAATTCAAAGTTCCAGTTCTTCAAAGTTTCTCCACCATAGTGCTCCATATGCATCATTACGAAAATACCACAATCAATGACATTCTGTGTTGTTCCCCACTTTAGCTTCATCACTGTTGTCTTTTTTTTCGCTATGTCAGATGCTTTTTTATGCTTGTGGGATTCCAGATATCTTGAAAACAGTTTTTTCTACACAAAATAGAAAATTCATTTTAACAAAGACAATTCATTATCTCATATGCCGAAGGCGTTTTCTGCGGCTTTGCCGCAGAAGACGCCTTCGGCTACAGCTAAGCCGAAGGCTTAGCTGAATAAGACCCTTCAATGTAAATTTATAATATCTAATCACTTACCAAAACATCACATTGTTTTTATTTTTTTATATCATATATGATACTTGATTTTCTTTTGTATTTTTTATAGGTTTATCATATATGATAATTCACATGTTTTTTCAAATTATTTGTTATATCATATATGATACTTGATTTTCTTTTGTATTTTTTATAGGTTTATCATATATGATAATTCACATATTTTTTCAAATCATTTGTTATATCATATATGATACTTGATTTTCTTTGTATTTTTTATAAGTTTATCATATATGATAATTCACATGTTTTTTCAAATCATTTGTTAAATCACATGTGATACTTTTTTCCCTATATATGTGATAGTGAAAACACAATAATAAATCAGTACGCGTCGTTACTTGAGCATAATCTGTAATTACTTACCAGAATGTCACATTCTTTCGAGTATTTTGATTCATAAGTCGCCCCTGAGTTGGAGTTGTCAAGGATGACAGAAGTACCTTTGACTAGATTGAAAACAACCAGATAAAACTGTTCATGTGCAATTATTGGGAAGAATGTCTGTATAAATAGAGTAAGAAAAATCAGATTGATTTTAATACAAGTAAAACTTTTTTCATAACAAGTCAAATTATTTTTTTACCAATTCCACATGATCCATTGATTTTTCTTCTGGATTGCCTTTAAACACGGTTGTCAAGTTTGCACAAAACTCTTCATACTGCTTCTCTTCATCTTCCTTTTTTGCTTGCACTATTTGTGTTGTCTGTTTTTATAAATCAACATATGTTAAAGAAACAAATTTAAGATTTTAGCAATTAAGTTCTAATTTTTTAGGTAACTTACAAGTATTCCCGTGTGAAAATACTGTTTGGTCTTTCCTCCTCTGTTGTTGATTGTTTCTTCATAGCTTAAAACACAAGCAAAGCTGTTGATTACACTAGAGTCCACTTTTAATTGTGGTGCTAGTGTTTGCATGTTGTCTCTGAGTGTTGCTGCGCCCCATGCCCATTCTGTTTGAAATATAAATTTGCTACACAAATAGATAAAAGCATAGTTAGATATATTTTTAGCACAATTTCACACTTTTTATTCATTTGATTCTTTAATAGTTTAAAGCATGCTTACTATGGATTTCCTTGCATGGAGAATAGAGCATTGGTTACCGTCAATTCATCTGGCTGAGATGGTGTATTTATGACAGTTTTCTTGTTCATATATGGTGAAACCATATATCTTGAAGGCTTTTTTGCTCTTTTTTCAAGTCGCTCTTCTTCCTCTTTAGCTTCTTCAGCAACTTGATTTCTCGTCCTTTTTGGAATCTTTGGTGTTTCAATTGCAGCCGCTTTTTCAATCATTGGTGTTTTTTCTTTTGCTACGGTGTCAGTTTGAACTGCAGGTTTGTTGGTAACTGGGCTTATACCAAGACTGAAAGTTGGTGGTGAAATTGATTTCATTCTTCTTGTTGTCATTTTTTGTTGTGGTGAGGTGGATTTTCTTGCTGTGGTTTTTGTCAATTTCTGTTGTGATTGATTAATCTTTTCCAAATTTTCTTGTACTTGACTCATAAAGGCTTCATAATTATCATCCACGGCGAAATAGGCATCTAGGTCATCTGTTCCTGTCATAGATGATGGTTGTTCTTTTTCCAAAATCTTGTTTGGATTCTCTTGATTGATGCCCTGTTTTTTTAGTGTCTCAAAAGAATCAATTGGGCTTCCCTTTAACTTCTCAACTGGTTTTTCTTTCTCCTTTTCCACTTCTGTTTCCTTCTCAACTGGAACTTGTTTTTCCGTCTCCAATTCTGTTTCCATCTTATCCTCTTCTTCCCTATGTTCTTTTTCCTCTTTTTTTTCTTGTTCAACACCTGTTTTCTTTTCATCTTCAGTCTCACTCTCTTCTTCACTGCCACTCTCTTCTTCACTCTTTTCTTCCTTTTGCATTGTATTTTTCTTCTCACGTTCTTCATTTTCAATCCCACTCTCTTCTTCACTTTCATTCTCTTCGTCACTTCCATTCTCTTCTTCACTCCCGCTTTCATCTGTATTTTGACTGACATTTTCTTCTTTTCTATCTTTAGATTTATCTTCCTTATCCTTCTCATTATCATCATCACTTCCATGATCACTTCCATCATCACTTCTATCATCATCAGTGTCTCCATCATTACTGTTGCTTTCTTCACTATTTTCTTCTTTTTCTTCATCAATATAAATGTGTATCTCTTTGAACATTAATTTGTATCTTTTACATAAGCCTAACAACTGCTTGTCTCCTTTGAACTTAATCATACCCTCCCTCATCGTCTCAGCTAGCTCTTTCCTTTCATTTATTATGATTTCAAACTTCTCTTCTATTCTTTCATAGAACTCCTGTAAAATTAGTAATATGTATTAGTTTTTTTAATCTATATTTAAAATCATATGTGATATTTTTTATTTTACAAAAACATTTGAAGTATCATATATGATAATTCACATGTTTTTTCAAATCATTTGTTATATCATATATGATACTTGATTTTCTTTTGTATTTTTTATAGGTTTATCATATATGATAATTCACATGTTTTTTCAAATCATTTGTTAAATCACATGTGATACTTTTTTTTTCCCATATATGTGATAGTGAAAACATATCAGATTAGAAGCATTTATTCAAGGCGTCTTTAGCCAAAGGCATAACTGTGACACCCCCAAAATTTACAACGCATCGGAATACCAATTTGGGTGTCACTTCATAATTCATAAAAACAAGTTACATAAAATGACCTCAAAAGAGACGTTTAATAAAATGTCACATTCGATTTGATAAATCAGAGTACAAAGGTCCCAACAATTTATATTTAAAACTTAAGTTACAAGAGTTCAAAAATGACTCATTTGCATATTTAAAGAAAATAATTATCGAATGTGAAGAAAACAAGTCCTTCAATGTTTGATATCCACGCGACTCCGATTGCTCCCAATGCTCAGCTAGCAAATAATACCTGAGAAAATACATGCTAAAAAGTCAACATAAAGTTGAGTGAATTCATAGAGTTTAGTAAGTAATAAGTTGAATAAAAGCATTATTTATCAATAGACATATAACAAATACATGTCGGGTAATCAGATTATAGTATTGAGAATTATGAAACCGAAACCTTAACCATGATTTTGTGCCCTGAGGTAAAAATTGCCAGTTTACCCCAAACTCTCAAGATTATGTGACCGTACCCAGTCAAAGCCGGCCAAGCCTAATATGCATATCCATAATAATAGCGCTTCCTTACGGAATTAACGGTTCATAGTGGGGACTTAATTGGCAAGAAGCATTCAATCACTATAATCATGTAATCGGGTCCAGCATACCAAAAACTACTTGTATTCAGTTTGTAAAAACTAGCATGTATCCCCCTCGTGAGGTTTATAAAACATTTAAATAAGTAAAGGCGAGGCTATGAACTCACCGTGAATAAAGGAAGTAGCAAGGAACAAGCAAGTGAAGAAAATAGCCGCGAAACTCTACGATGAACCTAAATAGATATACGCTTGTCTTAGGTTTTTGAAAATAAATATTGATGTAATTTTAGCTATATATAAATTATTATCTTGTCTACACTTGGTACATAATCCCTATCTATATGAAGTGTTCAAAATAAAGTTTTAAAGATATAATCATATGAGTTTTTGAATCCTTTATACTTTTAAAGTCAAAATCTGTTAACATTTTTATAATTTGCGCAGTTTAGAGGATTCGTTACTCTTAAACCGTAAGTCAAAAGTTTAAGTTCTTTATATTTCCGGGAAGGTGTTTACCTGTACTAACTAATCTTGTGGGTTTTACTAAGCCAAAAGTTAAATAATATTAGTAAAACTATCAAGTTATCCATTCTATTCAGTCCATCAGCTTTAAAAATTACAACAGTCCCGCGAAAAATGCGATATCTAGAGTTTTACAAGTCCAATTAATTCCTCGCTTTCGGCCACGTTTAAGTTAAGATGTTATCTAAAACTTTTATTCTTTGAGTAACAGAGGGTTATTCACAAAAAAAAAATGACTTTTACACGTTTCAAATCTGTTACTCAGAACTGGACATGTTTTACGAAAATATTTCTAGTTTAATCATCGTAATGAGTTATTTAATGAAATACCCGTCAAAATGACCACAAGACATAGACCTACAACCCCATATTTTTAGTTTAGTCTCAATGTTTACTGATTAGTACAGTTTATTCCATCTTTGCCCCTGATTCAGAAATCACAGAAGCATGTCTAGTCCTTTAGTGTTTCTAGTGATCTAGTTTCATGTACCAAGCCTAACCAAGCATTATAATTTATATAAGGCATAAATACATCAAGATATAATACTTTTTACAGTAATGAAAATAAAAATAAAATGAAAATTGAGTGGAGAGTTTCCTTACAAAAGTGATGAACAAGAAAGATTACAACAATAAGAATACTAGACCTAGTTTAACCCATTCAACACTTGCACCTTTTCTTTCAAATCTTTTGCCCAAATATTTTAACTCTTTATCAACTTGATATAATCTTGAAAAACACCTTAAAATCCCAGAACTTGGACACCTTTAAAATCTTCTAAATAACTCTTGAAATCTTCCAAATAGAATACCTTAGAAATGATGAAATTTATTTGTTGTTTGAGTGTAATAAATCAAGAACAAGACTAGAACAACAAAGCCTTCAATCTTTATACAAGAACAAGTGAATTTTTAAGAAGAAATGGTGATGAGGGGCTGTGCTTGGTCGTTGGAAACAAGAGAGGAGAGAATAAAATGAGTAATTTATTTGTAGGTGATATAAACTATGTAGAATTGATATTTGTGTGTATTATATAGTGGAAGAACTTGCATTTTGGAGTGAACACTTGTCCTATGAGTTGGGAAAGTGTCCCAATTTCGTGGTTTTGTTTGTGGGTGGGGGAGGGTTGAGTTATTTTGTGTATTGATAGTTATAGAGTGTAGTTTTTGATCCCGGTAATTTAAAACGTAGGGTTTTTAAGACGCGTAATGTAAAACTGGGTAGTGTATAAAATGTAAAACATATAAAAATGTTAAAACTTATTATCATAACTTATTTGAGTAATTTAGATGAGTGGTGAGTTCATCGAAGGGTTTAAACATCGTTAAAACTGAAACCGTTAGTTGAAAACGCGTTTGGTGACACCGTTTTTTTTTTATAAATGTGACGTAAACTATAAAAATGAAACGACAAGTATAAAACTCACTTGTAAACATGAAAAGAGGTTAAAATGCATAACATATGTAAAATTATCATAGTCTAAGGTTGGTTCACGTTGTTAAAAATTTAAAAATGTAGATTTAAATCGCGTAAGACGTAAAGTTTCAAAGTTTATGTAAAATTGGAAAAATTAAATTAGTACTTTTAAAATAGGATTGTAAGGAAACGAAAATGCATAAAAAGTGTAGACTGGACATAGTCTAGTCGCGGTTGGATTAATTGAAAGTGTCATGACGTACGTGGATAACTTCCGACGAAGTTAATTATTTATAAAAAAAAAATAGAATAGTTAAATAATAAAACACTAAAATTAATGACATGAAATTTTGAAATGTCACAGCAACCTTCGGCTATAGTCGAAGGTTATGCTGCAATTTATAACACAATCAGTTTATATAGAAATCAAAATAGAAGGTAAAATTAACCTCTATGGTTTCTGGTCTCTTTGGTGGAAATGGTTCATCGTACACATCATTTCCCTTGTATAAATTGAGACTTGTTTGCTCTTCGTCTGGATCAAATTCTTCGTGATGATCAAGCTTCCCCAGGCATTCTTCCTTCATTTCCATCCCAATCCTCTTCCTCATTGCTTGCGTGTTCCAACTTCTCAGTGCTGGACGATGACGCATAACTTGAAATGCTGGGAAGTTTGTTGAGTCCAAGTACAACAGCTTTTTCATACAAAAAATAAATTTGTGTTAGATTGTAATATTTGTATAGTATTGAATCACATCTGATAAATGTATAGAAACATGTAGAACAACTTACGCATAGGAAGGTTGCTGGCCCATAAAAGTAGTCACCTATCTTCACCTTTTCCCAATTCTGCTTACTTGTTTGTAAGCAATCCATTATGTATCCACACCAGTCAATATCCAAAATTTCATCACTTTCTTTGACATGTTTTAACACTGTCTTAAACACCTTTGCACCATTATCAACTTTTCCCATCGTGCTAGCAAAGAGTGTCAAGAAGTTTATTGTGAAGATGAAATCAGCATTGAATGTGCTAGATATCTCCGTTGATTTGCAGCTGGTGTGATTTTGTTCACTTGAGAGTATTGTTTTTCCCATTGTTTGATGAAAGGATCGTCATGATCTCTTTCTTCTAGCTCTTCCAATTTGTTTGCTCCCATTGGCACACCAAGCATGTCATTGATTTTTTTGTCTTGTTACCTTTATTGAGCCCTTCTCTAATCTCAATTCCATGCTTGGTGGATGGAATTTATCAACCACGTGGTATATCAAAGCACTTGGAAGTTCAGTTATCGGGAAGTTTATGTATCTCTTGAAACCACGTGGCTTAGCCGCAGAAGATGCCTTCGGCATTTCCTTCTTCTGCGGCTTAGCCGCAGCCAATGCCTTCTTCTGCAGCTTAGCCGCAATGAACGCCTTTGGCATAGCCGAAGGCGTCTTCTGCGGCTTAGCCGCAGAAGATGCCTTCGGCTTTTCCTTGCTTTTCCTTCTTCTGCGGCTTAGCTGCATAAGACGCCTTGAGTAAATGCTTCTAATCTGTTTTTTTTATTTCAACATCCACTTATTTAGTATGTTAACTTTGAAAACCTAATTTCTAGTTACTTATTTCTTCACAGAATCACAATAACTTGCATAAACATTCAATAATCAATGTAAATTCATAACATCTTCAATATACTCTCTATACATAGTACGCATCAATATTTAAAACATATATGATAGTAAGAGATAGTAAATTTGTTGTTTGAAATGTATAAGTATGCCTTTAATCGGTTTTTTAACCGTATTTTTGTTCTTCTTCTTCTCCGCCATTTTCTGTGCTATATCATCTCCGCCTCTTTCCGCCATTTTTTCCGGTGAGATTTTGGTAGATCTGGTGTTTTCTAGGGTTTGATTTTGATCGGTTTGAATATGCGTAAGTAGTGTATGTTTTTAGTGTGTGTTTGGTGAGCGATTTTGTGATGAAATGAAAATGCGTTAGTGGTGTTTGTTGGATGTGTGATTTTACTTAATTGCCCCTCCGTGTTTTTTAGTAGTAGTTACTGTTTTGATCTCAACCATTGATCAAAAGTAAATCAATGGTTCATATTTGTCCCTTGGTATGTGAGTAATGTATGGTTTTTGAAATAACTCAACTCTATATTTATTTATGGTTATTCTTTTCCTGTTTTAATTTTTATCAAAAAATATTTGCGTTTCTCTCACATACATATGAGTCAGCACACACATAACTTAGATTAGGCGAATTAAATTTAGGGTTTATTTCTAAATTTAGGGTTACTCAATTTCACAATAGTTTAGCTAAATTAAAACATATCATCTTGGTTTCATTAAGGAGTGTGGATTTAATCGTCATGAAATGGTTATTTGGTGTTTGTTTATTGATATTGAAAGGGCTATCAGATGTTCAATTGATGAATGATTGGTGGAATATGGAGCTGGATTTAACTGGGTTTGGAAACTTAAAAGAGTATATGCACAATCAGGTTAAAGATTCTTTATTGTTCATATTGTAGTTTTTAGTTGTTGACGAAAGGAATATTTTGAATTTGGTTGAAAGCTTATGTTTGCTGACATTATGTTTTGTTCATACTTCATACTATACAAACAACTCAACTCACATATTATTTGGTGGTGATCAAAGTTTGATAGATGGCGCGTAATCGGTTTGATCATAGTCCATTTGATGATGGTGAGGAAGTAAATCCCCTTACTGTAAGTTACTACTTCCAACTTATTATGTTTTTTAAGTGTCATACTGTTATATTATACTGTAGTATGGTATAGTAGTATTTTGCTATAGGATTGAACTTGATCTGTGGTTTATTGAAGTGGCTATGTTTTAGTTTGTTTCGTGCTTTCGTTGCATTAAAATTATGCTGTTTATTGAGGTTGTATGACCTGGCTGCAGAGGGCTCATACAACTTAATTAAAAGACTTTTGGATTCCTTACTTCATATGGCGTGTAATTTGGAGCTAGATATAGGTGGGAGCCGAAACCGAAATAGCATAGGCGCAATTCGGTTAATGATTGTTTATTTTTCATATTTTAGTTTTTTGTTTGTGTGTTAAGATTAGTTAGTTTTATAGTTTATATATTGGTGCTTTTATGTGTTATAATTGAGTCTTTGCAACTGCAACAACCATTTTTTGGTTTTGGTATGGTTGAAAATGGGTTGGTTTAACAGTTAACTTGAAATATTTTATTTTGAAATTTGGGTCGCTAGGCAAATTTGAACTTCACACCTTGGGTTGATTCAGTGGGTTGGTTCAGGGGGTGGGTTGGGTTAAGTGGTTGGTTAAGCGGGTGTGGTCAGTTGGTGGTTTTGTGATGTCTATTAGCAGTCCAAAAAGAGTCGAGTGAAAAACAAAACAAAACAAAGAAACATTAATTGTCAATAGAACAATAAGCAACCTCATCGGTGAGTTAGTAGGCTCTCAAACGGTTTAAAATTAGCAAAATAAAGTGTCCAATACTCAACACATTTCCATGAAAAGAAAATGTGCTATTGTTATTTAAAAAAAGGCTTATGTTTTTATTACCGATTCAAAGAATTAGTCCAACTTTAGAGTTACTATATGACTTCTGGGTTGAAAGCTATTTATTTCTGAATACAAAATTTAAATTGTTCTATCTCTTATTTCATAGTCAATAGCTATCATACAGTTAGGATTTAATAACTGTTGGACATATTTTATAACAAATGTACTTGTAAAACTGGTTCTAATTGGCGAATTACAACTTCAATTTATATTATTACATTGCATTCACATCAAATGCCTCAAGCCAAACTTAATGTTTGATTTTTTAAAGTCAATTATTATTACTTATACATCAACAAACCTGATATACACATCATAATCAGTAAATAAAATTAGTACATTACATTACACTAATCACACATAAATAACCTAATTTAAAAAATCAATTAACATTTATCGAATCAACCGATCAGGGTGTGGGTTCAGGGGTGGGGTCAGTGGGTTGGTTCAGGCGTTGGTTTAGCATGGTTGTTCAGCGTGTGTTTTTAGTTGGTGGGTTCAGTTTGGGTCATTTTCGGCTTAAATATTTAGCAGTGACGCAAATGAAACATTTTGGAATTTCTCTAATATGTTAAACTTTAGGTTCTGATTTTGTTTTTTTCAAATAGTGTGTAGGCTAAAGTTTATCTGTTTGGGGGCAAATCTTATTAAGTCTGGTGTTTGATGACAACTGAGGTGAATTGGTACTGCATAGTAGCAGCAGGTTCTATTGTGGTTGATGTCAGATGAGAATTGGTACTGAACTAATGTATATAACAATTGAAATTTGTAGTTGTAAGGTAGATATGCGTATAAAAAGTTCACCAAGGACTTTTGTAACTAACATGGAAAACAAAATTCCACTTTTAATTTATTAACACAACTTAAAACGGGGATTCAGACCGATGAGGGACGTAGGAATTGCCCTTAACTGTCCGGAAGGCTGAAATATAGTGATATGCTAAATGGAGTAGAAAGTTGTACGTAACTTATTATTATTATTATTATCATCATTATTATTATTATTATTATTGTAGGGGCTTATTTTAATTCACTTTTTTGTTTTGTTTTTTTAATTTTATTCAGGGAAACAGTTTTTCAAACTCGTTTTGGTGGCCATGAGGTATCAATTGTACGATTGAACATGGAGACTTTGGCACCAAGTTTGTGGATAGATAACGATGTTGTTGACTGTTGGGGAGCAATATTGAATTATGATGAATCTGCTAAAAAGGATCCATCACCAAAAGGCATTTTTTTCCAACCGGTTGTATTGTAAGTGTATTAATTTTTATTGATAATATATTTACTTTTATTTTTAAGTGTATTTATTGTAAGTGTTTAATGCAGACAGAGGCTATGGTTGAAGGAACTATTGGTAAAGATGAGCAGTGGGATATATTTTCAATGAAGATTGCGGCTTATTTAAAAAATGTCGATGCCTCTAAGTTTCTTGCAGAAATTGAATTGGTAATTTCTCATTTCATTTACATATATAATTTTTGGAAGTCTTAATTGGTTTTTTAAGTTTCTTTTTTTTTTTTGTTTTTATAGGCGTTCTTCCCAATTCAAGTCTCCAATCATTTTTATGCTGTTGTTTTAAACATTAAGAAGAGTGTGACATCGATGATCATCCTTGATAATTCTCCACAGACGTATGTCGCGAAGTACAAGGGTGCATGTGATATTCTGGTAAGTATTTTATTAGACGGAGCTCATGAATAATGTTCTTATGATTATGCTTGTGATCTTCTAAAACCATATATGATTTTCTGATTATTTTTGTTTTTACTACAATCATATATGATTTTTCTGAAATCATATATGATTTTGCTAGAATCATATATGATTTTAGAAAAATTACATATCATTCTAATAGGTTTATTAACATATTTTTTGTTTTTCTTTTTTGTAGAAAGAGTTTTTTTCCAGGTTTCTGCTACAACATCAACATCCAAAAACATCAACATCCAAAAACTGATAATGTTTTAAATGCTAGAGGACGTGTTCTACAGTTTAAATGGAAGACTAAATACAACCATGTTGACTGTGGAGTTTTTGCAATGATTCATATGGAGTCTTATGTTGGTGAAACTGCCTCAAAATGGGATGTCGGTCTGTGTTCAGAATCAGAGAAGCAGGTTTCGTTGTTGAGGCGAATGAGGTTCAAAATTGCTACCAAGATTCTCTTGCAAGAGTTGAATTTTCATTCGCAAAAGATGTTTAATTTGGCTTTCAAGTTCCAGTCCGAGATAGATGAACAAACAAGGATATCGATTATTGTGAATGCAATCAAGAACAGGGTTGATCGTGATCCAGTAAAAGACGTTCGTAAAGAAAATGTGCTTAAGATTGATGATAATAAATAGACGTCGTTAAGTGATTGTGTACTAATGGTAGTTTTTGGGTAAATTGATGTATTTTGGTAAAATCTGATGGAAGTATATTTTGAAAACTGATAGTAGTATTGAACAAGTTCTGATGCGTAGTATATGAAATGGTAAACTGATGTTATTTTGATGTATGTTTTAAATTTTCTGATGGGTAGTATATGTTTTAAATTTTTTGATGGTATTTTGATGTATCTTTTATTTTGAATCACATATGATCTCCAGAATCATATATGATTCTCCAGAATCATATATGATTCTCCAGAATCATATATGATTCTCTATATGTCACTTATATTCAGGATCACTTATATTAAGGGGACGTTTGGTACGATGGAATGGAAAGCTGAGAAACAGAATGGAGAAGCATTCTCGTGTTTGTTTGTGTTGAGAATGGAATCAGTGAATCAATATTTGATTATTTTTCCATTCTCCGCATTCTCTTAAAATAGTGAAGAAAGGAGAGAATTGGTGAACAAAAGGCAATTCATTCTATGATTGATTCTTCCTTATAATGAAGGACCCAATTATACTCTCTTTTATTTTCTTTTTTTTTATAATCTTTTTTTTTGAATTATTATTATGGTCTTTTATTTAATTATACTTTTTTTAATTATTATTTGAAATTCAGAAATTTGTAGGTTGATATCAAAATTTTCATATTAACATTTCTATTTTCACATTTCTTGTAAATCTAGTTATTCAAATGCTCATATCTTTTTTCTTCAAAATTTACAACTATTACAAATAAATATTATTAGAATTATTTTCAATTGTGTACATGATAACGAATTGCACCCAACAAAAGAACCTTCAATATTGATTTTGCGATAGAATTTAACATATACTCAGTTTACTTAAGCTAGCAAATTAAATAATCATATTTTTTTAGGTAATTGAATGTTTAAAAGAAAATTTTAAATGATAGAATTCATTTTTCTTCATGTATACCATAACCAAACAAGAAAATGCTCTATATCACACAAATTCTTTATTTGTACCAAACAGTCGAATGGTTATTCTTTCTCAAACATGATTCACTTTCTCTACAATTCCATTCTCTGTTATGATTCAATTCTACGGCATTCTCTCGTACCAAACGTGCCCTAAAAGTAAACATAGTAATCCTTACATATATTCAGAATCACTTATATTCATCATCACTTGTCAAATAACAAAAAAAAAAAAAAAAAAAAAAAAAAAAAAAAATCAATTAAACATAGTTGAATTAAGATCCTCATAACACTTTTCCTACAGTGCAATAATAATAAATAAATTTTAAGAAATTGAATTAAGATCCTCATAACGCTTGTCATCTTCAAGTTCCATCTTTTTCTGCAGCATCAATTCTCACAAGTTTTGCAATATACTTTGGATTCGTGGTGTGTATTAATTTACACACCTTTTATAAGACCAAAACCGGACTTAAAAGACCAAAAACCGACCAAAATGCCAAAAATATGTTGTTTTTGTGTTTTTACATGTGCAGGAACGGATATTGTAGAAATGGACAAAAATCATGGAAAAACGACAACACGAGCACGGGATTTGGAAAGAGTAGCAAAAACCGGAGCCGGGAAAGAAATTTTCAGAAATCCATCAAAGATTTGTTCACATGGTCAAAATCAGCCTTGGAAAATCAAAGAATAACAAAAATGGTCCTTGGATTTTATCTTGGAAAAATGACAGTTTAGACCCTAGAAGTTTGCAAGAATTACATTTTTGGTCTTTATCATATTATCCTAAATCCTAAAAAACCAATCTGCCAAAATTATAAACCAAAAATCATTTACAATCCTAGTCCAATCCACTTTCAATCCAAAACCCAACTCCTAAATACCCGAGCCCAACTTAACCAATACCCGGATATCCACAAAACCTGATCCATTCTCCTTAATAAACCCGGAAGTCAAAATCCCTAACCCACAAGTCAAACAATAATATATAAAATCCCCAAATACACCCCGCTTTTCACTGTATATCTCCCTCACCCATACCCTGTAATACCATTCATACCCCTCACACCAGCTTAGTACTTGGAATCTTCCAACGTGTCAGAAGAGTTAGTGTCAGGATGGCCACAGTGGACAAACGGTGCACTCCCATTGGCTGAGACGCGTCACAGGAGAATCTAAGGGCTATTATTGATGATTGAATGATAAGAGACAATCAAGGGTCATAATGAGAGATTCGTGAAGCTTCTATTGGAATCCCAAGGACCTCCTCAGTGATTATATATACTCACTCCTCACCACAATTTGAAGGCTGTTAGCTTATTAGTTAGTCATAGAAGTAGGAGTAGGTATATTGTAGAGGTAGTTTTAGACGTTTTTAGTATAAAAGTAGTTGTAGCTCATTGAATTTCAGTTTTAAAACTTTGTAATCATTTTCAGTTTTAATAATAATTCAAGTTTTCATACTTTCTCATTTAATTTTCAATGCAATTTAATCTGCTTCTAGTTTATATTCACTACTTTAATAAGCTCATTTAAGCTGAACAAAGGTTTGTAGTAAGTTCTTTCACTCCAGTTCTGTTTTCAATGGTTAATGGTTATTTGGTCAACGATAGTCAAAGGAGATCCAGGATGGTGAATCTGGGGATTCTGGTGTTTAATTTATGTTACTGGTGTTACTGAAGCCTATCTTTGATCAAAAGTGACCCTCTATTCAGCTAAGGGTTAAGTAGTAAGATTCTTCTTTAAATTTCTACATTTACTAGTAGCTTAGTTTGTGTTTTTTATAGTTCAAACCTGCTTATCATAGCTTATATTAGTACTTTATTAGCTGAAATTATGCTTTTACATTCATTAGATAAGTTGTATGATCCTACTGTCTTCATTTAGTGTAAGCTGCATTTGAGTATTCTGAGTATTTCTTGTGCTATTTACTTGTTGATTTAGTCTCTGTAGTGATACTTAATATGTTTAGATCATAGAATCAGTAGGTTTAGTCTTATACTCATAGTTGTAGTGAAATCAGCTCATAGAAGGGGTGTTTGGATTAGGATTTGATCTTGTGGTTCTAGTTGTCACTTTGTAGTTTCTACTTCACACATAGTCTCATTTAGGATAGTATAGGTTAGTAGTTGCTTTAAATTGATAGATTTTATCATAAAAGTCAAAAATAGCTTTTAATCAATTCACTGCTTATGTTTCTGTGAACTATGATTGCTGAGCTTGTTGATTCAATGCCATTATGTTAGAGATTGTGAATTTTATGCTTAAACATGCTCATTATACATCTAGTATCAGCTTAGGACATTAAAATTCAGTTTAGTCAATGATGCGTGGGAATCGCAACAGGCTTTACCTCTCAAGGGATCTTGAGAAGCTTACAACCCCCACCAGGCAGTGTACCTGATCGTTGTAGTATAGTATAGTGACAAGTACCGGGGGATTGATCGTTCAGCTTAGGAATAGTGTCGCTAGGATTAGAAAGCCTAAATACTAGTTCTAAAGGTGAGGGATGATTATTTTTGTGTTTTTATATTTTATGGAAAGCAAATTAAAATATCGGGTTTGAAGGATTTGGGCGGAATTAGTTGCTATTCAACTAACCCAATACTAAGATGCAATCAAAATAAAATACTAGAAATGAAAATAAACTAATTTATACTAAGGTTGTGAGCAGTAATTGGAGAAAATGTGTTTACTTAGATTTAACTACTCCCTAGATATCTTTTACACGTTAATTACTTGTTATAATTGCATGGATGACGGATCATATTCCTTAATACCATTCATGGGGTGGCACACATAACTCCCCAATTCTATGAGCTCTTATCTCCTCCTACACCATGCCCATCACAACTATAGGGATTGTAAACAGTGGCTCATGCATTAAATACAACCAATAAAGACCTAGTGCGCGTTGGTTCATGTTTCTTAAGATGTTCAAGCATGTTACCAATTGGAGATCTGCCAGTTTTCTTAAGCCTAACATATAAATCATTCATCCAAGACAAGAATAAACAAGTAATCAACACATAATCAATATCTAGGTTTCATTAGATCTAAGCAAACACAAGATAGATCTAGCCTAACATGATGGAATTAAGACAAGAACATGATATAGACAACCAACACATAGACATATTGATTGAATTAGAAGAACACTTATCTTGATTAATCATGCAAGGTATCAAGGGGTTGGAACCCTTGAAAAACCTGTAAAGTTACACCAAAATCGTACTTAGGGTTTCTCCCAAAACTTCTCTCTTTAAATGTGAAAAACTAGAAAACTATATATAGGAAAAGGGGTCTGACGGCGTCAAGACCAATTAGGTGACGTCGTCACCTCGCCGCCAAAACAATCCTCGGACTGCCTAGATCTACATTTGACGCCGTCAAGAACAATTCATTTCCAGGCCGTCATGACTTTTACTCTTGACGCCCTACCTTCATGACGCCGTCAAAACTCTTCTGGGTCGTCATGGAATTTTACTCTTGACGCCGTCAGGGAACTACTCTTGACGCCGTCATGCACTGTTCCCAGCATGGAAAATTAAGACTTTGGCGTTTTCTTCACTTTTATGCTCAAAAAACGTCCGAATTGCTTCCTTTTCCAGATTTCACTCCCAAAGTACCTAAAATCACAAAAGGAACGATTTAGGGCAATATTTGATCAAATAAATTCGAGTTTGGGCTTAAATGACCCCCTAAAAACGAATCATTTTTCGCCTCATCATATACCCTTACACTTGAGATTTGCTTGTCCTCAAGCAAATGCGCTTTTATTCTACTCAAAATACAAGTTAGGGGTCATTTAACACTAATATAAAAGCAATTACAACAAATAATCGTTCCACTAAAGACCAATAGACAAGCACGGAGGTCATACACAAGCACCTCACAAATAGTGTTTAGATACTCACATCTCTCGGGTGTAATAAAGTGTAAATTACAATATAGAAATGGAAAACATCTCTCACTACCTGTCATAGCAAAATAGATTACCATAGGCTTGGGAAAGGATCAAACCTCCACCACATGGCGTAAGCACCTAAGATAAACTACCAAAGAGGTCTTTTAAAGGGTTGTAACGTTAGGTGTAGGGATATGAAATACACGGTTTTGTTGGATAAAGGAAGTTTTACAGGTGGCGAGTTAACAATCTTGGTTAATTACATGTACAATGTGGCGTTGCTAAGCCAAGACTAGACTCGACTTAAGCTAATAAATGAAAAATAACAAAAACATAAAATGAACATAGAATAAAAAGGGATGGTAGTCCGTATGTTTTTTTTTCTTTTTCTTTTCTATTTTTTTTTTTTTTTTTTTTTTTTTTTTTTTTTTTTTTTTGCATACACTCTTACCCTACCATCCAAAATAATACATCATAGGGAATGAACATTCCCCTTACACTTGAATCTTTACATACTTTACATTAAACTAATCTAATGACTCGAATTAAGAAAATCAAAACACTTGGAGCACTTTTAAGATTAACGTACATATGGGGGTAATAATATGATGTTCTTCCCCATTACTCCATAAATAAGTACTTACCCATGAGTCCCAATCGTCCCAAAACAATATGTACAAGGATATGACTCGACTTAGCAACCATGTAATCAATTAGAATGTTAACTTAGGGTTTAACTAATAACAATAATGCACTAAAAATGAGCGCATACACGGAAGGCTAAGGCGATTTGGTTGTACATTTAAGTGGGGTGTAACAAATTCTTCCTTTAAGTAAAATGCTTAAAGTTAGAAACGAAAAGATAGGCTCGGAGGGGTGTACTAGGGGTATCGTGTACTAAAAATGAGTACAACGCTAAGGGTGTGGGAAAAATTAGTTGACTTAACTAGCCAAACAATATGACTTAAATGGTCAAGTAATTATAATACGGGTTTAACACAAGGGTGATCCTAATGCCTCTTATCATGTAGTAAATCCTACCACACGAATGTAGTCTCACTAGCGGTCTCGGGATGCATCACTAACGCAAGTTCTAGAATCTAAATGCTACCGGTACACTCATAAGCACTAATAGTAAATGTTTTTCCTATCAAATCTAAAGGCGAACCTCACATATTTGGGTGGAAATTTTTTCTGAATATACAGTTATGTGCTAGTCATACAATCTCCTATCCATGAGACGCTTGCTATGGCTAAAGTTTCACTCCTAAATGTTGTAAAAAATTTTAAATTTGGCGCTAAAATTGCACTAACAAGTATTTCTCATAGTTTTATTACACATCTACCATCAAACAAAACAAACTCAAGCGAAAGTGCATATGTAAGGTATCATCTTTTTACCCTCCCCTTACACTTAAGATGAACATTGTCCCCAATGTTCAAGTAAAGAATGTAAAAGTGAAAAAGTAAAGAGAATGAAATCAAATACTCCCCTGATTCGCTCGGTATGGATAATAGGATGGCCAGGTTAAATCTTCCTCCAAGAAAATGAACAATCAAAGCTTCCCTTCCAGAATATAAATCATCTTCTTGTCATACATAACCTGTAAAACCTGAAAAAATAGACAAGACAACCTCGCGTAAAATCGGCGGCATCCTATATAAGTTACTAAATCCTAGAAAACAAGATAAGATATAATGCTTGTGGAATGAAGTTTGCAGATCTCCTGGAGATTATAAAACTTAATAATTCACAAAAACCATAAGACTCCATTAGAAAAACAAAACCGGTAAAATTTCCAGATTTTTACTCCTGACGCCGTCAAGAGTAAACCCCTGACGCCGTCAGAATTGACCTGCAGAAATTCTTATGTTAAGTTTCCGGAAAATTTCTGGAAAAACTTGGTCCTACTTCCTGGAAAATCCTGCAAAACTTCATTATGACTCAATACAAGCATTTGACTCTAACAAATACGAATATACATGTTTATTTAATATTGTGGAGAATCATGATCGGTTTGTTTCTTAAAAACATATTTGGGGTTTCCCCTTACACTTATCTTTTGCAAAAATACCTTTAGGTGGAGTTAAGACTAGGCCAAAACAACAAAGTAAAGTAGTTCCACTATTTAGTTTAGAAACATGATCTACCAACAATAAAAATAAAGCATGCATACGGAAGTAAATAAAAAACAAACAAATAAAATCACACAAAACATGGGTTGCCTCCCAAGAAGTGCTTTTCTTTATTTACGAGTCTTGTAGCTAGACTCAAGGTCATGGGTTACTACGTGACTTCATCATTGGTTTCACTCTCTAAGTCGTCTTCTAAACTAGTTTTGTATTCCGGACCTAGTTGTAAGCATTCTTTATAGAAACCAAGCATCCTATTCTTTACATATTCTACTCCTCTACGTCTATCCTCCTCATTCCTATAATAAGCCGCTTGCTTGTGTTCTTTTTCGAAATTAGAGAGAAGGCGGTATTGTTCAATCTTGTAGGGCATTTGATAGGCAACCTCATCATTCTCTCCCTCAAATCTAACTATCCCTAAGGTCGGATCATAACTCATCCTAGTGGCCTCAACAAATGGTTTTCCGAATATTATTTGGCTTAGGCAAGCATCAATCACCGGACGAATGTCTTCCACTATCATAAAATCGATCTCATAGGTGAGATTCCCAATAATTACATGCAATCCCTTCACCCTTCCCGCAAAATTACTTATCAGATTCTTGTTGGGCATCATCCTAAAGTTAAGTTGCTTCTTCATTACCCAATTGTAATAAGTACTAGTCATGATGTTAACGGGGGATCTAGGGTCGATGTAAGCTTTCCATATATGCATGTGCCCGATATTGCATGGGATGTTAATGTTAGAGGGGTCTCCCATTTTGATAAGGGGTATGCCGAAGATATATGGTCTCTCGGGACTATCGAATAAATCCTTATGGTACTCCCGTTCTTCCTCGGTGGGTAACTTATCAAAGTATTTTTCTATAGGCTCTACCTCCTCTAATTCCTCATCCTTATTAACCTCAACTTTCCTACTCTCATCCTTAATATCGGCTTCTACTCTAACTTCATCCTTGTCACTCTCCTCTATCTCCTTATCTATCGGCTTAATGGTGACAACATTGACAAAGTGGACATGTTTGGATGATGAGGGGTCCTTAATTTGGATTCCACTATTGGTGTCCCTAGTGTCCTTCCTAGGTATGATTAACGCTTGGTTGTTGAGGGCTTTCAACAAGTTGTCAATCTTGTTGGTCATCTCCGTTTGTTGTTGGTTGAATTCGGTTTCAAACCTAGCTATGCGAGCTTCTTGAGATGCCATGAACTTTGACATCAATCCTTCAAGATTGTTGGTACTACCATAGTTGTTAGAAGGATTGTTGTTGAAAGTACGGTTGGATGGTGGACCGTTTGGTTGGTAACGATTTGGTGGGTTGGAAGAATTGGGTTGATTTTGTTTCCACCTAAGGTTTGGGTGATTTTTCCATGAGGGGTTGTATGAATCACCGTAGTCCGCAAAAGCTGTTCCGGGGAGTTCCACACAATCACGAGTGTCATGGGGACCACTACATAATTTGCATGAAGAAGTGATTTTGTTCACTTGGCTTGAAGGCTTCGGAGCTTCGTAAGATTTCATGAGGAACTTGACTTGGTCCTCAAGTTCCATGATCCTACGGTCGGGAGTGCTAGAATTGTTCGAAGGCAAAGATATTGCCTTGACCGTTTTGTTCAAATCACGGGGATCATTCCAACTTTCGTTGTCATAGAGAGCAAGATCTTCTATGAGTTCCCATGATTGTTCCGCACTAAGATCACGTAGCTTACCACCGGCCGATTGGTCAATGGCTCGCCTCGTGGAGATGTCGATATGGTCATAAAAAATTTAAACTTGGAGCCAAAGATCTATGCCATGATGAGGGACTTTTTGGAGTAAGTCCTTGAAACGAGTCCATGCTTCATAAAGAGATTCGTTTTGACGTTGTTGGAACATCAAGATGTCATTTCTAAGCTTAGTAGTTCTCCCCGGTGGGAAAAATTGAGCAAGGAAACGAGTGGTGAGATCATCCCATGTGGTGATGGATCCCGCGGGTAAACGCTCAAGCCATTGACTAGCTTGATCCCGTAGAGAGAATTGGAATAGGCGTAAACGGGTGGTCTCTCTAGTTTCAACACCTAGGTCTATGGAATCTACGATTTTGAGAAAGTCCTTAAGATGTTGGTTTGGATCTTCGGAACGAAGTCCATGGAATGCACATCCGCTTTGCACCAACCGGATGGTGTCGGATCGCAAGGGGGTCACATTGGCTCCGGTGAGCTCAATGGTGTTTCGGTAGCCTTGGTGGCTAGGTCGGGAATACTCTCCTAAGGTTCGGGGCCTAAGGGGTTCTAGTGGTGGGTTTTGTTGTGGTGGGATGACGGGTTCAAAGATGTTACCACCTTCCATGATGTCGGATGGTAAAGAGTTACGAACAAAAGCACAAAGAAATGAGATAGACTAAAGAAAACCTAAAAATAAAAATAAAATCTTACTAAAAAGGAATCTAGCAAGTAGACCTAATAAAAAGAAATTCTAACCTAGACAATAACTATTCCCCGGGCTGCGGCGCCAAAAACTTGATGCGTGGGAATCGCAACAGGCTTTACCTCTCAAGGGATCTTGAGAAGCTTACAACCCCCACCAGGCAGTGTACCTGATCGTTGTAGTATAGTATAGTGACAAGTACCGGGGGATTGATCGTTCAGCTTAGGAATAGTGTCGCTAGGATTAGAAAGCCTAAATACTAGTTCTAAAGGTGAGGGATGATTATTTTTGTGTTTTTATATTTTATGGAAAGCAAATTAAAATCTCGGGTTTGAAGGATTTGGGCGGAATTAGTTGCTATTCAACTAACCCAATACTAAGATGCAATCAAAATAAAATACTAGAAATGAAAATAAACTAATTTATACTAAGGTTGTGTGCAGTAATTGGAGAAAATGTGTTTACTTAGATTTCACTACTCCCTAGATATCTTTTACACGTTAATTACTTGTTATAATTGCATGGATGACGGATCGTATTCCTTAATACCATTCATGGGGTAGCACACATAACTCCCCAATTCTATGAGCTCTTATCTCCTCCTACACCATGCCCAGCACAACTATAGGGATTGTAAACAGTGGCTCATGCATTAAATACAACCAATAAAGACCTAGTGCGCGTTGGTTCATGTTTCTTAAGACGTTCAAGCATGTTACCAATTGGAGATCTGCCAGTTTTCTTAAGCCTAACATATAAATCATTCATCCAAGACAAGAATAAACAAGTAATCAACACATAATCAATATCTAGGTTTCATTAGATCTAAGCAAACACAAGATAGATCTAGCCTAACATGATGGAATTAAGACAAGAACATGATATAGACAACCAACACATAGACATATTGATTGAATTAGAAGAACACTTATCTTGATTAATCATGCAAGGTATCAAGGGGTTGGAACCCTTGAAAAACCTGTAAAGTTACACCAAAATCGTACTTAGGGTTTCTCCCAAAACTTCTCTCTTTAAATGTGAAAAACTAGAAAACTATATATAGGAAAAGGGGTCTGACGGCGTCAAGACCAATTAGGTGACGCCGTCACCTCGCCGCCAAAACAATCCTCGGACTGCCTAGATCTACATTTGACGCCGTCAAGAACAATTCATTTCCAGGCCGTCATGACTTTTACTCTTGACGCCCTACCTTCATGACGTCGTCAAAACTCTTCTGGGTCGTCATGGAATTTTACTCTTGACGCCGTCAGGGAACTACTCTTGACGCCGTCATGCACTGTTCCCAGCATGGAAAATTAAGACTTTGGTGTTTTCTTCACTTTTATGCTCCAAAAACGTCCGAATTGCTTCCTTTTCTAGATTTCACTCCCAAAGTACCTAAAATCACAAAAGGAACAATTTAGGGCAATATTTGATCAAATAAATTCGAGTTTGGGCTTAAATGACCCCCTAAAAACGGATCATTTTTCGTCTCATCAGTCAAAACAATAGTGAATCTAATTAGTCAACTTTTGCATATAGCTGCTTGTGTATCTGTTTTCTGCCATCTGATTTAATGCACTATTAGGGTAGAAATTGGACATTAGTGATAGGGATTTTCCATTTTTTAGTAAATCAGTAGTATAGAGTAGTAATTGCCCCCATTAGTTTGTACTTAGGAGTTTATTAGATGTGCTTAATCTTGTCTGCAAGTTAGATGATTAGAACTAGAATGCTGAGGTGATCACAAGGCCTGCTATTGTGATTTTTGATTAATTCTGAGATTTTTCCCTTTTATTTTTCTATTTTCCTTTATTTTTAATTCATTTAAAAAAATACAAAAATATAAATAAATTCACAGAAATTAAAAGAAAAGTCAAAAAAATATTTTTCTTTTTCTGGAAATTCTTTTTATTAGTTTAAGATTTTTAGAAAATTATTTCATATTAGTAGGATCATTTTTCGTTAAAAGTTACGTTTTAATTCGTACGATACGTTCTAAATTTCGCGATTGCTTTTCCATTTTTAGATTTTGATCATTAGTGCATAACTAGCTTGTGAAATTTGCATAATTCGTGATTGTTTGTCATTATTTGAATTACTTGAATCATAAATTTTCACTTTTGACTTTTCACTACACAGTTCACAAATCGATAATTCGAGATTCCATTCAACTTTCGTTGGGAGAACGACCCGGGAAATACTTTCACGAGCATTTCTTCGGTAAAATAAACCTATACTAAAAATGACTAAATCAATTCGCTGTACATGTCATCTTGGTGTGCTTGTTAGTCTTCTCACCACAGAATCCACATTTCCTTTTCCGCTTAGATGATTCTTCAAGTGCTATTTCTCTTCCACTCTTTCTACGTGCTTCTTTAGACCAACCTTTAGTTGAAGCTTTGGATTGATTGTTGACAATTTGTTTTTCAGGTTTCTTAACTGCATATACATCCTCAATCACATTCTCAGTTTCTTTTTTTCCGTGAAGGAGGTTTAGGCGCTTCATCCTCAATTCCTTTCTTGATGGATTTCAATTGTTCCACAAACTATCCTAAATTCCCTTCATCTTTACCCAACAAATATAAACACTCGTCTACCACGAAAGTAGCCTCATTTATTAATTTTTTAATTGGTACATTTTTTTTATGCAGGTGGTATTATATCTCTCCTCCAACGCCTCAAAATGTACTTTTCCGGGATCATTTGAAAATCACGGTTCTTCAAAGCACAAAATGTGTGTCAACATAAGAACCCGAACCGAAGAAAATGCCTACAAGTACATTCCACTGACCCGTCTTCAAGAGAACGCAGAACCTTATTACAGAAAAGAAATGGAAGAAAATTAGAACTTATTTAGTTTGGAATCACATATGATTTTCATGAGAATCATCTATGATTTCATGAGAATCATATATGATTTTCATGAGAATCACAATGATAACAGCTAAAAAACATTTAATAATATGCAAGTAAATTTACCTTGTATTCTACTACTTTTTCACATTCCTACACTTGTTCTTCTCTTTTTTCTTTATAAAGTATCCTATAAGCAGCCGCATTTCTATCTCTAACCCTAAGCATCTCACAGCCCTCTTCCGTTCTAAACTCTTCTATTGTGCAATTCCAACAAGCTTCCTTTATTTCCTTTTGAAGAAGCAGAAATATTGTTCTTGTATATACTTTAGATGCATGGTGTACCATATTCAACTCTGTGCAAAGTTTTGGAGCTGAGTCAAATGTGTTAAAGTCCATTTGTTCTTGTCGATTCCTTTGCCTCTCCATTGCAGATTCGAAGCACATCATGAAATGAACCAATGTCGACCCGTGATTTTTGAAATGTCTAAAGAATGCATTTTCACACTCAGGCCTTGAAGTAGTTCTCATTAATCCAAACAATGGTGACTCAATAAAATACGCTGGTATCCACATTTCTCTAAGTCTAAACATCTTGTTCATCCATTTGTGGTTTTGCAATTCAAAATCTTCAATCAATTTTGTCCATTTTTCTTCAAACTTCAATGGTTCCATGAACATATTCCACAAAATCTTGTTCAAACGCTTTTTGAAATCCGTTTCATCATAGATTTCTTTACAAATCTGTAAAAAAATAAAAAATAAATAAATAATCATATATGATTCTCATATGATTCTGAAAGAATCACATATGAATATATGATTCAATTGCTAACTTCTTGATATGCCACATATAATTCTGAAAAATTGTTTTTTGCATTTTTAAAATAGTATATGAATTCCCTCCTTACTAATAACTCCTCACCCACTTAGTTGAATTGAACGTTTCCTCTGCAACAAAAAAAACCGTTTCCTTCAAACCCTCATAAACAATCTCAATCTCTCAATCTTAACTATCAATCTCAATCTCTCTCAATAACCGTCTCTTCAAACCCTCATAAACATCAAGTCGCTGCCGTTGACCATCGTTAACCGCCGTGAACCACCATAAACCACCGTAGTTTATGAAATAATGGAGTTAGTTGATGAAATAAAAGGTAAAAATGCTTATTTTGTTGATTATTTATGTTTTGTGTACATTAGCAATAGGTTTTGCTTATTTGGTTATTTGATTATTTATGAAGGGTAAAATTGCTTATTTTGTTGTTTCAAGTATGATTATGTCATAAATTTGCTGATTAGTTAATTGTACGAATAGATTGTTATGTTTGTTACAGTGTTAGTTTAGTTAGTTATAAATTTGCGTGGTAGAAGTAGAAAGTAGGCTAATGTCGTAAAAGAGGAACATAATATTGCGGTTTGTGTTATTTTTGTAAGTGTACAAGTTGTGGTGTTGAATAGTTTGTTTGTCAGTTAGTTAGTTTGTTATGTTTGTTATAGTGTTAGTTTAGTTAGCTGTAAATTTGTGTGCAATAAGTAGAAAGTAAGCTAACGTCGTAAAATAGGAACATAATATCACGGTCAGTATTATTTTTGTGAGTGTACAAGTTGTGGTGTTTGAGTAATTTGTTTTGCCGATTAGTTAGTTTGTATAGGTGCTAGTTTAGTTTGTTATGACTTGTTGTCAGCTCATTCGGATGAGTCTTTGACATAGAATATCGAGTGAAAGTCGTAAATAAGCATCATTTGTTATTCCACAAACTAATGTGCCGAGTTAGTCGTTAAACTTTGTGAAAGATGGAAATTGTTCCGTTTTATGTTTGATTATAGATAGTTTGTTATAAGCTCTTTGTATAAGGTTATGTTCGTATATGTTGATGATATACCTAACCTAGAACTTATCAGTTGAAATGAAGTAAAATTGCAATGTTTTAATTTTGGCTAATGTCGTATACTAGTAACATATTATCGGCAATGTTAAATTAGCGGTTAAACTTTGGAAAGTCACTTTGTTATGTTTGTTACAATGTTAGTTCAGTCAATTATGACCTGTTATCAGCTTATTGTTAGAAACTTTAGTCTTTTTTGCGAAGATAGAGTAGAAAGTTTTAAATTAGAATCGGTTTCGACATTTGATATTGCACAAGTTTCCGCGCTAAACTAGTCGTTAAACTCTGTGAAAGACTGGATGTGCTCCATTTTAGTCATATTTGATGTCGAGAAATGAATAGGAAGTGTGTAAATATGTTTGAAGAAATAGAAAGTAGGCTGAAGTCAAAAAATAGCGACGTATTATCGTTAGTTATAGTATAGATAGTTTATTATGTTTGTTACAGTGTTAATTAAGTCAGTTATGATTGTTATCAGCTTATTGTTAGAAACTTTAGTGTTTTTGCGAAGATAGAGTAGAAAGTCTTAAATTAGCATCGGTTCATGACATTTGTTATTGTACAAGTTGACATGCTGCATTAGTTGTTAAACTTTGGGAAAGACAGAAAGTGGTCAGTTTAGTCATATTGATGTCGGGAAGTAATGTTATATTTTCTCGAATTGTTTCACGTTCTTTGTTGTAGAGTTCGTTGAAATGATAAGTAGTTAGTTTATTACAGTGCTAGTTCTATCTGTTACCAGCTCATTCTTCAAAAACCATAGTGTTTTTCGGAAGATAGTGTCGTATTAGAAATTGGATGTGTTTTTCAAGTAGAATATCGAGATTCTTTTCAACATCTGTTATTAAGTGGATTTTGTTAGAATAGGGTACTAATGTATATTATGTGTTTTGTTTATAAGTGGAATTTGTTCGAATCATATATGATTCACATAGAATCATATATGATTTTAATATAATCATATATGATTCTATGTGAATCATATATGATTATATTAGATTATTTTATGGTTATTAACATTCAAATTTTTTATTTAGGTCGATCAAAAACTATTGCACGTAAGCCTAAAGAGAAGATAACAAAGAAATCATCTAAGAAGGCTACGACTTCTGATAAGATAAAGTCAAAAGTTGTCAAACCTCAACCTCAACCTCCTCTTGTAAAACAGAAACCTTCTTATGTGAAACCTCAACATTCTGTTAAACCGTAACCTCGTGAAGAAGTTGTCAAAACGAAAGTTGCTGTCAAAAGGAAGATGTCTGAGGATGAGAATAAGAAGGATGAACCTGATGAAGATGGTAGTAGTGAGGATGAAGATGGGTCTAGCGAGTTTGGTGAAAAAGGCAATGAAGATGGTAGTAGTGAGTCTGGTGAAAAAGGTAGTGAGGATGAGGACAAGGGTAAGTCTGGTGAAGAAGGTAGGTCTGATGATGATGAGGACAAGGGTAAGTCTGGTGAAAAAGGTGGGTCTAATGATGATGGTGAGTCTAAGGACAAGTCTGAAGAAAGTGAGTCTGAAGAGGGTGGAGATGATAAGGGAGGTAAGTCTGAAGAGGGTGAAGATGATAAGGGAGGTGAGTCTGAAGAGGGTGAAGATGATGAGGAAAGTGAGTCTCGTCAAGAGGGTGAAGATAGCGAAGGTGAAGGAAGTGAAGAGGAGGTACTTAAAAATTATAAATCAAAGGTTGTTTTAAAGAATACAAAGGTTAAGAAAGCCGTTTCTGAGTATGACAGTGATTCGAAAAAACAGAGGGCTAAAAAACGGAAGCGTGTTCAAACGACTAAGAAACGGAAGCGTGTTTCTGAGTTTGATTCTTTGGCTGAAGAAGAAAAGGTCTCAAAGCCTAAGAAATCTATGAAGAAGGCTATTGTTGAATTGAAGCCTGAGAAGGTTTTGAAGCCGAAGAAGGAGCTTGCAGTAAAGGCAAAAGAGAAGGTCTTCAAACCTAAGAAGGTTTTGAAGCCGAAGAAGGAGCGTGCAGTAAAGATAGAAGAGAAGGTTTCAAAGAAACGTAAGTCAGAACCAAATGAGAAAAAGAAGAAACCTCTATGCCCCGCACAGATTAAGAAGATTGAGTATCTGAGCAAATTTCCGACTCTCCTTTCTAGGATAGTTCCTGCCAGCTTGTTTTCTTCTATCCATGATGCAAGAATTAATATGGAATCTTTCTTGTCGGATATTGGGTTTTCTTCACTGTACGGGGTTAATATAGAGACACTGCCTTCTCGTATGGCAAGGTTTGTGGTGGAAAATTTTGATAAAAAAAACTTACGAGCTTTTGTTGGAGAAGGGGAAAATTCTTGTGACTCGTGAGAAACTCCATGAGATTTTAGGAGTTCCTCTTGGTGGAATAAATTTTTTTGAGTTACCCGAGAGATCTTTGGATGACCCTTTTGTGATGCTGTCGCTTAAGCAATTTTCTCCAAAGAAGTGGACGAAAATCCGTGCTAGTGATGCTGCTGGAAAGTTGATCACCGCAACGCAAGTTGACTTTATGTTTAAAGTCAACTTCCTTACGCTATTTGCTAATGTTATGGGTAAAGCTCATACAATGAGGGCGATTGCAGATTTGACTATTGTTAGGCATATTACCGAAGACATTAACATTGCAAAAATTGATTGGTGCGGTTTTATTCACCACTGTCTTCAACACAGTGACATACCTAATACTCCTAAAGGCTTCTACAATGGCGCATTGTGCTTCTTGATTGTAAGTTTTTCCTTTTTTGTTTATAGATTTTGTGAATACTTTTTATGATCTCATTATGTGTTATTTACTATTAACAGCTCTTGTACTTTGACTCCACAAAATTTAAGCATTTTCCCGTTATTCGTTACCGTCCTGCTATCCGAAACTGGAGCTCAAGTTTGATGAATCAACGTCAGAAGCTTGAGATTGAACAAGAGGACATAGGTAAATTGGAATTGCATGGGGAGTGGAGTGAATCTGAAGTACAAGATACTGAAGGTTTTTATGATGGTCGTGTCAAAGTGAGCCAGGCTCGTAGTTCCCATGTGCCTCCTACCAACAAACAGGTTCGACTAGTTTATGTATAATATCTTTTTTGAATTTTTTGTTTGTACTGAATTAACTAAAATCATGTATGATTCCTGCTGAATCATGTATGATTCATGCTGAATCATGTATGATTTTTGCTGAATCATGTATGATTCATGTTGAATCATATATGATTCTCCAGAATCATATATGATTCTATGTGAATCATATATGATTCTATGAGAATATGAGAACCATATATGATTCCAGTTGCATGTCTTATCTTTTTGTGTGTGACATGTCTTATCTGATTTTATTTATTTATTTATTTGCAGAGTTTTTGCAGGATGATTAATGAGAAGCTTTCAAGCATATCTCGTGAGAAGGTTGAACTTGAAGATCTTCTAAAAAATGCTAATACTAGTTCCCAAATGACGAAGATGTGCTTGAATTATACAAGAAATATGGAGCTGTTTTCAAGGAAACTGTAGTTCTTGAAGATCTTCATGTTGATGATTTTGAGCCAGAAGATCGACAAGATGATGGTAGCAATGATCGCGGCAAGAAAGATGTGGATGGTGCCAAGAAAGATGTCAGGGTAGATAAGGTGGTTTCCAAGAACGTTGATGTTGAATCGAATGATTTTGGTGCCATGAAAGATGGTGACAACGTTGAGGAAGGTGTTGAACTTGAAGGGAGTGAAATTGAACCAGTATTGAGTGAAGAACCAATATTGAGTGAACACAGTTATACGCCGTGGCTACAAGATAACATTGACTGGATTAGAGAGGTGATTGACTGCATTTGCGATGCATACTATGATGTGTGTATCGGCCAGTTTTTTTAAATACTTTTCTTTTTATTAATCTATGTAGCTAAAAATTTGTTGTGATTCGGGAGGAATTCCTAAACTGGCCTCGGACTCCTGAACGAGTGGTTACTCGTTCATCTCCAAAGAAAAGAATTGTTAAGCCATCTTCTTACCAGTCATCTCCATATGAGAATAAGCCGACTAAAGTTATTGCTATGGTTAAGAGGATTGAGTTTGAGTTGGGGAATAGTTTGTTTGCAATGCAGGGCGATAAGATGTAAGTTTACTTTTATTTTGTTTGTCTATAGGTCAATTTAAGGAAGTAGATATGTGATATTTGTGAGTGAGATAAGTTGATTGGGATTGATATCAGTGGTTAGTGATTGTCTGATGTATAGGATTTTGTTAGAATCATATATGATTCACATAGAATCATATATGATGGCCTAAATGATATGTAATTTAAGTTTGCTTTAAGAAAGTTTACTTTTAATATAAATCAGCTCCATATCATATATGATTTTCCTATAATGATAGAATACCTTTGCTAGATTTTTTTGGGTAATATGCCACATGCATAATCTGTGTTTGGATTCAGTAAGAACAGCTTCAATTACTAACTTCATGGCTCCATCTTGATCTGTTACAATCATTTTTGGTTGTTTCCCATGTGCCCTCATGAATGATTTCAGTAGCCATGTGTAAGCTTCTGCATCTTCTATTAGAAGCATTCCGGCACCAAATGTCACACTCTTTTTGTGATTATCTACCCTGGTGAATGGAACAAACACCATGTCGTACCTGAAATATCATAAGTTTCACACAAAATTTTCAAAATAGAAGCAAAAGTTTCACATGTTATTCTGTGAGAATCATATATGATTCTATGTTAATAATATATGATTCTATGTGAATCATATATGATTCTATGTGAATCACTTATATTTAGAATCACTTATATTAAAAGTAAACATAGTAATCCTTACATATATTCAGAATCACTTATGTTCATAATGATTCTATGTGAATCATATGTGATTCTATATGAATCACTTATATTCAGAATCACTTATATTACATATCTGATTCTTATAAATAACATGTTATTCAGATTTTAAAAGTTACTTGTTAGTTCTGAATGTTGCATCAAATGACACTATATCTTCAAATTCCTTTATAGTTGCATTTGGCAACTTCATCCGCCCAAAACAATGCAACCAACTCACTTTTTTCAACCATATAATGAAATGTAAAGTTTGGCACATATTTCTTTCGGTTTTCCATTTTGTTTATCAACATTTGTGTGTCACTTTCATCTACGCACACATTTATATCCCATTGACGATTCTTGAAATCACTGCTTGTGCCATGAACATATTGATAACCACCTTTAATGCCACATAACAAATGGTGTGCCTTTGTCGCACCAAGTTTCATATTTGAAGCTTTCACAACGAACACCTTTTCCGCTTGAGTCATCTTCCTTTGCTTCATTGTTAGATGTTGATACTCTTTTGGAATCATTAAATGGTTGTGCTTAGAATGGAATTTATTTACTACATATTGTCCAGAAACATCATCCAAAGTTATTAATACTAGTGCCATACAACCTGTTACCCGTTGTCTTGTATTTCTTACTTGCTTATCACTGTTTTCAAGATCTAATGTGTTTATATTTATCTCTTTTGGAATCCCTTGCCTATTACACATAAGGTACTTACTTTTTACCAAACCACTTCTTGTATTTTTTGGGACGATTTTTTAACTTCAAATCCTGCTACTTCAGCATATTTGTTGTACATTTCAACACATTCCTCTATCGTATTAAACTTTTTCCCCTCAATAGGTAAATAAATATCATCAACAACAGGTTCCCAAGTAACAGATCCCCCGGGAGTTTCTTCATGTGCGTATAAGGTTGGCCTTGGTGTGGTCACAGATGCTGAAATATAGTATTTTCATTAGAATCATATATGATTTCACAAGAATCATATATGATTCTACAAGATTCATATATGATTCTACAAGAATCATATATGATTGTACAAAAATCGTATATGATTGTTTTCTTCTTTGATTTACAGAATGTATAAATAAGCTTAAAAAGCAAAAAAATAAGCTGAATCACATATGATTTACCTTGAATAACAGCAATATTTTCTTCTTCCACAACAACATCCACCAATATCTCAGCTTCATCCATAACCTCATTATCCACCATAACGATATGAGATTCTGTTTTTACATTACAACGATCAAATACTATTTATTTTTGAAAAGAATCATATCTGATTCTACTAAAATTACATGTAAAATAGTAAACTAGAAAAAACAGAAAAACAGAAGAATCATATATGATTTACCTTCTTCAACATCAGGATCCTTCATTATCTCAGGTAAATTTTCTTCTTCCATAGCGATGGCAGAAGGTGACGACGGTGAATGTGTACGGGGTTTTGTGTGTGTTTTTTGAAGATGGTGAAGGTGTACGGGGATTTGATGACGGATTTGACGACGGTGAAGGTGAAGGTGATGAAGGCGGTGAAGGTTTTATGACGGTGATGAAGGTTTTTCGGTGATGAAGGTGGCGGCGATGGTGATGAAGGTTTTCAGGTGGCGCGATTAGGGTACGGGGATTGGATTGGAGAGCGATTGGGGTTTTGTGTGTGTTTGTTTTTTCCCGTAATATTTTTTAGGTATGAATGAAGGTATTGATTTTTTTTGTTTATGTAATTGTCTTTTTTTCCCCTCAAGTGTAAATATTAGATTTAATCTAAGCCATTGGATCGAATTGGATTGTATAGTTTTGATTTGTTGATTGGTTCTTTGGCATATATGGATTCTTCATGGATCTCAACTTAACCTTTTAATGGCTAATCTTATGATGTACTACTTATTATACTTGAAGATAAAACTTACTACAGTCTAAAATTTCTATATCTACCTGTATACATTAGCAACAAAAGGTAATTTTGCTCAAAATTGAAATAGATCTAAAAACAAAATATTTAACCGTCCCTAATTGGTTAAAGTTTAATTCTTTATGGGCAAATCATTGATTAGATATGTACAAGTAGGAATGTTTGTGAGAGACTTGGAGCTTGTTTCCAAGACTGGGTAGGAGGTTGCCCAGTAGCTCATCGCCTGTGTCCAGCTCATCTTCCGTTCATTCCCAAACCCTTGGAGCGCAAGTTTCTCAAGAGGCGTGGGCTAGAGCATTTGTGGCAAGTCAAGATCATCTATCCACTCTCTACTGGCAGTTGATCACTGCCAACATCCCGGTGACCCACATACATCGGATCATCAAAGATTGGCACTGAACCTGGACAACAAGAAAAAGTTAGAATCAACTACTGCACAACACTCAACACTGCTATAATCTTGTGTTTTGTGCTCCGTGTCTTGTCTCAACTTTAAACCATATCCCTCTTGATCTTCTTAAACTCTTAACCTTCTTGTCCATTTCCTCTTTCTCATCATACTGAGAAAGAATAATGATGAGAAAGATGAAATGACCAAGAAGGTTAAGAGGTTTAAGAAGATCAAGAGGGGGTATGTGATGCGTAGGGATTGCACCAGGCTTTATGATGAGGCAAAAAATGGTCCGTTTTTAGGGGGTCATTTAAGCCCGAATCCGAATTTATTTGATCAAATATTGCCCTAAATCGTTCCTTTTGTGATTTTAGGTACTTTGGGAGTGAAATCTGGAAAAGGAAGCAATTCGGACGTTTTTGGAGCATAAAAGTGAAGAAAACGCCAAAGTCTTAATTTTCCATGCTGGGAACAGTGCATGACGGCGTCAAGAGGAGTATCCTGACGGCGTCAAGAGTAAAAGTCCATGACGACCCAGAAGAGTTTTGACGGCGTCATGAAGGTAGGGCGTCAAGAGTTAAAGTCGTGACGGCCTAGAAATGCAATGTTCTTGACGGCGTCAAATGTGGATCTAGGCAGTCCGAGGATTGTTTTGGTAGCGAGGTGACGGCGTCACCTATTTGGTCTTGACGCCGTCAAACCCATTTTTCTATATATAGTTTTCTAATTTTTTACATTTAAAGGAGAGAAGTTTTGGGAGAAACCCTAAGTACGATTTTGGTGTAACTTTACAGGTTTTTCAAGGGTTCCAACCCCTTGATACCTTGCATGATTAATCAAGATAAGTGTTCTTCTAATTCAATCAATATGTCTATGTGTTGGTTGTCTATATCATGTTCTTGTCTTAATTCTATCATGCTAGGCTAGATCTCCTTTGTGTTTGCTTAGATCTAATGAAACCTAGATATTGATTATGTGTTGATTACTTGTTTATTCTTGTCTTGGATGAATGATTTATATGTTAGGCTTAAGAAAACTGGCAGATCTCCAATTGGTAACATGCTTGAACGTCTTAAGAAACATGAACCAACGCGCACTAGGTCTTTATTGGTTGTATTTAATGCATGAGCCACTGTTTACAATCCCTATAGTTGTGCTGGGCATGGTGTAAGAGGAGATAAGAGCTCATAGAATTGGGGAGTTATGTGTGCCACCCCATGAATGGTATTAAGGAATACAATCCGTCATCCATGCAATTATAACAAGTAATTAACGTGTAAAAGATATCTAGGGAGTAGTGAAATCTAAGTAAACACATTTTCTCCAATTACTGCTCACAACCTTAGTATAAATTAGTTTATTTTCTTTTCTAGTATTTTATTTTGATTGCATCTTAGTATTGGGTTAGTTGAATAGCAACTAATTCCGCCCACTCTTCCAAAACCCGAGATTTTAATTTGCTTTCTAAAAAATATAAAAACACAAAAATAATCATCCCTCACCTTTAGAACTAGTATTTAGGCTTTCTAATCCTAGCGACACTATTCCTAAGCTGAACGATCAATCCCCCGGTACTTGTCACTATACTATACTAAAACGATCAGGTACACTGCCTGGTGGGGGTTGTAAGCTTCTCGAGATCCCTCGAGAGGTAAAGCCTGTTGCGATTCCCACGCATCAAGTTTTTGGCGCCGCAGCCCGGGGAATAGTTATTGTCTAGGTTAGAATTTCTTTTTATTAGGTCTACTTGCTAGATTCCTTTCTAGTAAGATTTTATTTTTATTTTTAGGTTTTCTTTAGTCTATCTTATTTCTTCTTGCCTTTGTTCGTAACTCTTTACCATCCGACATCATGGAAGGTGGTAACATCTTTGAACCCGTCATCCCACCACAACAAAACCCACCATTAGAACCCCTTAGGCCCCGAACCTTAGGAGAGTATTCCCGACCTAGCCACCAAGGCTACCGAAACACCATTGAGCTCACCGGAGCCAATGTAACGCCCTTGCGATCCGACACCATCCGGTTGGTGCAAAGCGGATGTGCATTCCATGGACTTCGTTCCGAAGATCCAAACCAACATCTTAAGGACTTTCTCAAAATCGTAGACTCCATAGACCTAGATGTTGAAACTAGAGAGACAACCTGATTACGCCTATTCCAATTCTCTCTACGGGATCAAGCTAGTCAATGGCTTGAGCGTTTACCCGCGGGATCCATCACCACATAGGATGATCTCACCACTCATTTCCTTGCTCAATTTTTCCCACCGGGGAGAACTACCAAGCTTAGAAATGACATCTTGATGTTCCAACAACGTCAAAATGAATCTCTTTATGAAGCATGGACTCGTTTCAAGGACTTAATTCAAAAAGTCCCTCATCATGGCATAGATCGTTGGCTCCAAGTCCAAATTTTTTATGACCATATCGACATCTCCACGAGGCGAGCCATTGACCAATCGGCCGGTGGTAAGCTACGTGATCTTAGTGCGGAACAATCATGGGAACTCATAGAAGATCTTGCTCTCTATGACAACGAAAGTTGGAATGACCCCCGTGATTTGAACAAAACGGTCAAGGCAATATCTTTGCCTTTGAACAATTCTAGCACTCCCAACCGTAGGATCATGGAACTTGAAGGTCGAGTCAAGTCTCTCATGAAATCTTACGAAGCTCAAAAACCTTCAAGCCAAGTAAGCAGAATCGCTTCTACATGCAAATTATGCAATGGCCCTCATGAGACTCATAACTGCATGGAACTTCCAAAACGTGCTTATAACGAACTCACATCATCACACGTAGGTCAGGGTCCTCGAACTTCTGCCGAAGCCTATGAGGCATGGAAGGATAAACCTAATTTTAGAGGGTACCAAATGCGAAGCGTATCCTTCAATGACTCCTCACCACTCACTTGGTCCGAGCATTTTCCATCACAAGGCATTCCTAGGCAAAGCTGTGAAGATACTTTAAAAAAATTCATTCTATCTCAAGAACTAAAGCTCGCTACGCTCGAGGCCAAATTTAAACAACAACAGGCTGATGTGAACAATAAGATTTGTAATCTGTTGACTGATATCAAAGAGCATATTGATAATAAGCCCATTCACGTTGATGAGGTTAAATCTGCTACCGTCATGAGTCCACCAGCCTCCCCTATAAAAATAAAAAGTCCTAGCAAGTTATTCAAACATCTATCTCCTAACGGAAAAGAACCTGTCAACCCCCCAGGACCAATCCACTTCGTAAACACCATCACCACAATATCTGCTTCAACATCCAACCCAACCCAACAACAAACTAACAAATTCAGTCGGACAGCTAAAGATGAGACCTCAAGGGTTGACCATGCTTCGGCAAGGAAACCTACCGACTCACCCGAGCAATACACCGCGCAAGAATCCGGTAAACCGGATGAAGGGAAAGAGAAATCGGAAGAGCATGAGAGAGATCCAACCATTTTGGGTAAATCTATGATGGGAGAACCCGAGAGAAAAATGGAGGATGTTATTAGTGGGAGTAGCAATAAGACTAAGGAAAGTAACCCTAAAGTTTTCAAGATCCCCTGTACCATTAAGGAAAAACTCTTAACCGATAGTCATATAGATCCTAGCTTCCCAGTCAACATAATCCCCCTCTCCCTATACCACAAAACCTTCCCTGAACACATTGCGTGCGAGAGAGTAATAGAAAATTTATCAATTAGGATTGGAGAGCTTGTTTACAATACTGACCTCACCGTGGTTGATGACGTGGACCCTCTCACCAATCGAACGTTAACCAACCTTGTCCTTGGGATATCATTTATCAATGAATCGGGAGCAATCCTTGATGAGAAAGATGGTAGTGTAGTACTCACCAATGGTGTTAGGAAGGTAATTTTTCGTAAGGATAGTTAGGAGGTGTACGAGTATCGTCCCTCCCTTGAGGGGAATCTATATGGGTCAAAAGATGGAGAATTAGGGAAGATAAGACGACGTGATCCGAATAATCTCAAAATCCCCTGCATGATCGGTCATAAGTACTTCGATAACATATACATTAATGTATTCCTGCCAAAGAATTTTATGTCATTGTTTCATTATAACAATATCTGCAGATGGGGGATGATTTACAAGGGAGAGAAAGTGGTTGGTAAGGATCATGAAATCCAGTTGTTTGTAGGTAATATGACATTCACTATGGAATTCGCGATTGTGGATAACATAGAAGACTATGTCGACCCCAGGTTATCACAAGTAGTTTTGGGAGCACCTTTCTGTGAAATCACTAATTTGATAGTGGATGACTTGAACGGAATCATGACCTTCACTGATGGGATTAGGAGGATTTCATACCAAACGCCATACAAGAGAAAATACCTTAAGGAGATAGATTGTGACGGGCTTGATATGATGAGCTCCCAACTTATCTTGTGTGATGAAGATGTTAGGAGAGGGTGTAAAAACATTTCTGATTTATCATGTGGATTCTTTAAGGATGTTAGTAAGCTTGGTTCTAAATATCGACAAGATGTTTTCGAGTTCGAAGACCCGAAGTACTTACACTACGAAAGCGATACTGGTTTAGAAGACGACCTAGAGAATGGAACCAATGATGAAGTCACGTAGTAACCCATGACCTTGAGTCTAGCTACAAGACTCGTAAATAAAGAAAAGCGCTTCTTGGGAGGCAACCCATGTTTTGTGTGATTTTATTTGTTTGATTGTTATTTGCTTCCGTATGCATGCTTTATTTTTATTGTTGGTAGATCATGTTTCTAAACTAAAATGTGGAAATACTTTACTTTGTTGTTTTGGCCTAGTCTTAACTCCACCTAGAAGTATTTTTGCAAAAGATAAGTGTAAGGGGAAACCCCAAATATGTTTTTAAGAAACAATCCGATCATGATTCTCCACAATATTAAATGAGCATGTATATTCGTATTTGTTAGAGTCAAATGCTTGTATTGAGTCATAATGAAGTTTTGCATGATTTTCCAGGAAGTAGGACCAAGTTTTTCCAGAAATTTTCCGGAAACTTAACATAAGAATTTCTTCAGGTCCATTCTGACGGCGTCAGGGGTTTACTCTTGACGGCGTCAGGAGTTAAAATCTGGAAATTTTACCGGTTTTGTTTTTCTAACGGAGTCTTATGGTTTTTGTGAATTATTAAGTTTTATAATCTCCAGGAGATCTGCAAACTTCATTCCACAAGCATTATATCTTATCTTGTTTTCTAGGATTTAGAAACTTATATAGGATGCCGCCGATTTTACGCGAGGTTGTCTTGTCTATTTTGTCAGGTTTTACAGGTTATGTATGACAAGAAGATGATTTATATTCTGGAAGGGAAGCATTGATTGTTCATTTTCTTGGAGGAAGATTTAACCTGGCCATCCTATTATCCATACCGAGCGAATCAGGGGAGTATTTGATTTCATTCTTTTTACTTATTTCACTTTTACATTCTTTACTTGAACATTGGGGACAATGTTCATCTTAAGTGTAAGGGGAGGGTAAAAAGATGATACCTTACATATGCACTTTCGCTTGAGTTTGTTTTGTTTGATGGTAGATGTGTAATAAAACTATGAGAAATACTTGTTAGTGCAATTTTAGCGCCAAATTTAAAATTTTTTACAACATTTAGTAGTGAAACTTTAGCCATAGCAAGCGTCTCATGGATAGGAGATTGTATGACTAGCACATAACCGTATTTTCAGAAAAATTTTCCACCCAAATATGTGAGGTTCGCCTTTAGATTTGATAGGAAAAGCATTTACTATTAGTGCTTATGAGTGTACCGATAGCATTTAGATTCTAGGACTTGCGTTAGTGATGCATCCCGAGACCGCTAGTGAGACTACATTCGTGTGGTAGGATTTACTACATGATAAGAGGCATTAGGATCACCCTTGTGTTAAACCCGTATCATAATTACTTGACCATTTAAGTCATATTACTTGGCTAGTTAAGTCAACTAATTTTTCCCACACCCTTAGCGTTGTACTCATTTTTTGTACACGAAACCCCTAGTACACCCCTCCGAGCCTATCTTTTCGTTTCTAACTTTAAGCATTTTACTTAAAGGAAGAATTTGTTACACCCCACTTAAATGTACAACCAAATCGCCTTAGCCTTCCGTGTATGCGCTCATTTTTAGTGCATTATTGTTATTTGTTAAACCCTAAGTTAACTTTCTAATTGATTACATGGTTGCTAAGTCGAGTCATATCCTTGTACATATTGTTTTGGGACGATTGGGACTCATGGGTAAGTACTT
Source organism: Artemisia argyi (assembly GCA_030686995.1). NCBI lineage: Eukaryota > Viridiplantae > Streptophyta > Magnoliopsida > Asterales > Asteraceae > Artemisia > Artemisia argyi. The sequence continues at coordinate 258,484,659 of CM060709.1, read as the reverse complement.
ATTTTATGGAGTAATGGGGAAGAACATAATATTATTACCCCCCATATGTACGTTAATCTTAAAAGTGCTCCAAGTGTTTTGATCTTCTTAATTCGACTCATTAGATTAGTTTAATGTAAAGTAAGTAAAGATTCAAGTGTAAGGGGAATGCTCAATCCCCTATGATGTATTATTTTGGATGGTAGGGTAAGAGTGTATGTAAAAAAAAAAAAAAAAAAAAAAAAAAAAAAAAAAAAATATCAAGAAAAAAAAAAAAAAAACATACGGACTACCATCCCTTTTCATTTTATGTTTTTGTTATTTTTCATTTATTAGCTTAAGTCGAGTCTAGTCTTGACTTAGCAACGCCATATTGTACATGTAATTAACCAAGATTGTTAACTCGCCACCAGTAAAACTTCCTTTATCCAACAAAACCGTGTATTTCATATCCCTACATCTAACGTTAGAACCCTTTAAAAGACCTCTTTGATAGTTTATCCTAGGTGCTTACGCCATGTGGCGGAGGTTTGATCCTTTCCCAAGCCTATGGTAATCTATTTTGCTATGACAGGTAGTGAGAGATATCTTCCGTTTCCATATTGTAATTTATACTTTATTACACCCGAGAGATGTGAGTATGTAAACACTATTTGTGAGGTGCTTGTATATGACCTCCGTGCTTGTCTATTGGTCTTTAGTGGAACGATTAATTGTTGTAATTACTTTTATATTAGTGTTAAATGACCCCTAACTTGTCTTTTGAGTAAAATAAAAGCGCATTTGCTTGAGGACAAGCAAATCTCAAGTGTAAGGGTATATGATGAGGCGAAAAATGGTCCATTTTTAGGGGGTCATTTAAGCCCGAATCCGAATTTATTTGATCAAATATTGCCCTAAATCGTTCCTTTTGTGATTTTAGGTACTTTGGGAGTGAAATCTGGAAAAGGAAGCAATTCGAACGTTTTTGGAGCATAAAAGTGAAGAAAACGCCAAAGTCTTAATTTTCCATGCTGGGAACAGTGCATGACGGCGTCAAGAGGAGTATCCTGACGGCGTCAAGAGTAAAAGTCCATGACGACCCAGAAGAGTTTTGACGGCATCATGAAGGTAGGGCGTCAAGAGTTAAAGTCGTGACGGCCTGGAAATGCAATGTTCTTGACGGCGTCAAATGTGGATCTAGGCAGTCCGAGGATTGTTTTGGCGGCGAGGTGACGGCGTCACCTATTTGGTCTTGACGCCGTCAGACCCATTTTTCTATATATAGTTTTCTAATTTTTCACATTTAAAGGAGAGAAGTTTTGGGAGAAACCCTAAGTACGATTTTGGTGTAACTTTACAGGTTTTTCAAGGGTTCCAACCCCTTGATACCTTGCATGATTAATCAAGATAAGTGTTCTTCTAATTCAATCAATATGTCTATGTGTTGGTTGTCTATATCATGTTCTTGTCTTAATTCTATCATGCTAGGCTAGATCTCCTTTGTGTTTGCTTAGATCTAATGAAACCTAGATATTGATTATGTGTTGATTACTTGTTTATTCTTGTCTTGGATGAATGATTTATATGTTAGGCTTAAGAAAACTGGCAGATCTCCAATTGGTAACATGCTTGAACGTCTTAAGAAACATGAACCAACGCGCACTAGGTCTTTATTGGTTGTATTTAATGCATGAGCCACTGTTTACAATCCCTATAGTTGTGCTGGGCATGGTGTAGGAGGAGATAAGAGCTCATAGAATTGGGGAGTTATGTGTGCCACCCCATGAATGGTATTAAGGAATACAATCCGTCATCCATGCAATTATAACAAGTAATTAACATGTAAAAGATATCTAAGGAGTAGTGAAATCTAAGTAAACACATTTTCTCCAATTACTGCTCACAACCTTAGTATAAATTAGTTTATTTTCTTTTCTAGTATTTTATTTTGATTGCATCTTAGTATTGGGTTAGTTGAATAGCAACTAATTCCGCCCACTCTTCCAAAACCCGAGATTTTAATTTGCTTTCTAAAAAATATAAAAACACAAAAATAATCATCCCTCACCTTTAGAACTAGTATTTAGGCTTTCTAATCCTAGCGACACTATTCCTAAGCTGAACGATCAATCCTCCGGTACTTGTCACTATACTATACTACAACGATCAGGTACACTGCCAGGTGGGGGTTGTAAGCTTCTCGAGATCCCTCGAGAGGTAAAGCCTGTTGCGATTCCCACGCATCACTTTACCTCTCGAGGGATCTCCAGAAGCTTACAACCCCCACCAGGCAGTGTACCTGATCGATGTAGTATAGTATAATGACAAGTACCGGGGGATTGATCGTTCAGCTAGGAATAGTGTCGCTAGGATTAGAAAACCTAAAGACTAGGTCTATAGATGAGGGATGTTTCTTTTTGTATTTTTTTAGTTTTTATAAAAGTAATTAAAAATCTCGGTTTTGAAGGAGTGAGCGGAATTAGTTGCTAGTCAACTAACCCAATTACTAAGATGCAATCAAAATAAAATACTAAAAATGAAAATAAACTAAATTATACTAAAGGTGTGAGCAATATATAGGAGAATTGTGTTTACTTAGATTTCACTACTCCCTAGATATCTTTTACATGTTAATTACTTGTTACAGTTGCGTGGATGACGAATTGTATTCCTTAATACCATTCATGGGGTGGCGTACTTACTTCCCCAATCCTATAAGCGCCTACTTCACTCTTATGTCGATCCGGCTAAGAAGCTCCTAACATGGGATCACTAGAATTTGCTCATGCATTAAATACAACCAATAAAACCTAGTACACATCGGTTCATGTTTCTTAAGACGTTCAAGCACGTTACACAATGGAGATCTGCCAGTTTTCTTAAGCCTAACATTGAAATCATTCATCCATTACAACTATAAACAAGTAATCAACATATAATTAACATCTAGGTTTCATTACATCTAAGCAAACACATGATAAATCTACCCTAGCATGTTAAAATCAAGACAAGCATAAGATATATTCAAACAACACATAGACATATTGAATGAATTGAAAGAGGACTTATCTCAATTGAACATGAAAGATTTCAAGGGGTAAAAACCCTTGAAAATACTATAAAATACGACCTAGGGTTTCACAAGTTCGGCCCTAGTATTCTCCACACAAGTTCCTCCTTAATAAATGAAAAATAGAAAAGTATATATAGATTCTGTAGGGTGACGACGTCAAGAACAAATTGCTGACGCCGTCATCTCGCCGCCAAATAATCGGACTGCCTAGATCTGGGTTTGACACCGTCATGTGTACTCCTTATGCAGGCCGTCACAATATTAACTCTTGACGCCCTTCTTGTGACGCCTTTAGGTTTTCACTGGGTCGTCACGGATTTTACTCTTGACGCCGTCACGTTTTTCTTCTTGATGCCGTCAGGTACTGTTCTCAGCATGGAAAAGTAAGTCTTTGCCGTTTTCTTCACTTTTATGCTCCAAAAACGTCCAAAATGCTTTATTTTCCAGATTTCACTCCCAAAGTACCTAAAATCACAAAAGGAACGATTTAGGGCAATATTTGATCAAATAAATTCAATTTCGGGCTTAAATGACCCCCTAAAAGTGGTTCATTTTTTGCCTCATCATATACCCTTACACTTGAAATTTGTTTGTCCTCAAGCAAATGCGCTTTTATTCTAATCAAAATACAAGTTAGGGGTCATTTAACACTAATATAAAATTAATTACAACAAATAATCGTTCCACTAAAGACCAAAGACAAGCACGGAGGTCATACACTAGCACCTCACAAATAGTGTTTAGATACTCACATTTCTCGGGTGTAATAAAGTAATATCACAATATGGAAACAGAAAATATCTCTCACTACCTGTCATAGCAAAATAGATTATCATAGGCTTGGGAAAGGATCAAACCTCCACCACATGGCATAAGCACCTAGGATAAACTATCAAAGAGGTCTTTTAAAGGGTTGTAACGTTAGGTGTAGGGATATGGAATACACGGTTTTGTTGGATATAGGCAGTCTTTACTGGTGGCGAGTTAACAATCTTGGTTAATTACATGTACAATATGGCGTTCCTAAGCCAAGAATAGACTCGAATTAAGCTAATAAATGAAAATAACAAAAACATAAAACAAACATAGAATGAAACGGGATGGTAGTCCGTATGTTTTTTTTTTTTCTTTTTTTCTTTTTTTTTTTGCATACACTCTTACCCTACCATTCGAAATAATACATCATAGGGGATGAAAATTCCCCTTACACTTGAATTTTTACATACTTTACAATAAACTAATCTAATGACTCGAATTAAGAAAATCAAAACACTTGGAGTACTTTTAAGATTAACGTACATATGGGGGTAATAAATGATGTTCTTCCCCATTACTCCACAAAATAAGCACTTTACCCATGAGTCCCAATTGTCCCAAAACAATATGTACAAGGATATGACTCGACTTAGCAACCATGTAATCAATTAGATAATTAACTTAGGGTTTAACAAATAACAATAATGCACTAAAGATGAGTGCATACACGGAAGGCTAAGGCGATTTGGGTGTACATTTAAGTGGGGTGTAACAAATTCTTCCTTTAAGTAAAATGCTTAAAGTTAGAAACAAAAAGATAGGCTCGGAGGGGTGTACTAGGGGTTTCGTGTACTAAAAATGAGTACAACGCTAAGGTGTCGGAAAAATTAATTGACTTAACTAGCCAAGTAATATGACTTAAATGGTCGAGTAATTATGATACGGGTTTAACACAAGGGTGATCCTAATGCCTCTTATCATATAGTAAATCCTACTACACGAATGTAGTCTCACTAGCGGTCTCGGGATGCGTCACTAACACAAGTTCTAGAATCTAAATGCTACCGGTACACTCATAAGCACTAATAGTAAATGCATTTCCTATCAAATCTAAAGGCGAACCTCACATATTTGGGTGGAAAATTTTTTCTGAATAGTACGGTTTTGTGCTAGTCATACAATCTCCTATCCATGAGACGCTTGCTATGGCTAAAGTTTCACTCCTAAATGTTGTAAAAAAATTTAAATTTGGCGCTAAAATTGCACTAACAAGTATTTCTCATAGTTTTATTACACATCTACTATTAAACAAACAAACTCAAGCGAAAGTGTATCTGTAAGGTATCATCATTTTACCCTCCCCTTACACTTAGGATGAACATTGTCCCCAATGTTCAAGTAAAGAATGTAAAAGTGAATTAGTTAAAAAAAAATGAAATCAAATACTCTCCTGATTCGCTCGGTATGGATAATAAGGTGGTCAGGTTAGATCTTCCTCCAAGAAAATGAATAATCAAAGCTTCCCTTCCAGAATATAAATCATCTTCTTGTCATACATAACCTGTAAAACTTGAGAAAACAGACAAGGCAACCTCACATAAAATCGGCGGCAATCTATATATGCTAATAAAACCTAGAAAACAAAATAAGATATAATGCTTGTGGAATGATGTTTGCAGATTTCCTGGAGATTATAAAACTAATGATTCAACAAAAACTTTAAGACTCCGTTAGAAAAACAAAACTGGTAAAATTTCCAGGTTTTTACACGTGACGCCGCCAAGAGTAAACTCGTGACGCCGTCAGAAGTGACCTGCAGAAATTCTTATGTTAAGTTTCCGGAAAATTCCTGGAAAAACTTCGTCCTACTTCCTGGAAAATCCTGCAAAACATCATTATGACTCGATACAAGCATTTGACTCTAACAAATACGAATATACATGTTCACTTAATATTATGGAGAATCATGATCGGCTCTGTTTCTTAAAAACATATTTGGGGTTTCCCCTTACACTTATCTTTTGCAAAATACCTTGGGATGAAGTTAAGACTAAGCCAAACAACAAAATAAAGTATTTTCACCATTTTAGTTTTGAAACATGATCTACCAACAATAAAAATAAAGCATGCATACGGAAGCAAATAACAAACACACAAAATAAAAATCACAAAAAACATGGGTTGCCTCCCAAGAAGCGCTTTTCTTTATTTACGAGTCTTGTAGCTAGACTCAAGGTCATGGGTTACTACGTGACCTCATTGTTGGTTTCACTCTCTAGGTCATCTCCTATACCAGTTTTGTATTCCGGACCTACTTGCAAGCATTCTTTGTAGAAACCAAGCATCCTATTCTTCACATACTCTACTCCTCTACGTCTATCCTCATCATTCCTATTGTTTGCGTACCTTTTCTATATTAGATAGGAGGCGGTATTGCTCAATCTTATAGGGCATTTGGCATCATTCTCCTCCTTGAACCTAACTATTCCTAAAGTCAGACCATAACTCATCTTAGTGGTCTCAACGAATGGTTTTCTGAAAACTACTTGACTTAGGCAATCATCTATCACCGGACGAGTATCCTCTGCTATCATAAAATTGATCTCATAAGTGAAATTTCCCACAATCACATGCAACCCTTTCACTCTTCCTACAAAATTACTAATCAAATTCTTATTGGGCATCATCCTATAACCAAGTTGTTTCTTCATTACCCAATTATAATAAGTTCCAGTCATGATGTTTATAGGAGATCTAGGATCGATATAAGCTTTCCATATATGCATATGCCCGATGTTGCATGGTATGTTGATGTTAGAGGGGTCTCCCATTTTGATAAGGGGTGTGCCAAGGATATATGGTGTCTCGGGGCCATCGAATAAATCCTTATGATATTCCTGTTCTTCCTTGGTGGGCAACTTATCAAAGTACCCTTCTACAGTTTCTACTTCCTCTAACTCTTCTTCCTTATTAACCTCAACTTCCCTAATTTCATCCCTAGTCTTGGTTTCTACTTCAACTTCATCTTTGTCACTCTCTTCTATATCCTTATCTTTTGGCTTAATGGTGACAACATTGACAACGTGGACATGTTTGGATGATGAGGGGTCCTTAATTTGGATTCCGTTATTGGCGTCCCTAGTGTCCTTCCTAGGTGTAGTTGACGCTTGGTTGTTGAGGGCTTTCAACAAGTTGTCAATCTTGTTGGTCATCTCCGTTTGTTGTTGGTTGAATTCAGTTTCAAACCTAGCTATGCGAGCCTCTTGAGATGCCAAAAACTTGGACATCAATCCTTCAAGATTGTTGGTACTACCATAGTTGTTAGAAGGATTGTTGTTGAAAGTACGGTTGGAGGGTGGACCGTTTGGTTGGTAACGATTAGGCAGATTGGAAGAATTGGTTTGGTTTTGTTTCCACCTAAGGTTTGGGTGATTTTTCCAAGAGGGGTTGTAGGAATCACCATACGGGTTTGGCTCGGGTTTGAAAGTGTACCATTTATCTCCCGCTTCGTCGGTACGCGAGGATGCATAGTCTGCAAAATATGTTCCGGGGAGTTCCACACAATCACGAGTGTCATGGTGACCACTACATAATTCGCATGAAGAAGTGATTTTGTTCACTTGGATTGAAGGCTTAGGAGCTTCGTAAGATTTCATGAGAAACTTGACTTGGTCCTCAAGTTCCATGATCCTATGGTCGGGAGTGCTAGAGTTGTTCGAAGGCAAAGATATTGCCTTGACCGTTTTGATCAAATCACGAGGATCATTCCAACTTTCGTTGTCATAGAGAGCAAGATCTTCTATGAGTTCCCATGATTTTTCCGCACTTAGATCACGTAGCTTACCACCGGCCGATTGGTCAATGGCTCGCCTTGTGGAGAGATCGATATGGTCATAGAAGATTTGGACTTGGAGCCAAAGATCTATGCCATGATGAGGGACTTTTTGGAGTAAGTCCTTGAATCGAGTCCATGCTTCATATAGACTTTCACCTTGACGTTGTTGGAACATCAAGATATCATTTCTAAGCTTGATAGTTCTCCCCGGTGGAAAAAATTAAGCAAGGAAACGAGTGGTGAGATCATCCCATGAGGTGATGGATCCCGCGGGTAAACGCTCAAGCCATTGGCTAGCTTGATCACGTAGAGAGAATTGGAATAGGCGTAATCGGGTTGACTCTCTAGTTGTAACATCAAGGTCTATAGAATCTACGATTTTAAGGAAGTCCTTGAGATGTTGATTTGGATCTACGGAACGAAGTCCATGGAATGCACATCCGCTTTGCACCAACCGGATGGTGTCGGATCGCAAAGGGGTCACATTGGCTCCTTGGGTGAGCTCAATGGTGTTTCGGTAGCCTTGGTGGCTAGGTCGGGAATACTCTCCTAGGGTTCGGGGCCTAAGAGGTTGGTTAGCTAGTGGTGGGTTTTGTTGGTGGTCTTGTTGTGGTGGGATGATGGGTTCAAAGATGTTACCATCATCCATGATGTCGGATGGCGAAGAGGTACGAACAAAAATACGAAGAAATAAGATAGACTAAAGAGAACCTAAAAAAAATAAAAATAAAATCCTACTAGAAAGGAATCTAGCAAGTAGACCTAATAAAAAGAGATTCTAACCTAGACAATAACTATTTCCCTGGCAGCGGCGCCAAAAACTTGATGCGTAGGGATTGCACCAGGCTTTACCTCTCGAGGGATCTCGAGAAGTTTACAACCCCCACCAGGCAGTGTACCTGATCGATGTAGTATAGTATAATGACAAGTACCGGGGGATTGATCGTTTAGCTAGGAATAGTGTCGCTAGGATTAGAAAACCTAAAGACTAGGTCTAGAGATGAGGGATGATTCTTTTTGTATTTTTTAGTTTTTATAAAAGCAATTAAAAATCTCGGTTTCGAAGGAGTGGGCGGAATTAGTTGCTAGTCAACTAACCCAATTACTAAGATGCAATCAAAATAAAATACTAAAAATGAAAATAAACTAAAGTATACTAAAGGTGTGAGCAATATATGGGAGAATTGTGTTTACTTAGATTTCACTACTCCCTAGATATCTTTTACATGTTAATTACTTGTTACAGTTGCATGGATGACGGATTGTATTCCTTAATACCATTCATGGGGTGGCGTACTTACTTCCCCAATCCTATAAGCGCCTACTTCACTCCTATGTCGAGCCGGCTAAGAAGCTCCTAACATGGGATCACTAGAATTTGCTCATGCATTAAATACAACCAATAAAACCTAGTACACATCGGTTCATGTTTCTTAAGACGTTCAAGCACGTTACACAATGAAGATCTGCCAGTTTTCTTAAGCCTAACATTGAAATCATTCATCCATTACAATTATAAATAAGTAATCAACATATAATTAACATCTAGGTTTCATTACATCTAAGCAAACACATGATAGATCTAGCCTAGCATGTTAAAATCAAGACAAGCATAAGATATATTCAAACAACACATAGACATATTGAATGAATTGAAAGAGGACTTATCTCAATTGAACATGAAAGGTTTCAAGGGGTAAAAACCCTTGAAAATACTGTAAAATACGACCTAGGGTTTCACAAGTTCGGCCCTAGTATTCTCCATACAAGTTCCTCCTTAATGAATGAAAAATAGAAAAGTATATATAGATTCTGAAGGGTGACGATGTCAAGAACAAATTGCTGACGCCGTCATCTCGCCGCCAAATAATTTTTCGGACTGCCTAGATCTGGGTTTGACGCCGTCATCTGTACTCCTTATGCAGGCCGTCACAATATTAACTCTTGACGCCCTTCTTGTGACGCCTTCAGGTTTTCACTGGGTCGTCACGGATTTTACTCTTGACACCGTCACGTTTTTGTTCTTGACGCCGTCAGGTACTGTTTTCAGTATGGAAAATTAAGTCTTTGCCGTTTTCTTCACTTTTATGCTCCAAAAATGTCCAAAATGCTCCTTTTTCCAGATTTCACTCCCAAAGTACCTAAAATCACAAAAGGAACGATTTAGGGCAATATTTGATCAAATAAATTCAATTCTGGGCTTAAATGACCCCCTAAAAGTGATTCATTTTTCGCCTCATCAGTATGGTTTAAAGTTGAGACGAGACTTGTTTTGAGACCTTTGTTGATGTTTTAGTTGTATTTCATATGTTTGTGGTATAAAGATATTTTAGGGGTTGTTTGGTTTGTTAACAAGAATCACTAGAGTTATAGGTTATTAGGGGTTGATTATGAGGTGGAATGGGTATTGGTATGGTGGATATAATTGCAAAATCCATTGTTTGGTTTAGTGTGGGTTTGAGACTTGAGTATCCAGCTTTTCACAGCAAATAATTTTCACACACAAAACTTTATACATAATGCTCAACCCAAAAAATGGCATCTGAAAGTTAGTTATATATATACTATCAAAAGTTTACTAGTGACATTGCAATCCTACTCTAAGTTAGAAAAAGAAAAATATATATAGACCAAATAAAAATATGCTCTACATAAACTTGTCTTCTCCATTATTAGCCACTTTCTCACTTTTATGAGATGAAATAAAATTGGTGACAATGGCATGAACCATCTCTGTCAACCGTTGAACTAGCTCCACTGACGATATCAACCATCTCCGGTGACCATTATTATGTAGCTTCAGCAACTTACTAACAAGCAACAACGACAAGTAGATGACATTTATCTTTAAAACGCGGCACCCAACTATAACCAAAACACCTATTTGATCTGTAACTGAAGAGGAAAAAAAGAAATATATCAAAGTAGAATTTTATAATGATGAGAGAAAATAACAAAATAAGAAACTGGATATTCGATAAACTTCACAAAATATTTATTAACTTATCATCCCGAATTTCTACCATGACCTGAGGCGTCGTAGGATACTTTATTCGATAATAAACCCTTTTTATATAACTAAATAGGTCTTATTTAATTTGTCGACTAAACAAGTTAGATAGTTATTTAGAACGGGTATTTTAACGTCAAATATCCGTGACTAGCACAAATAGTCAACAATTAATAAAATGGTCAACTTGGATTTAAGTGCCCTCGAATATTTTATAACTCGCAAAGTCTCATTTTATTTCCAAAAACTCGCTTCATTTTTGTAAAAACAATTCACGTTAAATTTATATTTTCATTTATAATAATTTAATCATAATAATGTTTCCGACGATATTATACCATTTTCATAGTCTAATATATATCGTTAACGTTATTATTTTTAATACTCGTGATTTCCTATTTATTATATATGCATTTATATAAATATATATACGTTTTCACATTTATATATTTATTATAAATAAGTTGTGGAGGATTAACTAGTTGATGAACTCGATAAGCATCGACGATTTATTTAAAGGATTTATTAGGCCAAAACTAGACGTATAGATCGTTATTGTTTCTTTCGATGTGTTTACCCACGTCGACCTGAACTAGTGAGGTGAGTATGGTGCGGTTTATTTTGGTATAAACCAAACCGAAACCCCATTTAAGCACGTCACATCATCTATATTGTCACCTATAATGCTAAGTTGCACATAACACAATCTTAATCTTGATATATATGCAATTCCCCCTTTAATATTTTGAGTTGAGTTATTTTAAAAACCATACATCTCTCACATACCAAAGGACAAATATGGACCCTTGATTTAACTTTGATCAATGGCTGAGATCAAAACATTTGAAACTTAAAAAAACACGGAGGGGCATTTTCATAAAATCCCATCACCAAAATAATACCACCATCCGTCTTATTTTCATTTCATTAACGCAACCACCTAACACACACTAACAACACACACACAAAAAACCGTTCAATATCCAAACCCTAACTACCCACCGGAAACTGAAGATTTAACCGGAAAATGGTGGAAAGTGACGACGATAATAAAGATCTCAAACTCTACCTATCTCCGGCTAAACAGAAGGAAACAAAATCTGCTAAAAAACAGATTTCAGGTATACTCATACGATTTAAACAACTATATTACTATCTCTTACTATCATATATGATTGAAATATTCATGCATGTTGTGTATAGAGATTATATTAAAGATATTATGAATTTACACTGATTATTGAATGTTTATGCAAGTTACTGTGATTTTGTGGAGAAATAGTGAAATAGAAATTAGGTTTTCAAAGTTAATAATTAGATTCAGTAGAAGTTGAAATAAAAAAGACACAATAGAAGAATTTATTGAAGGCGACTTATGCGTTTGGCTTAGCCGCAGAAGACGCCTTCGGCTTAGCCGAAGGCGTCGGCTGCGGCTAAGCAGCAGAAGATGCCTTCGGCTTTGCCGAAGGCATTCGGCTTTGGCTTGACGAAAAGCATCGGTTGCGGCTAAGCTGCATCAGACGCCTTCGGAGACACAGAAGATGCATTCGCCTTCGCCGAAGGCGTCTGATGAGGCTTGGCAAAAGGCATTGGTTGTGGCCAAGACGCAGAAGATGCCTACGGCGAAATCTGATGCGGCTTAGCCACAAAAGATGTGTTTGGCTTAGATACGGCATTCATGATAATACACTTAAAAAAATTGCTTTAGAATTATCATATGTGATAACTGAAATGAAAGTAACCAAAACTATTGAAAACAATCATGATATACTCTTGTTTATAAGGTATCATATATGATAAATGTTAGAAATAGGATTTGTAGTTTTGTTTGCATTGAAATCAGTATCATATATGATATAGAAAAATATTGAGTTATAGATATGTTCAGTTAATATTGACTATATTTTGTATCATATATGATAAATAAATCAAACACTTGTCTTTACTGCAGCAATAGCCTTTGGCTAGGTGGATAACGTTATAAATTCATTGCCATTCTTAAAGACATCAACTACAGGAAAAAAATCTGCCAAAGGTACATATTTTTGCTTTTATATATCAGAAGTAATAGAATGTATAAAAAATGTTGTTTACTGAATACTTAATGAATTAAATCATATATGATAACATTTTAATTTTTTTTGCAACAAATGTAATAGATGTCGAACAGATGGAAATAGATCAAGAACCGGATGATAACAAGAAAAATAAGAGATATAAAATCAAGGAAGAACCAGCAGTCACACCCCCAAAAGTAAAGGGAGGATATAAGAAAACAAAGTGCACTACAAGAGGGGGTGGAAAGAAAACAACAAAAGAAGCTACCAAACCTGCCAAAACTTCTAAGAGATACACAAGAAGAGATGCTAAGAAAACGATGGAAGAAGAAGTAAATCAGGAAAGTGAAGAGGAGAACGAGGAAGATGAGGTGATATTTTATAAAAGTGTAAATGAAGAGGAACAAAAAAAACAAAAAAGAAAAAGAAAATTGGAAAAAGTTGAAGAAACAGAGGAGGAGAAAGATGAGGAGGAACTGGAGATTGTCAATGTCAAAAAAGAAAAAATCAAAAAGGAAAAAGGAAAAAAACCAACGAAAAAGGTGACATACCCAAGCTGCTTAACTAGGTCATCACCAAAAGCCATGTCTGATGCAATGGTTGGCTTAACAGAGATGAGAAAGAAAGTTTTGAAAGATATCGGTTTTGAAAGATTCATCAACTTCCCAATAACCGAACTCCCTGGAGCATTGTTATACCATGTTGCTGAGAAATTCCATCCACCAAGCATGGAATTAAGATTGGAAAAAGGATCCATAAAGGTAACAAGGCAAAAAATACATGATATGCTAGGCGTGCCTATGGGAAAAACAAAATTGGAAGATCTAGAACCAAGAGAGAAGGATGATCCTTTCATAGCAGAATGGGAGGGCCAGTATACTCATGTAAAGAAAATCACACCAACTGCAATATCAACTGAGATAACAAGCTCATTCGATGCCGATTTCATCTTTACAATAAACTTTCTGACTCTGTTTGCTAGCACGATGGGAACAGTTGATAATGGTGCAAAGGTGTTTCCAACTGTGTTGATACATGTAAAAGAAAATGATGTCATTTCAGAAATTGACTGGTGCGGTTACATATTGGAATGCCTACGAATAAGTAAGCAAAATTGGGATAAGGTGACTAAAGGCGACTACTATTGCGGGCCAGCAACATTCTTATGTGTAAGTTATTTTACATGTTTCTATAAATTTATCAAATGTGATTCAATAACATACACTTATTATAATCTAACACAAATTTATATTTTGTATGAAAAAGCTGCTATACTTAGACTCAACCGACTTCCCCAAATTTCAAGTAATGCGTCATCGCCCAGCAATGAGAAGTTGGAACACGCAAGCAATGAGGAAGAGGATTGGGATGAAAATGATAGACAATTGCTTGGGAAAACTTGAACATCACGAAGAGTTTGATCCGGAGGAAGAGCAGACAGGTTTGAATTTTTACAAGGGAATGGATGTCTACAATGAACCATTGCCTCCGAAGAGACCAGAAACCAAACAGGTAACTTTTACCTTAGTTTAATTACTTATATAAACTGATTGTCAGATAAATTACAGCATAGACTTCGGCTAAAGCCGAAGACTATGCCTACGGCTAAGCCTTCGGCTTTAACAGCAGGCTATGCTGCGGCTTAGCCGCAGGCATTGCCTTTAGCTTTAGCCAAAGGCAATGCCTGCTGCTAAGCCTTTAGCAAGCTAAAAAATCATATATGATTTAGAAAATCATGTTTGATAATTAATATATCATATATGATAATTTAGAAAATCATATATGATAATTCATATATCATATATGATAATTCATATATCATATATGATTATGAAAAATCATATATGATAATTTTGAAAATCATATATGATAATTCAAATGTTTCTTTTAAATAGAAAATATCACATATGATTTTGAATATAGATTAAAAAATAATAATCCAACTTGCTTATTTTACAGGAGTTTGTTGATAAAATAGAAGAGATGTTTGAAATCATTTCAAACGAGAAAAAGGAGTTGGTTGAGACATTGAAAGAGGGAATGCAGAAGTTTAAAGGAGACAAAACATTGTTCAATTTGTGCAAGAAGTACAAGAAAATGTTCAATGTTTTGGACTTTAGTTTAAATGACAGTGATGATGGAGACACTAGTGATGATGGACACACTGATGATGACAACAGTGATGATGGAACCGATGATGGAAGCGATGATGGAAACATTGATGATAAAGGAGCTGATAATGGAAGCGATGATGGGAAAGATAACGATGGCATTAGTGATAAAGAAGATAAAGATGGGAAAGATGGTAAAGAGGAAACAGAAAGTGGGAGTGAAAGTGAGAGTAAAACTGAAGAAAGTGAGGGTCCAGTTGAAAAGCTAAAACATATAGAAGAAGGAAGTGAGAGTGAGAGCAAAAAACAAGAACAAATGGAAACAAATATCCAGCAAGATGAAGAAAAGATGGAAGAAGATGAGAGTGAAACTGAAGATGAGTCAGAAAAGGAATCGGAGACAGAAAAAGAAAATCCAGTTGAGAAGGAAAAAGAAAAAGAAATTGAAGTTGAGAAGGAAAAGAAAAAAGAATTGGAGAAGGAAAAAGAAACTACGGTCGAGAAGGAAAAGGAAAATGAAGGATCAGCTTAGAAGTTAGGGTCTCCAATTCTTTCTTTTGAGCCACTTGATGAAAAGATTCTAGACGAGATTTATGAACATGCAGAAAAGGCGAGTCAATCAAAATTGAAAAAAACAAAAAGCACAGCAAGAAAATCGAAAACACCACCAGAGAAAATGATGACGACAAGAAGCAAAATCAAATCCATTTCACCACCAAGCTTCAATATTGGAATAAGCCCAGTTTCCAGCAAACCTGCAGCTCAAATTGACACGACAGTAGAAAAAACACCACAGGTTGAAAAAAGGGCTGCAGATGAAACAGAAACAACAACTGAACCAAAAAAGATGGAAATAAGGGCAAAAAGGGTGGTTGATGAAGAAGAAACCAAAGAACAAGAACCACCTGCAAAGAGAATAAAAAAGCCTTCAAGATATCTGGTTTCACCATACAACAACCGGAAAACTGCCTTAAAAGCAGCACAAACACCGGATGAATTTATGGTATCCGAAGCTTTATTCTCAATGCAAGGAGATCCATAGTAAGTCTGGTTTATCTTATTAAAAAAAAACATAAAAATAAAAAATGTGAAATTGTGCTAACAATATATATTTTTGTGTAGCGAATTCGTTTTTGAAACTGAATGGGCATGGGGAGCTGCAACAATCAGAGACAATATGCAAACACTAGCACCACAATTGAAAGTGGATGTTAGTATCATTGACAGCTTTGCTTGCATCTTGAACTATGAAGAAACAATCAACAAACCTACCGCACCAAAGATCAATCAGTATTTTCACACAAGAATACTCGTAAGTACCAACTAAATTAAAACTTAATTACTAAAATATTAATTTGTTCTTAAAGATATGTTTGAATTATGCAAACAGACGAAACAAATAGTGGAAGCAAAGAAAAAAGAAGAAGAGAAACAGTACAATGATTTTGTTGCAAACTTGACAACCGTGTTCAAAAAAAATCCAGATGACAAGTCAATGCATCATGTGGAATTGGTAACTTCTTTCAACTATTATGAAAAAACAAAATTTATATTTTGTTGTATAACAACGATTCTAAATTTTTTTTTCTTAATATTTATACAGGCATTCTTCCCAATAATCGCACATGAACACTTTTACCTGGTTGTCTTCAACATAAGGAAAGGCACATCTGTCATCATAGACAACTCACCGAAGACATATGAAGCAAAATACAGCAAGGAATGTGATGTTCTGGTAAGTAATTAGACAAAAATGGGTTTGGATAACAGTTGGAGGTTTTAATTAAACACTCATGCACATTATCATATATGATAAAAAAAAATAAATAAATAAAAAAAAAATAAAAAATAAACACAATAAGTTATCACATGTGATAAAATAATGTGATGTTCTAGAAAGTAACTAAATATTAAAAAGTTATATTTTAGACTCTTATACAGGTAACGGCTTACCTGAAGCCGAAGGCGTCTTCTGCGGCTTTGGACGTAGGCATAGGATGCGACTAAGCCTTTCGGCTTTGCATATGAGATAAATAATTGTCTTTAATAAAATAAATTTTCTATTTTGTGTAGAAAAAACTGTTGTCAAGATATCTGGCATCCCACAACCATGAAAAGGCATCTGATATAGAATCAAAAAAGACAACAGTGATGAAAATGAAGTGGGAAACAAAAGAGAATGTCATTGACTGTGGAATTTTTGTGATGATGCATATGGAGCATTATGGTGGAGAAAGTCAGAAGAACTGGAATTTGGATTTTCCGAAAGAAGGAAGAGATCAGGAAATACAAATAATAAAGCTGATAATGAAATATGCAACCAAGATGCTCATGCATGAACTCAACATTCACCGACAAAAATGAGCGAGGAAACATTTGAGTTTGCAGGAAAATACACTGACAAGAAAATGAAGTAGGGAATGATAAGGGCAGAGATAGACAAGAAGAAGAAAGAACAGGCTAAAGAACATGTTGCAAGTGCAATATGATGGAAAAGGAATGGAAGATTCAGAAGTAGGACTAACGAAGGATAGGAGGGCGTAAAACAACTTTTTGGGGCAACTGACGCAAATTAAAAAACTAATTTCTGTTTAATCTCTTATGAGATGTCTAAATTCGTATGCTACAATATCACTTTGAATTTCTAAGTAGGATGATGGTTTAACATTGCAAGTACTATGATGCAATGTTTTATTAATTGAATGGCGAAACATCTCTGGATGTTATTTTAAATAATAAGTCTTGTTTAAATTTCATTAGACCAATTGATAATCACTTGTTATAGCTATTGATATTGGATAATTGCCTCTGCGATTTATGACGCATTGCATAACACAAACAAAAAAAAGGGTAAAAGGCATGAAAGTAATACATTATCATATATGATAAAGTAAAAATAGTAATTAGCCTAGAGTAAAATCATATGTGATTTTAGATAAATATAACATATGATATACTCTTGTTCATAACGTATCATATATGATAAATCAAAAAGTAATAAAACAAGTATAAAATCATATATGATTTCGGAGAAATATCATATATGATAATACATTTAAAAAATTTGCTTCAGAATTATCATATGTGATAACTAAAATGAAAGTAACCAAAACACTTGAACACAATCATAATACTCTTGTTTATAAGTTATCATATATGATAAATCAAAAAGGAAAAAACAAAGTGTAAAATCATATATGATTTTGGAGAATTATCATATATGATAATAAACCTAAAAAAACTGTTTCTGAATTATCATATATGATAACTGAAATAAAAGTAACCAAAACTCTTGAAAACAATCAGTAACAATCTGTTTCATATAAAAACTCAGTAATAATCAAACAATCATGTCTAGGTCTGTTACTCAAATTTCTTCAACACAATCCGACAAAACAAATAATAATCAAAGAAATTAAAAAAAAAATATGCGGACGATTTATGTTGAAATTCATGGTTGATCCAAGACCTCTCCTCTTGTAACTTCTGATTGATCCAAATCCCCTTCCCTTGTAACTTCAACTTGATCCAACTCAGCCTCTTCTGCAAACTTTTTTGGGCACGTCCTCCTGTTGTGACCATCTGTCTTTCCACATAACGAACATGCATTCCTGTTCTTCGAATTCTTTTCAAGAGCTTGCTCTTTCCCTCCTTTTATGCGCATCTTTTTACGGCCTTTAGGATTACCAAGAGCTGGATTGTTAATGGTTTTTTCAGCTGGCTTCGGGACTCCAACAAGTTCCTCCAAATTATCAACCTTGTTCTTAGAAGGAGGATTTGGGCAATCAGCCTTGACATCAATCTTTAGCAACCTCAACTTTTCAACAAAAGAAGACAACCTCGCCTCATCTGTACTCAACATATGGATACAGTGATCAACAATGGAACTTGCCTCATTTGCATAATTCTCAACAATCTCATTTTTCTCACCATATATGTTCCTTTTGTTCCTCAAAGCAGCAGGTATAAGGTTCTTTGTCCAACGCCTCAATATGTATTGACTTGGAATCACTTCAATATTGGCATTCTTAAACACACAAAAAACATGCCTGCATAATATTCCAACTCGAAGAAAAAGCTGACAGGAACATACGACTGATACATCCCCTTGGTTACGCAACACCTTAATGGACAAAAAAGAAAGAAGATAGTAAAAAATCATATATGATAAAACAAAAGAAATAAGGTAGTAAAAAATCATATATGATAAAAAAAAATAAACAATATTTTTTAAGTAGCTAACATACCTTATATAATCCATCAACTCTATAAAACAGGTTAACTGGCTCTTCTTCTTCAGCTTTATCATTATCCTTACCTTTATCCTTAACTCTCTTCCTAGCTTTCTCTCTCAACTTAGCTTTCTTCTTGTCTATTAATGCATCAACAAATTTTGTTTCTCTAATAACAGATACCTCAGATCCGTCAACCAAGCTTTTGGTTTCTATTTGAAAATACCATGTGCCTGCAAAAATCTCTGCTTGAACCAACTCGAACAGAGGACGAGTAAAAAACTTCGAAGCATGACGTTCAATCTTAAGATAGGTTCTAAACTTCGGAACAGAATAAATAGTCTTATGATCAAGCCTCTCTTGTATATGCCTCTGCTTTTCCATTGCCATCTCAAAATAATTCATAAAATTCATAAGAGTGGAACCTTGATTCGTAAAATGAGAGAAAAAGGAGTTCTCACTCTCAGATCTAGACGTCGTCCTCATCAAACCACACAAGGGGGAATCAATAAAATAAGCAGGAATCCAACATGAACGTATATTAAACATCTTTGTTAACCACTTATGATTCTGCAAACTAAACTCCTCCAATAACTTTGACCATCTATCCTCAAACTCCTCCGGACCGATATACATATTCCATACAATTTGATTAAACTTCTTTTTAAAGTCAGTATCATTATAGATTTTTGAACATATCTGTAAACAAAACAAATAACATTTGATTTAACAAATGATTTGAAAAAAGATATGTGTTATCATATGTGATAAACCAATAATAAATACAAATAAAATCAAGTATCACATATGATTTAACATATTATTTGAAAAAAGGTTCTAATTATCATATATGATAAATCAATAAGAAATAGACAGAGAATCAAGTATCACATATGATAAACAAAAATGAAGAAAAATACCTTTCCAGGGAGCTTTTGAGTAATATGCCACATGCAAAGTCTGTGTTTAGAACCCGTAAACTCAGCTTCAATGGCATTTCTCATAGCCCCATCCTGATCAGTAACAACAATATTTGGAGCCCTATCAAACGCCTTTATGAACGCTTTGAGCAACCAAATATACGAAGCTGTAGTTTCATTCTTCAACAAGCCTGCTGCGACTATTACACACCTCCGATGATTATCTATGGCTGTAAAGGGAACAAACACCATTTTGTACTTGAAAAACAAAAAACAAAAATACTTAAAATAACAGATTAAATAGAAAATCATATAATCAAAATATCATACTGAACATACAAATACTTACTTGTTTGTTCTGTAAGTAGCATCAAACGAAACAACATCACAAAACTCTCTATAGTTGTACTTAGAAACTTCATCAGCCCAAAAAATAGCCGCAAGCTCAGCATTATCAACCAAATAATCAAACGAAAAATCCGGCACATGCTTCTTCCTATTCTCCATCTTAGATATAAGCATCTGCGCATCACTATCACCTATATAGCAATTCACACCCCTAAAAAAGTTCTTAAAATCAATAGTCGTTCCATGAACAAGCAAATAAGAACCCTTCAAACCAGTTAAGATGTGATGAGCTTTCGTTGCGCCTATATTTACGCTAGCAGCTTTAACAATGAACAATTGCTCAGCATACGTCAACTGCCTCTCAGTCTTTGACAAATGCTTATACTCTTCACGTTCAAGCTCGTGATTATGAATACTATCAAAGACATTCAACCTGTACTTAGAAGTACCAGGAATCAAAATCAAAAATAACACGTGCTTTGCACCCTGTGATATGCAGGTTCGAACTTCTAACCTGCTTGTCACTATTCTCTAAGTCTAACGTGTCCACATGAATTCCTTTTGGACAACCTTCCCTATTACACACTAAATACTTTTGCTTCACAGTATCATTCCTCAACCTTTTCTGGCATGACTTCCTAACCACAAACCCTGCTTTAGCAGCATATTTCATATAAGCAGCAATGCACTCATCAATCGACTTATAAACTTTGCCCTTAACAAGTAACACATCCACAGGAACTTTCGGAATATAATAAACAGTTCCACCAGGAGTATCAAAATTAGAGTGAGTAGCAAATGATTCAGGAGTTTTCAAAGCATTCAAATCTGGAAAAAAAATAATAAAACAAAAAATAAAAACAGAGGTTTACTAAAAATGAAATCACAAACACATGTTCTAATTATATCATATATGATATATGTTATATGATATATCATATATGATATGTCATATATGATATATGTCATATGATATATCATATATGATATAATATCCAAAATGCCTTATTCAGAGCTTAAATCTACTTACTAACAGCTTAAAAACTGACTAACTCAATCAAAACATAAATAAATTGCATATTTAGAGCTTATAACAGCTTAGTAACATAGCTTACTCTTAATTGCTTCAGATAAATCACTGTGTTCATAAGCAACAATCTCCTCAGCATACTTAGCAGAAACATCTTCGCTAACAACAATCTCTTCAAAAGCAGTAGAAGAATCATTAACAGCAATCTCTTCAGAAGTAGTAGAAGAATCCATAAAACCTGCATATAAGATGAAAAAAAATGAATAAGTTAGCTTATAATTAAGCTTATAGAAACAGAGAGCTATAATTAAGCTTGGAAATAAGATTAAATAAAAATAAAAGATAAAAAATTAGGGTAAGCTGATGTACGGGATGAAGAATGAGCTAAATTAATGAATTGAGAAGCAAAAATTAGGGTTTGTTGAAGAACGAGATGAAAGAGGTGGTTGGTTAAAGAAATCGGTTAGATGAGAGAGAAGAAATAATCACACACTTTGTGTGTATGAAAAAATGACGCATTAATTGAGATGAGAGTAAAAAATATAATTTATAGAGTACAAAAATACCCTTGTAGTGTAAATGTAAAATGTAATCTCAGCCACTAGATCAAAACGAATGGAAGGTGGGGATTGATCCCTCGGTATGTAAATAATATTTAGTCCTCAAATGATCTTTGTTCTAATATTTTTTTTCAATCAAATGACACCCATGTCTACTGAATTCCGATAATGCCTACGTATAAGTTTACTAAGTTTACCTCTTCTATTCTTCACGGGTCAACATACCATATTAGTTACTCACAAATTCCTACCAGTATGTACTTCGTCGATTATAAGCCCGTCTACAAATATTCTTGCTTAGTTTCACTGTTTACGGTCTAATCCCGTAATGTTCACGGGCCAATTCCATGTTAGATTTTTAATATTTTCGGATTTGGTTTGACTAGGCGTGTACCCATTTATAGCGACGAGATTTTATAGCGGCAAATAGTTATTATAGTTGAGATATTGTGGTTAAGTGTTTCGTGTAACGTTTAGCGATTGACGTTTACAAGTCTAAATCATCTTCGAAGATGACAACATCATCATATACCAGTTCCAATTCAACAAATTGAGATTAAAATATGGATCGAGATTGGAATGAATTTGTAAAAAACAAAATGATAAAGATTGAGTAATTTTAAAAACAACATTAATTAAATATAAAAATAATATATTGGTTTGAAGATCTTTGCTTAAGTGAACAATCATGCAAGGTAATTATCTTTGCTTTCGGCCATTGGATGTCCAATTGGTTCCGAATTCTAGGAAGTAATTCAGTCATCCAAATGTTTGTTTGTTTTTTATGACCAAAATAATCCACAAAAGGGCACTCCTACTCATATAGTTGTGACCTCTCAATCTTCTATTACCCTATTCAAAGCTACTGAATTTCATGATCAGAATTTCTCCATTGCCCTTGTTTTCATGATCATATGATCCATGAGCAGTATGATATGAGTTGGATACAGAAAGTTCTCAAAACACAAGACAATCAATCTTCTATTAAGATTAATCCAGTACAGCAATGACACATTGTTCATATTATTGAAAACGATACAATCTTCATATTCGAAAATTAATTATTACCCTCTTATTTTTCCCACCCTCTCCGCTTTCTGGGAAAAGAGTTACTAAGTGAAGTGGCGCCCTCTATCTTTATAGAGGGTTTCTTAAATCTCTATTTTCCTGCAAATGAACTTTTCAAAATATTTAAAAGGTTAAATTTATAACAAATTCTTAGCCAGGTAAAGCTTTTGGGTAGATTAAAAAGAGCTTAACTCACCCCATCTTCGTGCAAATACTTATTCTCAGCCTCTCCAACTTCCAGCCTATAAATGTTCTCAATCTGCATTTGTATTTGAAAGTTTATAAAGGAGAGCCAATTCTAAACCAGGTACAAACTAATAGGGGAAAAAAAATAAAAAAATAAAAAATAAAAAAAATTTACCTCTTCGGAAGCCTTGAAAAACTTCGCTATATTTGCCTGCGTGTGTCGGCACTCTCCTTCAGCAACCTTAGCAAAGTATATTTAAATGCCTTAGTCAATACAGCATGTATAAAAAGGAAGGACTCTCTTGTATATGTGCGCTTTAAAACGTAAGGAAGCACCAAACCATCAAAAAGCAAAAAACAATTAAAAAAATATATATATGCTTTAAAACCTGGTTTCGACCTGACCAGTTGAACCGGTACCGGCTGTTGCCAGCCGGCTTTTTTGAGGATTTACAGCCCGGATTAAACCAACGCGCTTTTACACCACCCGGGTCGAACCAGTTCATTAGAATCGGCCGGTTTAAAATATTTTGTTGGTGACAAAGAATCGGAGATAGTGAAGCAGAGACTGCGACGAAGATGTACTGAAACAGAAGAGTGTGCGAGTATGTGCATAGGGTTATAGTGACTTTAATACTGAATTAACTTAACTAGTTAGTTTAGTTTTTAACTACGTTTGCGGGCGGGGACTCTGTGAGTCTGTTGTGATTTTGTGAGCTACAAACAAAATCACAACATCACAAAATCAAAACATAAACGCACGTACCCAAAGTTTATTTTGTTTGTAGCTCATTCTAAGTTTGTCGAACCGGTCTGTAACCGGGTCAATAAAAAAGCTGGGTTTTTAAGCATTGGTGTACGAAGCTACTATTGCATTAAAAGAAGAAAATTGTGAAATAAGACATAAAAAGCAAAACTAACCTCAATACTTAATGCGTTAACAACTGTCTTGTTATTCGTTGGGTGGCTTGGTCTCCCGGAATTAACATACGGGGATACTAGGCTTGGCATAAATCTATGAACAGGAACTAATCTCAAGGGCCTTGACATGCGTTTATTATCATCACAAAAGAAACTCATCCTCTTATTCTTAGGTGAAGCGTACTCAATCATTTTCATATAGTGTACAGTCTCAAGCTTCATCTCGTAATTATTCGGCAACCGTTCCCAAGACTGTTCAACATTGTAGCGTCTCATTACCCATATGTCACGGGGGAGGTCATAGTCATCACCAATGGTAGCAGAATCTGGGGCCCTAGAAAATATGCATAGTTGGTTTTCGCCAATCCCGAGTGATATTCTATGATTTTTTGAGTCTTTAGGTCGGGGAATTATTGTAAAATCCTCCCGAGATAAATCAAAAGAAAGAATTACATTCTTTGTCTTCTCATTGTTCCTTGTAAGCGCAATCCAATAAAATGCCCCATTGAACAGGATGCCAGATATGTTATAAAGTAAAATAAACTTAAACTGTCCGATAGTTTTCCAAGTATTTGATTTCAATGACAAGACTTGAACGAGTGTCTCGCTGACACTTATTTTGATCCCCAAAACAACCTTGTAATCATCTGTAGACGCATCATAACCAAAACTCAAACATAAGTAACCACTAACCTTTTCAGGGAATATGGGAGCCATTGGTAGTTTTCTAACCTCTTTGGTCCAAGGATTGTTTACCAAAATTAAACCATCTTGTAGGAAACGTACGATAGACACATACAAGGCCATTGGAAGAACCAACAACCCTCCATTGGTTGACTTGATCATTAGGTATTTTGACTATTTTCCAATAAGTTGGCATAGCTATCCTTACATGTCCAAGCTCGTTATTAGTGTTGCTGCTATCATTAGTATTGCAAGTATGGTTTAGATGAGCTATAGCAAAACGAGGACTCGATATCAAAGAATACCATGACTTACAAACGCTTTTGCATTGGAGTAGATCATTCACATTCAATTGTACGAGTATATCCTCAACCACATCAAACGCAACCATCACTGCTAGTCGAATCAAACCAAACCCACGTTTGTACTTTAGCGTTGTCGAAAGATACTTAAAACAGAAAGTCAACTAGATGATGCAATGGTATATACTTATCATATGTCGGTTGTTAATTTTTAAACCCAGCCCAAACATTACTAAAGCCCGCTTCACAAGACCTTTGGTAATTCCTTATTTGGCGACAAGCCGTTTTTTTTTTTTTTTTTTTTTTTTTTTTCAACGAAACAAACCCGAGTATATATAGTTTTTAATGTAGTTTATTGTTTTTATTCTTATCTACATTGGTGCATTTGACGTATAATTCTTTTTAGTTGTGCGATTTTTAGGAATTATCACGATGAATGCACTCCCAACTCGTACGGGACTTTGTGTGATGTAAGACTCACTGAAACTAACCACTTCACACCTAAGAATGAGAAGCTGTGGTGAGGGCCGTCGTTGAATTTTTGAATTTTTTGAAAGCTTTGTACGAAATTACATAATGAGGCTTTTCGGGAAGGAATGTTATATATAAAGTGTCACCGTTTATAACATATAATGCAATTAGTTATCTAAACGTTCAACATATTTATTTAAAATATTTTCTCATCTAAATACCTTTTCTTCGTGAAAATATGTGTATACATGCATATAATTGTCAACGGGATTTATACTATTACATGTTATTATGGTAACAAATTTCTTTTTTGCATATTACTAGTTTTAGTGGGGTTTATACTATTACAAATTATGGTACTTTTTTTAAAGGCAACATATATGTAAACACTAAAAAGAACCGAATACAACGTACAAAACACGCGTTCACGATGATCGGAAGGAGCCAAAACAAACTAACGCTATAAACTCATTGTCCACCCCTAATATAACTAATCTATAATTTATAGAATACAAATTATATTAGGAGTTTAGAATGGTTACAAATTGAATTAAAGTAACAGCCCATCCAGTGGCAAAAAACATAAAATCCTAAACTATGGCCAATTTTAAGACTTTAACATATGATCACTATATATGATGAAGATCGATCAATGCCCTGGTCCAAACACCAACGAAACAAAACAGAAGCCATAATCTTAGATTCCTAGTTGTAGAGCTTCAAAAAAGAAAATCATATCTAAGATTAACGAACCTGCAAAGTGATGCCATAAGGGTGGAGGGTTTGGTTGAAGGTTTTCTCTCGCCACATCAGCTTCACATCATCAAAAAACACTTCCTTTATCTTTTCCTTCAACTTTCCCTCAACCATTACAACACATTCATTCTCTTCCAATATTTTTTTTTCTATTATTTATCATTTAAAAATACCCATAAAATATAAATACACACTCACAATACAATAAAATAAATACTCTCTCCTAGGTCCACTACCTCTCTTTTACAATACAATGAAATAATTATTGTCTCTCCAAGGTCCCCACTAACTCTCTCTCATGTCTCTTTCTTTTTTTCTTTTTTTTTCATAGGGAGTGTAGTCCCGCAAAAGACCAATTTATGTGTTTCCCGCTAGTTTCATGCAAGAGAGGAGAGGGAAAAAGTAGTCCACCTCATCTTTTCTTTTGTGTTTCCCGTAGTGTACCCTGCACACTAAAGAAGCAAATAACCCACTGATGAAAGAAGACCAGAACAAAGAGAAAACATCATTCTGTACTTATCAGAGATTCTCTACACTTCAGCTTCAAGGACTCATCATAAGGAAATATAAGCTGAAAGACACCTAGACCTTAAGGGTGGAGGGTGTCGTTGGTGTTTTTCCCTCGCAACATCAAATACACATCAACTTTTTCTTTTTCCGAAACATTATCCTTCAACTTTCCTTAAAGCATTGCAGCACTTCTCTCCCTTTTATTCATTTTTTTTCATTTAAAAATAACCCCAAAACAAAAATACACTCACATCACAATATTCTATTGTTCTTCTCACTTGTTTCTCTCCTATTTTCAATCGGAACTCAAATGCCGCTACACATGGATTTTAGGTGGTCCCCTTATTTTCCCTTGAACCAAGGTATGATTTCCGTAAAGGAAAATGGTTTCTTTTGCCTTTCCCGTTTCCCACACCCATCACACTAACAACCAAGACTAATATTACATTGGTAGATTGTTAGGAATTACAATTAAATGTAATAATAGTCTAGAAAGTATGTTGGTGGTATCATAAATAAGAAGTGTGCAAGGTTTTAGACACAAGATGTGTGTGTGAGATAGAGTGTACTATAATCTGTGTGCGTTAGTGAATTTATTCATTTTGTCCGATTGATTACATCACTCATTTGTACCTCCCATAATCCGAGTTTGTCTCTCGACTAAGAACTCAACTAGTAATAAACTTTGTTTCTTTATATTGAATGTATTCTTAAGTAAAACTGGGAATTACACGTATGATACACTTTGCATTATGGTTATTATATTGTGTGTTTATTGCTAGATGCACTTTCGTTTACTCACATTGCTTTATATATATATCATCTTTTATAGGTGAACCAAGCGATATGCTAAAGGTCAAGGGGAAAGGACCAACGGGTTAGCTATCGGTGATGCTTGTGTTGGTAACGAGCCTTCTTTTACCTCCTCTTGATACAACTACTTATGCCCATGTGTCTTTTGAAGTCAAATGAAACGATTTTCGGCGTTTAATGTTATGTGTCAAACTGGGATCAGAGAGAATCACATGGGATTCTGTATAAATCCTATGGGAGTTCCATTTTGCTTTATATAAACTGGAAGTGCAAAATCACTTGAGATTCTATTTTTGTTGTGTAATGTTATGAGAAAATTCTTGTTCACTTTGAATATATTTTGTTTACTTTGAATATATAATGTTTGTTACTTATATTCTGTTTGATCACATGGGTAATTTGTATAAATCCCATGGGATTCTGTATAAATCCCATGAGATTCTGTATGAATCACAAAGGATTTGTCAAAAAAATCACTAGACTAGATACACCAAACACGTCTCAAAAAATTCACCACTACAACTTTTAAAACCAAAAATCAACAACTCATATCATTTACCATATTTTTCATCTCACTCTAAAATTCACCACTCAAATCATATTTATTTAACAAAATCTGATCACAAAAAAATCACTTCCCATAAATCGACACACACAAACCCACAAAAACAAAAAATCACTCTCATATAACCCGATCTAAACACACTTACACCTATCAAAAATGTTATATCCGATAAAAAAAAACCGGATCTCAATCCTCATCTTCCCAACATAAAAACCCAAATCCCTACAAAGAAAGTCCATCAAAAGCTTAAAACTCATCACCCCACCGCATCCCTATCCACAAAAACCAATCAAAAAAGGGTCATCACCCTAAGTCTCACACTTATAATCCTACACAAAAAACGCAATCATTCTTCTGCGACATTAGTGGCGGCAACAAACTCAGGTCGAGAACAATCAATCAAAACCAAAACCACGAATCAAGATGATGGTGGTTTTTCAGAGGAAGGAGACGGTCGAGATGGTTAATATTCTTTAATCGGATTTAAGGTTTTTGTAGATGATGTTGTGTGTTCGGTTTTGTTTATGTGGTGAGATTTTGAGTGTTGATTTTTTTTTTTTTTTTTTTTTTTTTTTTTTTTTTTTTTTTTGTAAATGATGAAGTGAGTTAAGATAGATCTGGGTTTATGGGGTGAGATGTTATGTAGAGTTGTGTAATTATAAAACTACCCTTCCGTTTCTTATTAATCTATAATAAAGATTAATTTGCACAGTCAGATCTAAAAGAGTTGGATGGTGTAGATTGAAGCATTTATTCTTTAGATAGATGCATTAATCTATAACTAGCAGGGTACCCGCGCGTTGCAGCGGTGGGTACCATGCAATAATATAATTCAGAGAAAATTTCTTTTAGTTTTATATTTTACGATACAATAGACATACGGATGACGACAATTTTAGTTTTAAATAATTTTATGCAATAACAATATTTTTCATATAAAAATAGTAGATTATCCACGTGATGTTGTGATGGTACTGAGTTGGTAGCTGGTATATTGTAAAGGTATGATGTTAATGTAGTTGTCAATGGCCCGTATTCGAAAGTTATCATTAAATAATAACTCCATAGCGAAATTTAAAAATCGCTAACATTATACTAACAAAATTTAGTTCTCTAAAAAATGTTTGTTATATTTGTCCCACATAAATAAATGATACAACCAAAGAGTACTTAAAAAGATAAAGAAAAACTAAATATTCAAAAACTCATATGGGTTACTTTAAAGAGTATAGCCAAACCGGAGGTGACTCCGGTTTCCGGTTGAACACGTTGGTCCGGTCCGTTTTTAAAAAACATACGTACATTGTATGAAACTTTGTGTGTTTTATTAGTTTGTACAATATGTATAATAACAAGTATTTTTCATGTTTTGGGTATTTTAAAAGTAACATTAATTAGGTAATTATTGTTATAGACGTTTTTTTTTTCTTTTATTAAATTACTGTGTATTTATATTATATTTATTTAAAAACATATCTAAAAAAAGTGCTTTAAAGTGTTGCAACCAATGCAATTACATATGTACTTATTAAAATTTGCCATTATAAGCAAGTGTTGAATCTTAATTTTTTAAGTCATTCATTTTAAGAATGTCTCAAATGCTTTATAATGTAGTATAGATTTATAGAATACAAATTATATTAGGAGTTTAGAATGGTTACAAATTGAATTTAAAGTAACAACCCATCCGGTGGCAAAAAACATAAAATCCTAAACTATGGCCAATTTTAAGACTTTAACATATGACCACTATATATGATGAAGATCGATCAATGCCTTGGCCCAAACACCAACGAAACAAAACCGAAGCCATAATCCTAGATTCCTAGTTGTAGAGCTTCAAAAAAGAAAATCATATCTAAGATTAACGGACCTGTAAAGTGATGCCATAAAGGTGGACGGTGTGATTGAAGGTTTTCCCTCGTCACATCAGTTTCAAATCATCAAAAAAACTCTTCCTTTATCTTTTTCTTCAATTTTCCTTCAACAATTGCAACACATTCATTGTATTCCAATAATCTTTTTCTATTTTTTATCATTTAAAAATACCACTAAAATACAAATACACACTCACAATATAATAAAATAAATATTCTCTCCTATGTCCCACTACATCTCTCTCACAATACAATAAAATAATTATTCTCTCTCCTAGGTCCCACTAGCTTTTTTTTTTTTTTTTTTTTTTTTTTTTTTTCGAGAGAGTGTAGTCTCGCAAAAGACTAATTTATATGTTTCTCGCTAGTTTTATGCAAGATAAGGGAGGGAAAAAAATAGCCCACCTCATCTTTTCTTTTGTGTTTCCCGTAGTGCACCCTGCACACTAAAGAAGCAAATAACCCACTGATGAAAGAAGACCAGAACGAAAAAGAAAACATCATTCCGTACTTATCAGAGATTCTCTACACTTCAGCTTCAAGGACTCATCCTAAGGGAATATACGCTGAAAGGCACCTAGACCTTAACAACCAAGACTAATATTACATTAGGTAGATTGTTAGGAATTACAATTAAGGCTATGTTTGGCAACAGGTAGCAGTAAGCAGTCTAAACAGTAGCAGTAAACATTAGTTGCTTGTTTAAAAAACGTGTTTGGTAACGTAACTGTAGTTGTAATTATAAAATGTAAAATTACGAAAATGGGCATATACTTATGAATGAATGTTATTTTTTAAGGATAAATTGGTAATATTAAAAGTAAAACGCTAGCGGTATATTGGAAATCTTCTTTAAGAAGCATTAAGATTGCAAGCTTTAAGATTGCAAGCCAAACAAGCATTAAGACTGGAACGCTTGTCGCTTGTCGCTTACCGCTCTTAAATACTTCCAAAAAGGTGTTGCCAAACATGACCTAAATGTAATAATAGTCTGGAAAGTATGTTGGTAGTATCATAAATAAGAAGTGTGCAAGGTTTTAGACACAAGATGTGTAGAGTTAGTGAATTTATTCATTTTGTCCGATTGATTACGTCACTCATTTGTACCTCACATAATCCGAGTTTGTCTCTCGACTAAGAACTCAACTAGTAATAAACTTTGTTTCTTTATATTGAATGTATTCTTAAGTAAAACTGGGAATTACACGTATGATAAAGTTCGCATTATGGTTATTATATTGTGTGTTTATTACTAGCTGCACTTTCGTTTACTCACGTTGCTTTATATATCATGTTTTATAGGTGAACTAAGCGATGTGCTAAAGGTCAAAGGGAAAAGGACCAACGGGTTAGCTATCGGTGATGCTTGTGTTGGTAACGAGCCTTCTTTTACCTCCTCTTGATACAACTACTTACGCTCATGTGTCTTTTGAAGTCAAATGAAATGATTTCCGGAAACGTTTAATGTTATGTGTCAAACTTATAATAGTAGTGCAGGAAATAGAGTGTTTGGAACAAGCTTGAAAAATACCCACTTTTGGTCGTATTGGGTTTATAAGAATCTATAGTATATGTTAAGTTATGTTCAGTTTCATGATTCGAAAGTTTTTGGAAGAAAACAATTGATTTGGGTCACAGAATCTCTATACTGTGTATAGGATAATACATATACGTGGAGTATATATATATATATTATCCTATACCGTGTATAAGATGTCTAGCGTAAAAAAATAAAAATATTTGGCGTTTCAAATACAAAACTACTTCACTTGTCCAACGCATCTCAAATAGGGGTGTGTAATGTGGCCGATGCATCAACCTAGACGACCGACTGACTAGTCAACCGACCATTACACATGGTCTTAGTTTTTAGACCTCTTTATAAACTTAAAAAAATAAATGCATGTATACAACATAGTGGAAACAAGTTAGCTACAAGTGAGATTCCAATGTATAAAACAACTTCAAGAGGCCTGAATATTCAAAATAAACTTAATTTACCGAACATGTTAACATCTATTAAACATTTAAACGTTATTTCCCGCCAAATCAAAACACACTCACTTTCCTATTCATCCTTAACCAACACTAATACTTTGATATCCAACATTGAAAAATGTGAATCAATCTCTAAACTCAAACAAACTCACACCCAAATCATCATTCATGGACTCCATCAAGACCCAATAACAATCAGCAAATTAATCGCCTTTTGCGCCTTGTCGAAAACCCCGGATTTACGTTACGCCCGCCACGTGTTCGATCAAATGCCTCAAAGAAATAGACATATGTATAACAGTTTGATCAGGGGTTATGTTAATAATGAGAAAATGATTAAGGGTTTGGATCTTTATAAGGAGATGATTTGTTTTGGGATTGAACCGAATGAGTTTACGTACCCTTTTGTGCTTAAGGCGTGTGCGGTGTTATGCGGGTTGTTAGAAGGGGTTTTGGTCCATGTTCGAGTTGTTAAGATGGGGTTTGAGAAGAATGTTTATGTGCAAAATGGGTTGATTAGTGTTTATTGTGGGTGTGGGGAGATTGGATGTTCGAGAAAGGTTTTTGATGATATGGGTGATAAGAGTTTGGTTACGTGGAATACGATGATTGGTGGGTATTCTAAGATGGGTGATTTTAAGGAAGCGTTTTTGTTGTTTAAGGAGATGAGGGAAGTAGGTGTGGAGCCTGATGATTTTACGTTTGTTAGCTTGCTTTCTGTTTGTTCACAGAAGAGCCAGGAAGTGTTGGGAAGACTCTTGCATTCGTATATCGTGACTACTAGGGATCGTATTGATATTTATGTTCAAAATGCTATTGTGGACATGTACGCAAAGTGTGGACATTTGGAAACAGCTCAAACTTTCTTTGACCGAATGAGTGATAAAAATGTGGTTTCGTGGACGTCTATGGTTAGTGCTTATGCTAAATATGGTCTAGTGGAGTCTGCAAAGGATCTATTTTATCAAATGCCATTAAAAAATGTGGTCTCTTGGAATTCGATGATTTCTTGCTATTTACAAAAAGGTTTGTATAGTGAAGCTTTGGGTCTGTACAGTGATATGTTTAATGCTGGACTAACTCCTGATGAGACGACTCTAGCTAGCGTTCTTTCAGCTTGCTGTCAAATTGGTGATTTGGAAACGGGGAAAAACGTCCATAGTTATATATGTTCCAACTATGTAACACCTAGTGTCACATTGTTTAATTCGTTAACAGACATGTATGCAAAATGTGGGTTGTTGGATACTTCTTTAAGTATCTTTTCTGAAATGCACGAAAAGAATCTTGTTTCGTGGAATGTTATGATTGGAGCACTAGCCTTACATGGGTGTGGGCTTAAAGCAGTTGAACTCTTCGATAGCATGCAGGCTAGTGGGATACAGCCTGATCCGATCACCTTCATGGGCTTGCTTTCTGCATGTTGTCACAGTGGTCTCGTAGATTTAGGTAAATACTACTTCGACCAAATGACTAGTGTCTACAAAATACCACATGATATTGAGCACTATGCTTGTATGATTGATCTGTTTGGACGAGTAGGGCTATTTGGTGAAGCTGTTAAACTAATAATTGAAATGCCAATGAAGCCAGACGCTGTAGTTTGGGGTTCTTTGCTTGGAGCTTGTAGGATACATGGGAATATTAAAATTGGGAAGCAAGTTTTAAAACAAGTTTTGGAGCTAGAGCCGTATACTTCAGGAATTTATGTGCTTGTATCAAACATGTTCTCTGAAGCTAAAAGATGGCAGGATGTGAAGAACATAAGGAAGATAATGAAGGATCAAGGTATCAAGAAGAGTGGAGGTGTCAGTTCTGTTGAGGTTAACGGGTATGTCTATGAGTTTATGGTTGATGATCAGAGAAACGAGTTGTCAAGTGATGTGTATGAGTTGTTGGATCAGTTAACTGATCATTAGATGACCTTATTCCTGATTTCGTGCAAATTATACAGACACACATCTAAATGTGAAGTTTAATACCACATATTTTCAGAAGTGAAAGATCTTCTGAGAACTGAAGAAATTATAGGGAATCGCTGAACAAATGTGACAACCTATCATGCTATGCAGTTGGCTGAACAATGTGAAGTTTAATACCACATATTTTCAAGCAGTTGGCTGACAAGTTCATGGATCAATGGGAGCATAGCAATGGAAACCGGATCTACTTGAAACAAGCATGACTTTCGATCCATAAAGAGTATGTCCCGTTAATTATCCATTAAAAGCTCATGATGGGTTGGATGTTATGACAAATAGCTGGATGTTTGGCCCAATTGTGAAGCCAAAATTTTGTCTGCTGCGGCTCTAAGATCGACAATTTGGGTTTTTCTCTATGAATTCTGGTTCAGTTTTCTCTCATTTATGAGGTGAATAACCTACAATCAATACTTTCTGATTTTCATGTGTTGATTGAAGCAATTTTCTATTATTTGACGCTATTTTGGATTTAGAAGTATTGGCCAAGCTGCCAAAAATAGAATTACTCTAGGCTGTCTTTCGTAACCTTGAGAATTTGTTCAGCAACATAATAAACTATTTTCACGAAACATGTCTTTTAGATATCGTGTTTGCCTTTCCGTTATGTGTTAGCACCACACTTGAATGCGCCTGAAGCTAGCTCATAATCTCTAGCCAATGCTGCCACCTAGAATAAGAATTTGACCATTGTAACATCTACACAATCTTAACCACTGGAATTTGGAATTGATAACTGTTTTTGCTAGATTCATTTCTATCTTAACTTAAGCATGCATCTCCCATTGCTGAATCTCAACCGTAAGTCCTTACACTCGTACCAGATCTTCATGAGCTTCTAGCAGGCACCCTTTCTTTTTTTGGTGAAAAAGGTGATTCTATACATTACTTCCCACCGAATATATACAACATATACTATCAATCCTGTACCATGACACACAATGGCTACCAGGAGACACAACAACCTGGACTTACCGCAGGCACCCTTTCTAACATGAAGCAAAAATGGAAGTTCTTAATTAATTGAAAGTGGCTCCTAATTAACTGAAAGTTGCCTATAATGGCAGAAACATAGCTATTAGATCGATGCATATTATCCTTTTAGCTTGTTTAAAGCAAGTGGGAAAACAAAAACCTACCATATAGAATCAATAACCAATTATTATAATCAACAACCAACACCACAGAAGAAAAACAACCAAGGTTTTCTGTATCACATTCATCATTGACATTTGTTTAATATTCAAAACGATTAACCATGCGTGTGGATTATCATTTGATGTATAAGTTTGACCAGTCCGGAATCCAGATCATATCACAAGGAATCAATCTTGTTGCATAATCTCAGACAATCACAGTTAAGCCTAGAGTAAAAAACATATATAATTGACCAACATTTACATGCATAGGAACAAGATACTGAATGGGTATTTCCTAATTCTAGTCCTAGTCATTGCTACTACAGTTATCTTGTCATGTTGCCGGTTGTTTGGTAAACTTATGAACGTGGCAACTGATTAAATTCTTGAAATCCAGTCAGTATAGGGGAGAAATTGCCTGCATTTGGAATAATGTTAGTGTAGATCTTCAGATTTGTGAATTGTTTATACAAAATGGAGATGACTGGTAGCTAGTGGAGCCTAATACAGCTTTGCTTGGCAGGCTGCACATGATATATTTTCAATTCATATGTTTTATAAATTATTCAAAATTTGGTGAAGCTAATGTGGAATGTGGATAGTGGAATGAATTATAGTATGTTTTAGGGAAGCTTCCTTGCTGCATGCTTTGTGCTTCATTGGTATAATTCTATTACTACGTATTAAGTACTTTTAAGAAAACTTAAGAAACCACAACCAATGGCATGGACGAGAGTTTTATATATCTCTTACGTAATTCATTTGGGCACAAGACTTTATACACCAGAATGTTATAAGCACTTTCTTATGAAATTGCAAGTCTGAGACGTATATATCATATATGGTCGCAAAATATACAAAGTTTATAATGTTGGATTATAGAATTTCCCTTATGCTATTATAATTATTATTCATGCATAACATATATATATATATATATATATATATATATATATATATATATATATATATATATATATATATATATATATATATATATATATATATATATATATATATATATATATATATTTCATGCACAACATATAGAGATATATGAGCAAACCCTAATGGAGGTATAACCTGCAATCAGTTTTGGACCAACTAACATATCACCTAATAGTACTCCTCCATAGTCCAAACAGCGAAATCGTGACAACTCTGACCGGAGAGAAAACTTAAAACACAAAGCAATAGCAAATAAAATTTGTTTTTTATGAAGATATCCAACAGCAAGCGAAAACAATTCTTTAAATAGCCAAAATATCAAATAAAAGCAGTAGCAATAACAAATTTGTTGATAAAGGCAGCCGGCAACAAGCAGAGATTAATCATCATCGCACAAACATCAACAAAAGTGTATATTTTTTTCTTTCTTTTTTCGGAAGTCGGCTTCCAGCGACGCCCGGCGGCTAAGGAAGATGATCTTGGTAAGCTTTTGTGTAGAATTTGAAAACGAAGCGATTGACGCGTCAATTAACTCCAAACGTTTAAAAAGTTATGGCCAAATCTATATGAGGGTACGGTTTTGGCCAAAAATTGCATTTTTTCGTAATGAATAAATAAATGGTGGCGGTTATATTTTTGACTAGACGGCCGATCATGTCTCGGGATCAGACCCGCTCGTGCTAAAAATTCCTTGTAAGTTTTGATTATTATTCATGCACAATAGAGATACATAAGCAAACCCTAATGGATCATAATCCGCTATCTAGCTTAGGCCATCTAACCTATCATCTAATAGTTAAAATGATGACTTAGACTTAGCATTACAGGATTTTTTTATTTTTTTATTTTTTTTTTCAAAATTAGGTTTTTTGATTTAAATGATATAGGATCTCTCATATCTACATCAACGTAATCGATTATTTTGTGAAATATTATGAGTGTAAGCAGAATAGCGAGTTTATATTTTTTTTTTTGCTTGAATTGAACTTGTATTTATTTATCTATCTTTTTGATTAGCAACATGATGTATCATGGTCATTTAAACATTTATTTTCGCCACGTGCTTGAAGCCTAAATCAATATTCCTAAACGGTTAGTGGTTTAATATCATGATGACAAAATAGGCAGGCTGATAAACAAGCGTGACGTCTAAAATGTACGAGAAATAAATTCTCCAGCGTAGATTTAATTTCAAGTCATGACAGCTTTAACTTTTCGGTCACGCTCCCAAGTCTATGTTTGGTGTAGTTTGTCCCGTTTCACATAATCATATTGTTGCACGCTATACGTGGAGGCCCGAGTTTGCACGGCGACGATGCTGACTCGAATTAACTTTTTGTGTTACTTGGATAAAGTGAACATGTTGGATTTAGGTTAAAAATGAGTTGTGTAATTTTTTTTCCTTTCAAAAAACTTATGGAGAGAGTTTTGTCAAATACATTCTTTTGCATGCTATGAGCATCTCTAATATCACCACTATAGGGTCCGCTTGGTTTAAAGTGAGAAAAGGAAAAAGGAAAAAGAAAAGGAAAGGAATGCAAAGAAATGAGTGAGGTGGGTAATTAATACCTTACCCCCCAATTTACTCTATAATGGTTGATTACCGCCTACAGGGTAATCAATACATTACCCCTCCATAACCAAGCACCATTATTTGAAGGATGTGGGCCATTTTTAATTCCTTACCCATTACCCCACCCCCTTATCCCACCAAGCACCCCTAAATATAATTTTTGCACCAAAATGCAGAAAGTATTAAAAATGCACTTCAAATTTGACAGTACTAAACTTGATACTACCTCCGTCCCATTATAAGTGTCCAGTTTGACTTTTTATGGTCTAACTTGTTCAACTTTGACCTTGAATAATTTTATGTGTGTTATATAATACTTGATGCAAAATTTATGAATGAATTGGATTTTAAACGTATTTTCATTGATATAATTTTTATCAAGTATTATATAACACAAATAAAATTATTTAAGGTCAAAGTTAAACAAGAAAGACCAAGAAAAGTAAAACTGGACACTTATAATGGGACGGAGGGAGTACTATTTTTTCATAACTATGATTTTTGATTTTTTGACCAAATATTCAACAGGGTTGACACCATCTAATTACAAGTAAAAGGCGAAAGGCTTTAATAATGCAATATTATTCATTTCACTGAAACCTTTTTAATTTCAAGAAAACTCATTTACTAATCATTTAATATTTAATACACTTTAGGCTATTAAAAACACATTCTAATTTTTGTTTTAGCACAAGTAGATTAGATCATTACCTGTTGATCTATCGAAGGCCGGTGATAATCGGAAAATCCCTCATATGCAAAACAAGCTCATAAATTACATGCCTCATTATTCTCAAAAAAAATAAATAAATAAATAAATAAATAAAATAAAATAAAATAAAATTACATGCCTCAAGATATATGACTAAGCATCAAAATAGTTGTGGCAGATGTTTTCGATGTACGATTTATTTGGACAAGTTTAAGACTCAGATACGTATCCATATGAGAAACCTTATTATTACCAACCTTAGTAGTGCCCCCTTCACGCTTGAAGGGGTGTGACCACAAGTGATCATCTCTTGTTACGGAGGAAGTGAATCGCGTGTGGTCATTCGTATTTTGAGATGGTTTAGTCAACCACTAGAACTAATCTCAACTTAGAGAAAACATTAGGATAATCGATCATTAGACCATCTTTTGTTGTTTGTGAAGTGTTAAATGAATGCCTTATTTCTTGGAAAAACAAAACTAATACATAAACTGATGATCATTTTGTTACATCATTTTGTATATTTTCCTCCTAGGTTTTGTCGTTTCTTTAAAAAGGGAAAAAGGAGACTGATCATCAAGAGTGGGGCATAAACGTAAATTGGCAATTGGGGTGCATGTCGAGAGATATGGTTAGCATCAGGTGTCAGTGGTTTGGTGCTCGGTACCAGTGCCACTTTGTTCCACGTGCTCATCTCATACACTCGCACCGTGGCTCTATACTCTCGTGAACCTTGCCACGTATATCACACCTTTTACCCTTCAACTTCCCTAATATTACGGAATTGCCCTCACTTCCACCCTACTTTTTGTCGTTTACTTCTATGCCACTTCGTTATTTTTAGAAAACAAACGAAACTAAAAACAAAATATGTCAGAACAATCGATGTGTTTGCGTGGGATTGACAAAAATTAGTTACTATATTTGCCATGATTGTATGATGCATGCACATTCTAAAGATAGGGTGGTAATTAACATTCTAGTAAAAGTTGAAATTTAAGTTGACGGTTGAGAAAGCATATACGAGAGAATAATTCCATGGTGATATCCGATTAATGTTTACGATTTGTATAGTGAAATAGTAGTCATTTGGCCGTCCAAATTAGTATCGAATAAATTCCTTGTTAGACTTGAAATGTACGATATATCTCCTTCATGATGTGAAAATTATCCATTCTTGTTGAAGTAAATATATATGTAAAAGAATGGATTGATATTTCTTTTTTACTATAGGTTCGGAAGATGAATGGAGTTTGGTGTTAATTACAAAGAAACATGCGTGCTACTATAATTTGATTTGTCATCTTGAGTTCTTATATAGTGTAATATATAATTACCATGGGATCACATGTAACACATGGTTTATCATAGCTTAATACATAATCATAAGATCACATAGTTAGTTCATTATACCTTAATTACTTTTTAAGCATCATTATGATCCATCGCATCAAAACTTTTTAAAGAACGACTGAACAAAAACCTTTGTTCTTGACAATATATTCCACATTTCAAAAAGCACACTTTGGCTTTTTTATTTTTCACGTAAAGTTAAACTAATTATGCATTATCTTTAAAGAATATGAATTGATAACTCAACTTTGCATACAAATATAGCTATAAGCACCTCTCAAACAACTTTATCAAAACACAACTAGCACATAGTATAATAAAAAGTTAGAACCTAACGTTATCGTAAAGCCTCTCCAAAAATATTTCAGATAAAACGTCTAATCACACATTTTTAAAAACTTAAACACTAGGAGTACAAAATTTTACCAAATACGTAGTACAAAAGAAGAATAACTAAAAGGCCTTATCTATACTACTCCCTCCGTCCCATTATAAATGTCCAGTTTAACTTTTTGAAGTCTTTCTCCCTCAACTTTGACCTTAAATACTTTTTATTTGTGATATATAATACTTAACAAAAATTATATCAACAAAAAATACATTTAAAACCTAATCTATTCATGTATATTACATCAAGTATTATATAACACAAATAAAAGAATTTAAGGTCAAAGTTGAACAAAAAAGACTACAAAAAGTCAAACTGGACACTTATAATGGGACGGAGGTAGTACTATATAATGTATTTGGGACTATTCTATAATTAAAAAGGCTTAAAAATTCAGACTTTTACTTACTAATTATGGAAACAATCACCCCCAACAATTTATAACCACTTCAACAACCACCCCCAACAATTTATAAACACCTCAACAACCACCCCCAACAATTTATAACCACATCAACAACCACCCCAACAACCACTTTCCACCACCCCATCTCCCTCCTCTTCACCCCCAACAATCCGCCCCCGCATCGCGCGAGCACCTTTCTAGTAAACTATAAAGTACCTTTCAATATCTAAAAAAGTATAGAAATACCGTGTATCTAATTGTGCGAGGGCACGATCCACTATTATTATGCACGTGTCAATGTTCGAGAATATCTTTAATTTTTGTCGAGCAAAAAAGCATTATCGTCGAGCAAAGGTAAGCAAGTTTTATCACAATCGTCAATTGAGCAAAAATGAGTTGTCATAAACCGTCAATCGACATTTATCAAATCAATTGAGATAAAACAAGATTGCCATAAGCTGTTAGTCGAGAAACACATCAAATCAAGCACATAGTTTCGCAACATAATTTATCAGTCAAATTAAACAACATCGAGTCAGACGCAATCTTCTTTAAATTTACGCGTGTGCCAAATCCTATAATTTCACACAATCACACCAAGTAAGTTTATATACAACCAGATAAAATAGAATGTATAAATAGTATAACTGTTATAAGCATTAGTTAGAGTGTGTTAACAAAAAGTTAACGCTGCAAATCATTTTCATTTTCTAATGTTCTATGCATAGTTGTCAGGATTCCGGTCCTGATCATATGATTTTACAATATTGCAAAACAAAAATGATCCGGATCCTATATAAGATCTTTTGCAAGCTTAAGATCTTATAGGATCCCGATCTCGACCATACGATTTTAAGATATAATTCGATCCGATCTTATTTTTCAAGAATTACAAACTAAAAAACTTTAAATTTATGGTTTTTTTTTTATTTTTTTATTATTATTTTTTTTGCATAATTCAAAAAATAACATATTAATCTTTTTAAATATTTTATAATCATAATTTAAAACAATATTTTTATGAAACATTCATAATATTTTGTGTTTATAATATATAATAATTTGTAAATTTATATAATATTACAAAAGCTATTAAGAAATAACATTAAAGTAGTATCTTACGATCCTAATTCAATATTACAATCACGATATTATAAAGACGAAAACAATAAT
Source organism: Artemisia argyi (assembly GCA_030686995.1). Classification (NCBI taxonomy): domain Eukaryota; kingdom Viridiplantae; phylum Streptophyta; class Magnoliopsida; order Asterales; family Asteraceae; genus Artemisia; species Artemisia argyi. The sequence continues at coordinate 258,442,944 of CM060709.1, read as the reverse complement.
AAATAGAATTCCGATCTTAAAAACCTTGGTTCTATGATATTTAACCTCTATCCGATTTGCTAATCTTTTTTCCCAACTAAACCGTGTTATAAACACACCTACTTATCTCCATACGTCACAACCTATATCACACAATTTCCTTTTACGTATTTACTGTATATAGATTCTTCCAGCCTGTCATAATACACAGCTCATCACACCTCCTCCCTCATGAAGAACCCCACCATCTTAATCATCCCATATATAAACCACACCCCATCTCATTTCCCACACATCTTCAATTTCTCTCTCAACTCTAAAACACCAACATGGGTATCTGCAGCTCATGCCAATCCACAGCTGTAGCAACAGCAAAGTTGATATTAACAGATGGAACATTACAAGAATACACATACCCTGTAAGAGTTTCTTACGTCTTACAAAAGCACCCATCCGTTTTCATCTGCAACTCGGATGAGATGGAGTTTGACGACGTTGTATCTGCTGTTCGGGATGAGGATGTTCTCCAGCCTGGACAGCTATATTTTGCTCTACCGTTGAGTAGGTTGAGGAGGCCTTTGGGGGCTGAGGAAATGGCGGCGCTGGCTGTCAAGGCGAGTTCTGCATTGGCTAAAAGATGTGGCGGGAAATGTGGGAGTAAAAATGTTTATTTTACCGGGAATGTGAATGTGAAGAGTTCAGGGAGGGTTTCGGATGTGGGGAGTAATGGAAGGAGTGGGAGGAGAAGGAACTTTTCGGCCTTGAGTGCCATACCTGAATAGTTCATAGTTTAAGCCTCGTAGATTAGTCGGTCAAAAGATCCGAAAGAATGGTTAAAAAAAAAGTTAAGAGCTTGTTAATTGATACGTTTTTCTGTAAATACGTACGTATGAGTAGTTTTGTATGGTTAAAAGTTTGTAATTTTGGGGTGTTTTTCCAAGATTTTACCCCTGGAATGAATATATTGATATTCAAAACTAGAGTTTCATGTTACATGCACTTGTATGTTGTATATCAGTTTTATTGTTTTCGCTAAACGTAGGTCTAAAGGGTATGTTTAATCTTTAGAAATACGCTGGATTGCAAATTTTAACATATGTTTGCAAGGTACAAATAATATTTGCATGTCTTAATGAACATATTATAACACTAACGGCAATGTTTAATTAGCAAATTTTTAAGTTTTATTTGTTTCAGAATTTTTTTTGAGGATAGTTGAAATGCAAGGGGAAAAAAGCCATCAAACAACGATATAATGAGTTTACGCGTCTAGTTGAAATGCAATTATTGAACCTTTTTATTTTGTGTGTAGAGTTATTTAAAGTGCACATCTGTAAAATTAGTTTCGAAGCAATAATAATCTGAAGTCAACACTCAACATAGTTATTAGGTAAGTGATCGTGGATATCATTTAATAGCTAGCGCCTAATATAATATCTTTTGAGTTAGAAGTTATCCTAAAATTTCCATTTTCACACAAGTTCAAAATGTAAGTCATGGTATTCATTGTTATGAAAATAGTAAGAAAAGACTTCCGAAATTTGAAACTTCGATCTTATGAGGATGGTAAGAAAAGACTTTCGAATTTGAAAGTTGTACTCTTAAAGAAGCACTTCGTTATAAATAAGTACTTCACGAAATTTCACTTATTAACAAATTTCTTTTTACAATGACTATTAATACTTTGATAATTATTTGTATTAACGTAAAGAGAATGTAAGTTTATAATTCACAGTTATGCTTCAAATTTGTAATTTTTTTGGGTTTGGGAAGGGGAGGTAACTTACCGTAGTAGGAGGCAGACTATAATTCGTTGCTTTAAATGAACACTTTATATTAGTGTGGATATGATGATAAAGTAGCAATACACGACAAAAAAGACGAAACTTCTACGTAGCATTTAACTCAAAAAGGCATTTTTTTAAAAGTCAAATCAAAACTGTAGCGGTACAACGATAAATCAAAAGTGGTACATGTTTTGGTCCATTTCACATGTAAATGGTAATAATTTGATTCTGGTGATCGAGTTACGTTTCTGTAGTAGAAGACGAAGACCAAGACCAAGACCAAGACCAAGACCAAGACCAAACTTAATGTCATTTTCATTTTGTATGGACGTTTTTGTATTCATTACAATGGGAAAGATCTAGTCAACTTTTTAGTGTCACAAAGTAAAAAAGTTGTTAACTAAAGGGATAGAGATGACGAGGGAAGGGTGATGGTATCAATTAGGAAATGTGATCGAAAGTTTCATTAAAAAGGAGACTCAAACTTTGTACTTGTATTTTTAGGGTGATTTGTGACTTAACTCAGAAATCGCGGGACATTAACATAAAACAAAGATCATTTGTTCGATATCCGGATATACGCGGGTTGATCAAGATATATTTCGATGATCGTTTTCTAACTCTATATCTAGTCGCACTATACTTATCGAGTAAGCATTGATTTGATACCTCGTGAGCACATGATCTGGATGACAACTAATCACTAGGGCAAATTGATAGTGACGAGTTTAATTATGTTTCCGTATATTTTATATTTTTAGTTACGGTATTACTAGACTTATTTCTCGCATGACTTATTTACTTTTACAGATCTAAGCTGATAATTCTGACATATTATATACTAGTTTAAGCAGGGGCGGAACCAGAACATTTTTGTTGAGGGGACAAAATATGATAATTTTTTGAAACTACATTAAAAATTGGTCCGTTGGGGGGGCAAATTACAAAAATAGCCGAAAATTTTCGAAAATTTACGCTACAATTTTTTTCGCCGGGGGGTCACGTGACCCCTCGGACCCCCCTTTGTCTCCGCCACTGAGTTTAAGGCCCGGCCGTTGGCCGGCTAGCTTAAAGTATTATTATTAAACTACACAAATTATTATAAACATAATGTTAAAATAAAAAAATCCGAAAAAATGTATAATGTTGTAGAATAAACTGGATAACACGATATCAGATCCTCTCGTGAATAAACCAAATTAATTTATTGACCCAATTTTATTAAACGTTCATCAGATGTGACACCAAAAGGTTCTTGTAACTTGTAAGTTTCCGAGGAGTTGGTAGAAAAAGGCCCCTGCATAAACTTAAATACGATGATATCAATTGTCAACCCATATATTTTGATGAAATATATTGTGCTAAATTTTTGTTAGAAAAAAATAAGAGAAATACGACGTGGCCTATTAACAGGTAAAAATCTAGATATGTAACTGTAACAGGTGAGCACATAATCACCATTAGAGAAACCTTCATCAAGCTAAAGCGCATTACTCGTCTAATATACCTCATGAAGAAGGAACCTACCATACTTTCTAAGAACTAATTTTGACGTTTTGACGGCTCTTAGAATTGCTTACAACACTATACTTACAAATAAGTTTATCAAAAACTATTTACTACGTATTTTATTTCGAAATAAACTATTTAGCAGACGCATAATTACTTCAGTGAAAGAATAAGTAATAGGCACAAAAGTAGAAACAATAAGTAATCCCAAATACCTTTCTAATAGGCTGAGGTTTATTTGTTGTGTTCACATATTTATACTGCTTGACACTTCAATTAATTATGAATATTTAAAAAATGGGCAAGTGTTCCCGTTTTATTAAAGCTAAAAAATAACCAATTATCCGACCCACCCATCTTCCCACCTTTAGGTTAAACACCTGAGCACTTGAGTTTTTACCACAAATGCACCTAAGTGACATCGATATGGGCATGTGTGATATGTCAGCGTTAATCAATACTAAGGGGGGGGGGGGGGGGGGGGGGTTGGATTAGCCTATTTTATGGCTTATACTTGAGTTTGAAAAAGTTCCCGAATTAACTTTTTTGGCTTGTGATCTATCAGTTTAAGCTTATGGATTATTTAAGTCCATATTATCAACTTGATAAGCTCGTAAGTCTGAAAATTGTACTTATGATTGCTTCCAAAATCAAATAAGCCCATAAGAAAAAAAGCTAATCCAAACACCCCCTTATTTAATAACTTAAAACCCAAATATGGCGCATACATCAGTTGTTGCCCGCAAGATCCATGCCAATGGCACACATCATTTCCTTTATTGTTATTTAAAGGAAAAGCTTATATAAAATTATATATCCGAGACTAAAAAAATGTTTCATATGCCATGAAATAAGCAATTCAGGCATAAAAGAGAAAAGGAGCTAAAAGAAACAGATTTGCCAAGAAAAATTTACCTCGTCATCATCTATAATTCTAGATGCAAGTGCTTTGTAAATCTTTGACATTGTTCCAACCTTGTTGAACTCGTCGTCATATTTCTTGCCCAAACAAAAAATTTATTAGCAAGACGCCGATATGACAAAACACACAATCTTGTGAACAAAAATTTATGTTCACCAACCTGTTAGCTACAACTAACACAACCGCTGATGTTTTGTCAACGAAAGTGCAATAAATCTACATTTTGCAAGATTAGTCATTTCAAGGTTAACCACATAACAAAAAAATTACTTGAACAGATTCCATAGGTCTTTTATGGTGATACAAAGGTATATGCGGATATAATTCCAGATTAGTGAGATTGCAACTTTGATACATAAACCATGAAGCTTACAACCACGCAATTTATATTCAATGATTAGTTGGATTTTGCATCACAATAGTAGTCAAATACCTCAAACTGTAAAGAAAAAATGTAATCCAAATTGCGGTCTTTTCCCAAGACCGTAGTTGAAACTTATAAAGAAAACGTATATCCAACGTCTGTGTTTAGTGCAACTTAAAAACCTTATAGGAGCAAATACAGTTTAGCAGCAGACCTACATTCAAAATACCTACCCACCTCCATCTATTGATTACTTAATTCCGGTCACATGCCTAATTATAGACTTTGAGCAAACTAATTATAAAGTGACCTTTGGCGCATATAAAATGCACTATTAGAAATATACATTTAGGGGTGTTTGGTATTGCACATTTAAACTAACTGTTGTTAGGGTGTATGCTAAAAGGTTTTAATGGCTTTGCTAGGTGTATGATTGAAGTAAAGTCGGACGAGGTATTAAGGGACAGTCTCACTGTTGAGATTCCTCTACTTGATGGTACGGGTTCCACTATTGAAAAGATCCGGGTTGAATATGAGTGGAAACCACCTCGCTGTGATAAATGCAAGGTATTTGGACATACTCTGACTGACTGCCCTAAGGTTGTTATACCTCCTGCTCAGCCTACTAAGCCTGTTAATGATAGCTTCAAGACTGTCAATAACAGGAAGAAAGGAAAACAAGGTGGTTCTACAATTCCGGGTAAAGGAGGGTTTACTAAACCTGTTATGGGTAAGAAGTTTCAGTATCAACCCAAACAAACTCCTCCTGAACCCAAGAATGTTGGTGGCAATAAGAAGAAGACTCCTGATGTGGCTAGTTCTAGTGGTACAACGATCTCTACATCTAACCAGTTTGATGCTCTTAATATGGATGATACGGATACGTTTGGTATTCCTACTGATGACACCAACATGGATGTGGATGCTGGCTGTACAATGGAAGTTAATGAGGATGCGTTGGTTAAGACTGGTACTACATCACAAGAACCCCTTGTGAGTGATTCAATGGGAACTAAGGATGGTGGTTCTACTCCTATTGTTGAGAAAATTAGTAAGCTTGAAAAGCTACTTATCGATGGGAAAGCTACCCTCTTGGATGATAAAGGTGTTCCTATTCCGTCTGCATCTGCCAATAAGAGGGCTAACCCATTCTCTAAGGTGGGTGATATTGTGGTTACTGATAGTGATGAGGAGGAGGTTCTTAACACGTTCGACGAATCAGCTAATCTTTTTGGTGGAGGTCATGAGCGTGAAGATGAGTTGGACGACTATGATGATTACTCGAAGCAAATTTCTAATCTTCCAGGGGAATTGGATGCTCTTAACACCATTTATGGCTTTAATCTCCAAGGTCGTAGGAAGTAGGTTATATTTTTGTCCGAGTCTTTAAATGGTTTGTTTTCTTGGCTAGAAAATTGGAAGTATCTTGTTATGTAAGCCTTTCGCCTATGTAACGGGCTGAGATATGAGAATCACTCATATCCGTTGTACTTAAATGTTTTTTGGAGTAATATATTTACCGGGTCGTTGACCTTTTACCCAAAAAAAAACATACGATGCGGATGCACAAGTAATCTCCTCAACCAAGACTTGTCCTCCATATTCCAATATAGCAAAAAGAAAATGAAAATGAAAAAAAAATGTATTAAGAATATGAGTTCTCTCATATAATACCTGGGCTTCCTTAGCAGCTCCTAAAAGTGAAGCCTCCATTGTCTTCATTTATTTCTTCAATTCACGAATCTTCATTTTCAAGTAAATTGCTTCCCAAACTCGGTTTACCTGTAAAACGAATTAAACTGAACTCTATTCAGTCTCAAATGCGATGAGTATGTCACTAACAAACTTTTATTTACTAATTAACACAATAAGCAAATTAGAAGCTTGGTAAAAATCAGAAGATAAAAGTTGATTTTTGGAGGGTTGACTTGCCAAAACCCAAAAATGTAGTAAAAACATGATGTAAAAATGTTAAAAATATATAACGCTAAAAGATACAATAACGTAACATCAATAACCTTGTCTGTCACAACATAAAACTTAAACATGCGCAAATATCCAAAATGCAAACAAATTTAAAAGATTACAAACGTCTTTACTCCTCATGTTCTATGACCTGAACTAACTCATTATTTCCCCTATTTGCTTCTTGATCACTTTCATCGTACTCGTCCAAATCAATGATCGTAGGCTTGCCCTTCACAACATGAAAAGATTACTTAATAGACAACATGTTTTTCTAAGTGATATAAATTCCCAAACACGAAATAAGTAACCTTACTAAAAGAAGGAAGCATGCATACCCTTTGACTATATGATATTAAAGCAAAGAAAGCTTTATAAATTAGAATTACCTAAACAGTTGCTCTAAACATTACTAATTAATGATAAGCACCATAAAAAGATTACCCAAACCAAAAATCAGACTTTTATATATAAATTCTACATTTTAAGCAAACGCTTGCATTGGATGTATAATATTAGTATGTGATAGATTCATACCCAAATTTATTATACAAACCAAATAACAACTATCAACATAATAAGAATATAGAGGGCGATAATATGGAAAATGCGTGAATGATTATACATAGTGTGCCTACCTCCTTTAGCCGATCAAAGCAAAGTCCTTACTTGAGAATATACTTGCAATCCTTGATTTTGTCTTGAAGTATCTGAATTGCACGTTTAGTGTTTAGTTAAGACTTCAGAAAGTCCTCATTAGGCTTCTTCCTGTATGATCTGGTTTCAATAAAATTCATCTTCATTAGTACTCTTACTGATTACATTGTAAAATTTGAAAGAATGATAATACCTTTAGTTGTCTAATTCCTCTTGAACTACCTCCGTCTTGCGGTGAATGCTATATTGTTCTTGACTTAACGAAATTCAACTCTTTATCAGCGTTAGAAAGTTCCCACTTGCTGTTTCAAGGTTTACTAACAGATGTCTTTCTTCTTCAGTAGTCTCCAGATTTCGGTATTTTATAACGCATTTAGCACGGCCTGCAACATCTTTAAACTGAAAGTGAAATGCATTTTATATGGCGTGTAACCTTTTAGAGTTAATTATTGTACATGTAAAATGGTAACATCAATATACCGTCATTGGTCGAACATTTTTGAGCTGTCTAAACCGTAACACATGTCTCTATCTATCTGCAATATATTAGAAAAATGATGAAATTCTCAAAAGTAATTCATTTTTATATATAATTGGAACAAACACAATCGTATACTTATTACGTGAACCTATAAACTGAAAACTGTTAAGATTGGTACATGTAAGCTTTTATCATTCTTAATCTATAAGAGAACGTTATATCTTACTTGTACATACTTTGAAAAGGGAAATAAGGAAACAATAATAAACAATTATACCCTTTTAAGCATCCCTTGCTACAACTTACTAAAATACATCCACATTAATCAATCTTATTACATGTACTTAAAGAAAAAAGAAATGATCTTAGTACCAATCACGGGAAGTGGTCATGCTTGGATGACATGGTCGACAACTTCAACACTTTTATACACATGAGTGGTACTGATTGCAACCTATAAAGACAGTCATTCAAAATCATAACACCAAATTTAAATTTACAAAATTAGCAAAGAACATAATGATACAACAAACTCAATGTAGAAACTTCACCTGTGCATATGCATTTCCTTTGGTATAACCCCGAACACTGACAATCATCCAACTACCAGCTAAGGGGTCTCGAAACACATGTAAAAAACCGGGTTGCAGGACTTGGAACAACAGCACAACCAAAATTGATATTCAGCTTTGGAACAAATTACATAGCACTTTCACGCGAGCTGAGTTCGTTATTGCTATGTAATCCAACGACATAAGCTTCAAACGTATAACTTGCGACTTTACCAAGTTTATAAAACATTGAACTTGAATATAATTTCATTACAGCAATTCATCAAACACCTTACCTATATATATAAATATACAATAATTAACACTTTTATCTTTAGTTACTTTCCTACAATTACAACATTATCATAAATGTTTGATTTTTATTTACACATCCAAAATACAAATTTAAAAAATATAAAAAACCTAAAAAAACAAAAACTTAAAATTTGAATTCATTATGAATGTTTTGTATCCTGGCAAATTTATAATCAATAATTTAAAAAGAAAGCATTAAAAAACAAACCTGTATGCAAATTATTTTTTCATTTGATTGAATATTATCCATTCGATTGAATACCGATCCCTGAATCTTGTATACTTTTTGATTGATTCAATAATCCTGTGAATATAATCCATTTGATTGAATACCGATCGTTGGGGCTAATTTGATTTAGGGGTAACTGTTTTTTTAGTGAATGAATTGATGGGGCTAATTTGATTTAGGGATAGATGTGTTTGAATGATAATGATTTAGGTTAATTGATCGGTGGTTTTGATCTAAACGATTTGGAGTTTGAGATAATAATGTGTTGGTGTTTAATGCTGTAAGTATTTTTAGGGGTGGTATTGCTTCTGGACTGTAGATTTAAAATAATTTTTAGGTGTCGAGTTTTAAGTATTTTTGAGGGAAAACTTGTCTAAACCCAACCTTGTTTTATATAGGTGTGAGATATAAAAGAAGAAAATACAAAATGCAAATCATACAAATTGAGTAATAGGGTCAAAGGCTTTATCATGTATGGTTGAAATTAAACTTTCCATTAATAGAAACAGTTAGTTGCTCATTGCTTTTTCTTAAATTCTGAAAGAGATAAGTCACGAAAGAAAAGTGCCTCTAATTAAGAATACAAAAGGCGCTCGTAATGTACGATATGTACAAAGTAATACTCGATCGGTATAAATTTCATCATGTGTTTTATATCTATGATACGGTGACTTAGTAGTACTCGTTAGTTTCGATATGTTTGACGTGACTCGTGAGGCTTGGTAATGCTGTCACGTCATGCGTTATACCGACTTATATCACGTTTTTTTGTAAATTCAATATATATTAAATATAATATAAATAAATAAATATGTTCATATTTTGTGTCGCCTTATAAACGCAAAGGCTTCACTTTAACCACTAACACGTGAGATTTGGTCATGCAACCACGCCACTTGATTTTGACTCATAAATTTAGCATATAGCAAAACCAAAACAGAAAACCATATGTTTAAAATTACTATTTATATATTTGCACTATTTTAGAGGTTGATCTTTTTTTCTTTTTTTTTTCTTTTTTTTTTTTTGTTAAAAACAAGTGTTAGTCCAAAACTTAAAACCAGCCGTAATACATGGTCACGAAGTTGGCCATCAACTCGGTCACAGTCGGTTATCCTACCTCAATTGAAGGATGCGTTTTTGCATGCAAACAAAGATGGACCCGATCAAAATAACGACTAAGTCATGAGATATGTTTGTGTGTGTTATATTTAATTGATTTTTGTAGGGTATATTTATGTTTAAATATGATATGTTTTTTTGTGGTTTCGGTCACCTATTATAATCAATTGATCATGAGGTTGTTGTAGAGAAAAAAAGCTGATGTGACAGTGATGTCTTCGATCTTATTGTGATCACCATTACGAGTAACCTAAGTATCGTGTTGCAAAATATAATGTCTCCATCATCGTCAACTTCTTTTCATTTTTCAACTAGGAGATATCAGTGACTCTTTGAGTAACAACTTAATTAAACATAGTTTTAGTAATTTTGATCCTAAGAAACCTACGACACATTAACTTTAAATTTAAACTCGTTATAAATCACCAGCCATCCGTTATTGCGGAAGCAGTCTTTCTACACTCAGATGAGAGTGTATCTAAATTAATCTCTTTCTTATTTACATTGAAATAATTAAATATCCAATCATAAAAGAAGGTTTTTTTTTTTTTTTTTTTTTTTTTTTTTTTTTTTTTTTTTTTTTATAAGAAAAGAGGGGTCTCTTATGAAATAGTTGTCATAACATTGAATGGTCACCATCGGAGCATTATTCCAATTGGTGGAGCTCTCGTGCCTGAGTCAATAGACCCTTGTTCGAGTTCCATCCTTGTCATTTGCTTCAGATAGGTACCCACCTCCGCAAAACCTATGGATACACTAGAGAAACTTTGTGGAATAAGAGATCGGGGGTCGAGTCTCGGTTCGTCTTACTCCAGGTGGTGCTCCTCTGGGCCATGAGAGTTGCCAGAGTTATTCCTTGTGAAGTGAACAATGGCCGATACCAAAAGACTTTCTTAATCAGGATGTTCCCACAAATCTACACTTTTTTGTAGAATAACATTGAATGGTCATTTGATGTTTTTGTATACGTGAAGGGTGTAAATGAAAAGTTATCATCAGATAAATCTCGTGATACATATGGTCTAATAGACATTAGACAACAAGTGGATGACCATATATGTCTTTTAGGCATATGTTCATGTTGATGGGTTGGCTTGCTATAAGATGTTGGTGTAAGCTTGGACCATCTACCCTGTTGAGATTTACCCATACGTACAACATTAATATCAATGCATCATATATACAACTGGTTCGATTATGAATGATGATGGGGTGTAGTGATGGAAGGAGAACGATAGTACGATACCATCATGTGCTCGAGCCTATACTAATTGTCTTCTTACGAGCTAATGAACATCATTAACATGTGATTAGGTGTTGGAAAACTAGTGTTCATATGAAAACAATGATGTTAACTAATCATATTGACATCCAACTTAAACGAATGCAAACACTAACACATGCATGCTATGAAAATCATTATGTATGTCAGTATGTGATAATTACGTGCGATACTAATCATGTGGTTATTTCAACGGTAATAGTTACCAACAAACTATAACATCCGCTATACTTGCACATTTTCTATTTTGACGATTGCGTCAAAAACTAGAAGATATCTCGAGTTTTATTTGGCATTTTACCTAAATAACACATGCGGACGTATATTTACGTTATGGTTATCAAACTCATATATTACCAAAAATAAAACCCGATTTTATTGCAGAAAAGTTTTGTAACCCCACTAATTTGTATACCAACCCTACACGGCTATAACTATGTGGTCCTTTCTAGTTTCAAGTTGCGTGACATAAATTAGTGGCGACACAACCCCACTTTTTGAAAACTTTTTCGTTAAATGACTAATTTAGATTAAAGTATTTTGGTATCATTACTTATGTAGTGAGTCATGTAAATTAAAACTTTTATATAGAGCCTAACATATATGTTTATGAACTTATAATAATTCATTACATAACCTTGAATAAAAATCTCATTTGTTTGATTGATAAAAATCTAATAACATGCTAAAAAGAGGTAAGAAAACAGTGGCTCGACATTGAAGTTGATGGTACGCAGCTTCCTTCGTGTTGCTCCATTGAATGTGGCTTACAAAAAGTATAATATCTTTCGCTTCATCATTGTACTTTCAAGTTGAGTATATCTTGAGTAGATATTATATCAAACTTAAAAGTCATTTAGATCTGTTTTGATCTACTTTTATATGATTGTAAACAGATTTTGTGCTGTATAAATTCTAATGACAATCACTTTTTAAGATGTAGTATTGTTTAAGAGATACACCTTATTATAACATGTGCATTAATCATTAACCATGTATTTTATGCCAAAAGCATCTTATACATTCTTTATAGTTTATGTAATATGTATTCAAATCTCATATGCAAGGTTTTTAAAATCGGGATTGTGAGTACTTTTCTCTTTACGTACATTTGAGTTTAAAAGTTGATGTGTGTTATCATGTAGTTTTGTATTTTTACATGTTCTATATAAACTACTCGTAAATTACTAATTTACACACATACACCATAAAAGTGACATATATTCTATCGTAAGTGGTAGCTGATGAATGTTAGCCGGTCATTATCCTGCTTTCTTAAGGAAAATTAATACAAGTTTTAATTATAACAAGTCACTCATTTATGGTTTTTACTTCATGATGATCTTTTAACTTGTGTATATAATGGGACAAGACACCTAAAGTTCATCAATGTAAGAAAACATAGTTAACTTCTGAGTATTTTTGTCTCTGAACACAATTATATATAAATTTGTCAGTCATCACTTAAATTTCTTGCTTTAAAGTGAATTTATGTGATATTTAACAAATAAGATTATTAACTAACCACAATCCTTTACTACTTACTCTATTAATTAAGGGTGCATGAGAATAATTAAATTCTTAAATTTCTTAAAACTTAATGAAACTTATATAAGGCAATTATGTATCTCACGAAATTCAAATTCAACAAACATTATACTTTTTGTCACACACGGTTAATCTTTTATATTTTATATATGGCATATGAACTTTTATACTTAATAGTTTAAAAAAAATCATAAACTCTATAATCAACACAATCTTTAAAAAACATACGCTTTTTATTTTAAAAAATACACGCTAAAAGATCAAATAAAAACTACGATTTTACAACTATAATTATTTACCGTTATATATCGTTATTTTTAATATGTAAAAATATATTCAGTAAAAAAAGAACCAATATTATATTCTTATCTACTTGATGGAAGAAAAAAGAGTTGATAAGGCAACATTGTGTAGTTTGATTTAGACGTCGCACAAGAAAACGAGCAACAAAACAAAGGAAATGATAAAAAGTTGACAGCCTTTTATTGGAATACTTTCATCAGCACTATATCAATACATCTTACTTTGAAAATTTGTGTATCGCAAAAAAGCTCTATATATAACTTTTTTCGTCATGCATCAATGTAATTATAGATTTATTATTGCATCTCCATTCAGTGGTACATATATGTTACGTTGGAAAATTTGTATTTTATATCGTTGGATATTTGCATTTTAAAAGGTTGGATTGACACAATGCTTATATAAAACTGGCTAGCAGCCCCTATCATTATGATCGAGAAAAGCTATATAGTTACATCGATTTTAATTTTAATTTTATAGAATGCTTCAAAACCTAGTTTTACCCGTCGAGTTTCATGTGACCTAAGTCAACACGGTTTACCAAAGTCGGCCGTATTTAATATTTTTCTTTTAGTTTTATAAGTGTTTGGTGGCCGAAAAATTGCAATCTACATATATGTAAAAATCGGGTTATCAAACCGGTTGAGCTGGTGACCTATTGACCCAGTAACTTGATCGGATCGATTCAAAACCCAGTTTTTAAAACATTTACAATTCTATATTTGGCCTTTGATCTTGTGAAAACCATAGATGGATGAATATGGTTTTTTTATTTTTTATTTTTTATTTTTTATTATTTAAAAAAAAAAAAAAAAAACTTAGTTTGGACATTTGGGAATCTTCACGAATCCAATCTACTTACAGATCCGTGAAGGTGCTGGTGTGTGATTCAAAAGGTTTATAGCCTTTTCGAAACTTATGTTTGTGTATCAATTAAGCAATTGAGTTGGACGCAATAATGCAAGTGATATTAATGATTTCACAACAATAACAATAAGAGCAATAACAAAAAGAATGAAAGAAAAGCTTATCAACACACTGTAAAGGCGATGTATAGTGGTTCGACACAAAACTTCACCATGCCTTACAAGAGTTCTCTTCACTAGTTTAAAACACTCTTTATGGTGGAGAAACCATTCAATGTCGCTTACATCTTTCACCGATATTAAGCTAGATATCATTTTCTTTTTCAGTACAACCAAACTCATTGTATTTTATTGCCAAAACACAACAAACGTACGTATAACTCATATGTATTAAGGCCTAAACACAACAAACCTATAACCCTTGTGTTTTAAGACCTAAATACAAATGTATGTAACCTCTAGTTAGGAATATGGTTGGTGATACATGGTGTTGTATAATGGTGATCAAGACATGACTGTCTAATGGATTTGAATAACTAATCTAGACATCAAAAACTCTAAGCTTGATATGGTTGATCTTCTCTTGATAAGAAGCTTTCAATGGATGAAGATGACAATAGCTCTAAGCTTGTTATAGTGGATCTTCACATGCTAATATGCTTTAAATGGATGAAGATGACAAGAGTTATCTACTTGTTTTCACAGATCTTCACATGCTAATATGCTTTGAATAAATGAAAGTTATAAGCACTATAATCAAGGGTTAGTGAGTGTTTGGAGACTTGAGAATGCCTCATATAACATTGCAAAAGCTAGGTTTGAATAGTGGCCAAATGAGTTTTTTAATAGGCAAACACAATGTTCTCATTCCCCATGGATCCATGGATCCTGATAGGATCCGTGTCATGTTCAGTATCCGTGTCTATGTTTTTTACATAAAATTCCATACGTTTTGAATTGTCATTCAACATTTGTTGGCTTTTGTTCCTTTTAAGTTTTAGAGGCTTGCTACTTTCACATAATATTCACAAACAAACTCCCAACAAATGATGTGGCATGACACTCCTTATATTCTTTTCTTACTTTACTAACTCTTCTTGTTCAACAAATCATTTTGTGAAAATCTTTTTACAAGAGTTTATGTGATAATAGTATTTCTCTTAGTTTTATGTGAGACAATTGACCTGTGAGACAATTGACCAAGGAAAGCAGCTTACTGATTGTCTAAAGTGTTGAACACTCTACACCCAAACATGATTTATGAAAGGTTTGATGCAAAAGTGCATTATATGTTTTTCCAAAAAAGTTTGAATTAGTTTGATTTAAACTAAAAGAAGGTGTTTCTGTTTTCAAACCAATAATCTAATTTGAAATACTTCCTGATAAAGATTATTTCTAGTTGGAAAAGGAAAAATTAAAACGGTTTATTTAAAGGTATGTTATAAGATTAAAATTAATGCATCATTGTATAAGTTTGGAAAGTATGATTTAATGTAAATGATAAAATTCATTTTGATGCCTGTGATAGAGCTTGCTTGATCGAGTATGAGCAAGTTTAAAATGCATTAGATGTTTTGTTATATAAAAATATATTTGATCTAAACATTTTAAACATTCTCAATATTTTGTTAAATGTTTTAATCATAATGTAACATAATAAAATATTCGAACTTGTGTTGAAGCACGAAAAGACTCGCAATGTCAACTACGAGAAGTGTTGAGGAATATATGTTTTGACAATTTATAGTTACGATTATCTTACGCCTTTTATGTTGTGTATTATAAGTTACATATTTGTAATCATTAAAATATGAAAGGGTAATTCCATATTTCCCTAATAAAAAGACCAAAATTCCATATATCCCCAAACATGCATAAAAATCATTACACAATATGCATTATTCACTTGTAAATTGGGTAAATATGACATTTGAGGTTTATTAGGTAAATATGAAATTATCCCAAATATAAAAGACTGTTTAGTTTTAATATCTTCGTATTTGCACTAAAAAATCCCTAATAGTTTTACATCCACTCATGCAAAGTATGCATGTGCTATACGCGGAATGCAATTATCCCGGTACAAGGTCTTTTGTTCAAAGGACGTAATGTTAAACCTTTTGTTGATATAGCAACAACAACACCAGTGGCTAAACTTTTTGACTTTTGATATGGTAATAGGAAGTATAAAACATAAGAATAATTCTACATCCACTCACAATTTACACAAAAAAACCCACTCGCTGACGTGTCAGCGAGCTGATTGGTTGGTTTTTTGTGGCCCACAAAAAACCAACCAATCAGCTCGCTGACACGTCAGCGAGTGGGGTTTTTTGTGTAAATTATGAGTGGGTGTAGCACACCTCAAAACATAAATGACATTCATGATAGCAAAGTCCTGATACATATGAAATCTGAAATTTGATGTTAAAAGTCAAAACAATTTTTTAGGGTTTAGACTATTAAATAGCAGCGAATTATCTCTAAAGTTTTGTTTTGATACGAAAACAAAAAGAAATATGAGTAAATGTACCAAAATTTTATAAGATTTCATTATTCATATTTTGATGTGTTTTAACGTTAAAATAGTGACACATATCAGATTTTCTAGTATGATAACACATCAAAATGCAAATAGTGAATCACTTGTTTACTCATAGTTTATGAAGTTTACGTTGGGAACTTAAAAAAGTCGTCATTGCTGTTTTATAGCATAAACCCAAAAAAATAACATTCATTTCACAAAATAACATCTGGGCCTGGGATTGGGTTTATTTAAGACATGTATTGGAGAATAACTGTGGGCTCAGGTAAGAGATATGAACTGTGTATTGGAATTGGCCCATATATTGTTCTAAACTTCTAATGGTATTTAGTTATTTACTGCCTGGAACTAGAGGTGAAAAAAAAATCGGTTTTTTTCGGTTTTCGGTTTTTTAATAACCAGTTATAAAAAAACCAGTTTTTCTAATAACCAGTTTCGGTTCGGTTTCGGTTTTTCAGAATCGGTTTTCTTCGGTTATAAATGTTCGGAATCAGTTTTTTTCGGTTATAAATTTTCGGAATCGGTTTTTTTTGGTTTTTTACCGGTTCGCTTTTTTCGGTTAAAAATGTTCGGATTCGGATTTTTTATCGGTTCGTTTTTTTTCGGTTCATTTTTTTCCGGAATTTTACTAAAAACTTCGAACATTTATTTAATAAAATTGTTAATTATCAAACATATAATTAAACAATATTCTCATAACTTTTATTTAAGCAATACAATTATACAATCATAACTTTTATTTAAACAATACAATTATACAACAAAAAAAATACAATCATAACTTTTATTTATACAATACAATCATAACTTTTATTTAAACAATACAATCATAAAAACATATAAATACTAATACATTTCGAGCTTCGGCATGGCCATCACCCGAAAACATATTAGTGTAATCAAGTATATCGAGCTTCGGCATTGCCATCACCCGTTATACTCAACTACTATCGTCAAGATCATTTTCTTCCAAAAAATCTTGTACATCTAAATCTTCAACATCAAATTCTTCAAGCTCACCTTCATCTAATTCGCCTTCGGTATTCGAAGATGATATCTCCATTTCATCTTCTTCTCTTAATATACTTTCTTCAACTTCTTTATCTAATATTGGACCTTCCAACGATGATTCATGTTGTATCCTATCTACTCCGTCCAAATAATATTTCAAACATACACATACTTCCACGGCTTCGGGGGTTAGTCTTGTCCTTCTACCCGATATAAGTCGACCACTAGTAGAAAATGCCGATTCGGAAGCTACCGTCGAAGCTTGGACCGCTAATAAGTCACGAGCCGCTTGCACGGATTTTTAAAGCCGCTTGTACGGATAAATTTATAACATGAGCAACACAACGGGAATGAAAAAAAGCACCATCTAAAATAGGTTTTACACGTAATTTTAACAATTCCATAGTTTTAGTATTATTTGATGCATTATCTAGTGAAATCGTAAAAACTTTATCATCTAAATTATATTCAATTAAAGTGTCATGTAAAATTTCTCTTAAATTAGATCCCGTATGAGGATAACCAAATAGTTTAAAAGCAATTATCCGTTTCATTAATAACCAAGATTCGGGATTAAAGCAATGAGCCGTAACGGCGAGAAAAGAATTTGTCGTACCATGTGGTGCGGTCCAAGTATCCGTAGTTATATCAACACCATATTTATAATCACGAAAACCATCAATAATATCTTTTTTAGCCGTTTTCCATAAATTAAAAGCATCACTTCTAAGAGTAGTACGACTTACATGTTGATACCGCGGTTGTAGCCTCCTTTTGATGATCTCCGTAAGCTTGACGTTATCGAAGTGGTTGAATGGAAGCCCTTGTTGAATGACAAACTTCGTAAAATCAATTCGAAGCGCATCCGCATCATATATAAAAACTTGACCATCCGCACCAATAGTACCTTGCGACATATCATTTCGAACCGCCTTACAACTACCCAAATGACTCTTAAGTGTAGTGTTAGACCCGGCGCCATAAAAATGCCCACATTTCTTGCAACGCGCCTTTTCACTACGATCTTTCATAAGACACAAATCGTAATTAGCCCACACATCACCTTTTCGGGCAGTTGGTTTAACTTTCTCAACATCATCATTTGTGTAATGTTGTTTTCGGCTAGTAGCAACGGAGGAGGGAGTAGTGGAAGCTTGTTGTGATTGTGCGTTTTCCATTATAGCGAAATATTAGCGATATTTGAGAGTTTTTGAGAGATTAAAGAAAGAAATGAGATTGTTTTTTATGTGTTTTCAACCCCAACTCATTACCTCTATTTATAGTGGCTTAACACACTCAAAAACATTCAAAAAATACAAAAAAAACGGCTAGTTTGCTATGTTTCCATTACTCTCGGTAAACCCAAAAAAAACCTGGAAAAAACAGGGTAAATCCGGTTAACGGTAACTTTTTATTTTTTTATTTTATTTTTATTTTTTTTAAAACGGCTAAAAATAACCGGTTAAATTTATAACGGCTTTTTTTTTTTTTTTTTTTTTTTTAAACGGGTCACGTGTATATATATAAAAAAAAAATAATAATAATAATAAATAAATAAAACCGGTTATAACCGGTAAAAACCCGGTAAAAACCCGATCCGGGTAAAAAACTGGGTATACCCGGTAAAAACCCGATCCGGGTAAAAAACACATAACCGGTCCAACCGGTTCGGTTATAAAAAACCGGATCGGTTTTCTTATAACCGGTTTTGTAAAAAACCGATTCCGGTTTACCCATCGGTTAAAAAAAACCGGGTACAATGTTGCACCTCTGCCTGGAACACAATTTTTTAGTTATTTTGCTACTCGTCTTAAAATGTTAGTTACGTTTATATTATAACTTTTGTGCTTCAAAATAGACAATAGTACCACATATTTCCCAGTATTTCACAACAATTTAGTTAACGAGCACACTCACATAACATCAGAACAAAAACTTTAGGTACGTAAAAATCATGTTCAATTGATAAATTTTTGGATGGTTAACGATCTACACAATATTCTTTTATGAAATAGTTGGCTACTCTTTTGTTTTAGCAAATCCTGAGATATGGAACAATTTCAACCTTTGAAAGTAATTTTTTTTTTTTTTTTTTTTTACTTAAATTTTTTTTATTATTATTATTTTTTTTTAACATCAAATATATTAAACAGAAGCCGAAGCCAAACTACAAAGCATCACTCCTCGCTATGGAGGTAATATCACAAGGAAAGTTATCACGCCAAATGAAATTTACATCAGAAACGTAAGCAACTTTTGCAACATGATGAGCCGCAAAGTTACATGCACGAGGAGCCCAGCACAACTATAAATTCATTTGAGATCTCCAATATTGAATATCTGAAACCAAAGCCGCTAAAGACCAGGGTGGCACATCCTCTGTAGAAGCAAGCGAAATTGCCGACAGAGAATCAAATTCAATAAAAACATGATTCCATCCATTTGTAGCAGCAAGGATACAAGCTGATTGAATGGCACTCAACTCACAGCATTTCTACTTTTTTATCTTTCTTAAAATCATGTGTACTTTTATATGCATGTTTACATATATCTGTCTAGTTTTGTTGAGACTCTAGGAGTCTAGGGATGTTTTTATTGGGCTTAAAGTCATTTGTGTCGAAACTTATTTTCCAATATTGTACACCTATATTTTCAGTTTTACACCAGAAGAGATAAGTTTTCAAGAATAAAATATTCAAAAGAAGCCAAAACAAGCACTTATTTTACATCATGCCTCCATTTCATCGACGGTGTTCTTATTGGTACACACTTTATTTATTTGGCATCCCACCTCACATTTCACCCGTTATCTTCACACGATAAGCCATTTGAGCACCGTACCGGTTCCGTACCAATCTCGTATCGAATTAGTGGTACTGATTTTTTCCCAAGCATAAATTAGTGGTACCGGTACCGTACCGATCGGGATTCGGATACCGGTACCGGTACAAGGAAATCATGTTTTTCCCGCTTTTTTTTGAAATTTCCCGATTTGGTATCGATCCCGTACCGAATTAGTGGTCCCGATTTTCTTTCACCTTATTTTGTAGCCTCGATACCGTACCGTATACAAAAAATCAGTACGGTTCTGATACAATTCCGATTCGGTTCCAGTTCAGTTTCGAAACTCGAGTCAAAATGCTCATCCTACTATAATCCATTTAGAAGGGTATTACTCTAATAAGAACTCCCTTTCATGAATATAGAAGGTCGGCAGTTGGTTTCATAGTTTTGACATTTAGTGGACTAATTGTAACAAAAGGGCCCCACATGCACAAATGCTAAAAATTTCAGCATCCTTTTGGTGTCCCAACCAACATCTCTAGTATTTTTTTTTTTAGAAAAGCACCAACATCTCTAGAATATGGTATGATGGTACATTTCATTCTCTTTTCACCATTTTTTTTTTTATCTTAAATAAAAAACAACAAACTTTATAGGTTTCCACTGAATCTAGATTCTTACCCTTAGTAGTTTGTACTTGGCCTAGTTTACAAGTTGTCCTAGTCATTTTCTTGTTCAAATAATTGTTACATGTGATCAGTTATTAAAGATCATAGGTTTATATTGTTATTGATATTTTTGTCAGCAGGTGATGAGTATAAGTAGGATGTGGAGAACTTCATTCATTTTTTGATGATTATTCATAAGTGAATTCTTTAAGGTTAGACTTTTTTGCCCAGAAATATTATCTGTTACTTAGACACACGGATGTTATATATAGTTGATATAGAGTCATTTAAATACTTGATTGGGTTGGTGCAACTTGTGAAAAGTAATTGATTATTGATCATAAAGAGTGGCCTTTTAATTTTTTCTGTATGATTAGATGATTGATTGGTAAGAAGTATTGTGTTTGCATCTTTTGATTGGTTTATGTAATTTTATTCGTATCCGAGTGAAGTGCAGTTTTAGGGTAATTTAGACTCTGGGTGTGTTTGATGCGGACCATTTAGGAGCGGGGAGCGGTGAGAGTTGTAATTTTTAATGCTCATTTGGCAAACAGCAAGTAGCTTTATCTATTTTTTTAGGAATGTTCATTTTCCAATGCTCCATGAAGTAGCATTTAGGAGCTGTTTTACACATTATGATTACACTTACAGCTACGTTACCAAACGTTTTTATAGAAAAAAACTGCTACTGCTCATAGCTATTGCTCTATTTGTTTCGACTATGCTGTCTAATGGCCTATAGTTGTGTGGTGGTCCATGAGGAGCTGGCACTTTGAATGCCATGATTATTCAAATTATATAGAGAACTTTGTTTTTAGCTATCTAATCTTTCCGTTTTGTGGGTCGAGTGTTTAAAAGATAAATGACTACATGACACAAATGGGAAAGTCAGTGTAAGGAAAAGGTATAATCAACTATAAACAAATGGAGTCCATTCATATTGTATAGATGTTATCTTTATCCAAGCTTTAGTTTGTGTAATTGCCTTGAACTTTTTTTTTTTTTTTTTTTTTTTTTTTTTTTTTTTTTTTCAAGAAAAAGGGTGTACGTCTCTTTAGGCTTCATAACTTGTTATGTCGTATGATTTTGGTCATATTACCAAGAGTGATTATATGATATGATTTCAGAACACGATTAACAAGGTCAATTCTATACAGCATTTTGTGGTATGGGTTGGCTAACTAAAATTATAAAAGGGTCCAGTTCTGGCTCCAGTCATAGAGTCTCGGAAGGGCGGGATCAGGAAAGCTATGAACATGATGAAATCTGGGAGGAGCCTCCTGATACAGTGGTAGGTGTTACCTTCTTCACTTGTTACTTCTGGCTACATTCTATATTAGTGTGTATGGTGTTTATCCATATTAACAATCCGAATAAGATAATCAGTTGTAACAAAACGAGCTGCTAGAGATAGTGTTTGGATGTGATTATATTGTTTGAAGTTTGATAATCATATGATAAACGTTTTGAGCGTTTGGCAAATTCTGATTATAGGAATCACATGTAAAATGATACCTGTATAATGATAATCAGTTTTGTTGCAGCTACTCGTAAACTGATTATTTGACCCCTTAATAATGAGGTATTTACAACTAGTTTGACTATGCCTGAACACCAGAACTTATTCTTTGTGACTTATAAACAGCATCAAATAATCACATTCAAAATGAGTGCCAAAACCTCCCTAAATTTCTCTACTGTATGTAGGATGCATCGTCAGATTTTGATTACGAGGAAATTGACCGAGCAATTGCACTTTCTCTCGTTGAAGAAGATGAAAGAAGTTTGCTTTCCCTTGTAGAAGACGATAAAAAAAGTGCACATTCTAGTGTAAAAGAAGATGAAGAAGAAGAAGAAGAAGATGAAGAAGGAGAAGGAGAAGAAGAAGAAGACGACGATGAAGGTTCTGTTTCCTCTCTAGAAGATCAAAAGAATGCAGTTTCATCTCCAAAAGAACATAATAGAGGATCAAGTTCTACTTCTGAAGAAGATCATAAAGGAAAGAAAGTAATTGGTAGGATGAATACTTTGTCATATGTGATAATACTTTATCTCTTTTTCTTATATATTCATCTTAGCATCTAATTAAGTGTGAATATCTTTTAGCAGATGATAAATCTTATTTGGAGGAAGATGAAGAGCTCGCCAAGGCTATTCAGTTGAGCTTGAATAACTCACCACCACGAATTAGTCGTGGAAGCTTATTTCCTCGTTTGCCAAACATCTTTCAAGGGATATATAGGTACATCGTTTATAAACACTTTTTCTATTGCAGAAAGAAGAAAAAGAATTGAAAAGTAAGGGTAGAAGCCATAGATGCTTCATGTACTTATACTTGAGACTCATTAGACTCATGTGATTTTAGGGTATGTGCCGGTTGCAATAAACAAATTGGTCATGGGCGTTTTTTGAGTTGCATGGGAGGCGTTTGGCATCCAGAATGTTTTTGTTGCCATGCTTGCGGTTTACCGATAGATGATTATGAGGTCCGACTCTACTCCAAGTCAAACTTATGCTATTTAACAAGGTGTTCCTATATCCCTTCTAAATTTTGAAATCCTAGTCACTTTAAAAAGACAACATTTTGCTAAAAGAAGTGAACTTTGGATTCAAAATACAGGTTACTCACCCATACATGAAAATTGCAACATTTTTGTTATGGTTAGTTTGACTTTGACTTAGATTTTCCTGCTTGCATCTGTAGTTCTCCCTGTCCGAAAACCGTCCGTTCCACAAATCATGCTATAGAGAACACCATCACCCAAAATGCGATGTTTGCAAGAACTTTGTAAGTTTCTGAAATTTTAATTTATACGTCTACTTAATCTTGAGAACGCGATTAGCTGGTTGTATAAAAAGTAAATTTTCTTTTATATTCATGCAGATTCCAACAAATGCTGGTGGCCTTATTGAGTACCGGGCACATCCTTTCTGGCTACAGAAATACTGCCCAGCCCATGAGCGTGATGGGACCCCTCGATGTTGCAGTTGTGAAAGAATGGAACCAAGGGACACTAGATATTTGTTGCTAGATGATGGTCGAAAGCTATGCCTGGAGTGTCTTGACTCTGCAATAATGGATACTCATGAATGTCAACCCCTTTATCTTGAAATTCAAGATTTTTATGAAGGATTAAATATGAAAATCGAGCAACAAGTTCCATTGCTGTTGGTTGAGAGACAAGCACTAAATGAAGCCTTGGAGGGAGAAAAACACGTAAGCCTAAAGGCAATTGCCTTGTTGATAGAATGATATAATTTAATCGTCATGTTGTTTTCATATTTAATCTTCATTGGTGGCAGGGTCATCATCACATGTCTGAAACTAGAGGACTTTGTCTTTCAGAAGAACAAACTATCAGCACTGTATGAATCTCAATCCATTTACAGTGAATAGTAAAACTTTTTGGCTTTCTCATTCTTTTAGGCATATGCTGTAGGACGTTAATGCTTATGCTTTTTTTCTTCTTCTTTTTACTGAAAATTTCAGATAATGAGGAGGCCAAGGATTGGGGCAGGGCGGATAATCGACATGTTTACAGAGCCTTATAGACTAGTTCGTAGATGTGAAGTGACGGCCATTCTCATTTTGTACAGTCTCCCTAGGTAAATTTGCATATGTTCTTGCCATTTAGTCATAAATAATGCTATTATTTACAATCAAAGACTTATGTCCTTCATAAATTCAGGCTATTAACGGGTTCAATTTTGGCTCATGAGATGATGCATGCATGGCTCCGGCTTACAGGTTCTTTTTTTGCCCGCTTATGAAACTATAATGACAAAAACTGGTCCATCTGGCACTCATTTCTATCTTTCTTGTCTCATAACTGGGTTTAAAGTGGGAATTTTTATCTCGTTTGGAATGAACAGGATACTCTAATTTGCCTCCTGATGTTGAAGAGGGAATATGTCAAGTTCTTGCTCATATGTGGTTGGATTCTGAGATCATGGCTGGTTCTAGTGGCAGTGCGGTTGCTTCATCATCTTCATCTGCTCCTATACCTGCACCTGCATCATCAAAGAAAGGCAAAAGGTCCGATTTTGAGAAGAAATTAGGTGAGTTCTTTAAACACCAGATCGAGTCAGACACCTCTGCAGCTTACGGAGATGGGTTCAGAGAAGGTAACAAGGCTGTGCTAAAGTACGGTCTCAGAAGCACTCTTGATCATATCCGACTTACTGGAAGGTTTCCTTGCTAATAAGCAATGTCTTAAGAATTAAATGAGCAAGAAATCAAATTAAGAACTGTCGATATATAGTGAAAAGAATGAAATTTGGTATAGGAAAACACGTATTTTTCTCTTGTACTGATACAATACCTCAGTTGCCCCTTCTTATGTAGCAGCCTAAGGTTTACTTATTTAATAAATCCAGTTCTTACTATTTTTTATATTCTTGAAATAGTCTCTTAAGATTTATCTCCAGTGTGAATGTAGACATCACCATCAAGATTCTTTTTAAAATTCTTTTGAACATATTAATATTCCTATGTTGTCTTCTTCTGGTTATCCTCTGCTAAGATGTTAAAAGTTAGGTGATTTGAAAGTTTCTAATCAGACAATCTTTGCCCATTATTATGCCACAGCATACATCATATGGCCGTCCGAACTTGATTTTCTTAGTTATAAAAATCAAAAAAGTCATATAAGTGATGAGCATATAGCATATTACCTGAATTAATAACAAATATTGAAAGCTACTTGATAATAGTAGTGATAGCAACTCTCCTATTCTTGTCACATAATACACAGATTATATAAAACCTTATCACCTGATAATGAAGTTCATTAGCATGGCAAACTCATTTCTTCCACTGCTAGCGCTTTTTGTGTTCTTTGGTTTCCAATTTAATGTCTATGCCTCATCTGCAGACACAAACTTCACATGTTCTGCTGATTCACCTCGTTCATGTCAAACATATATCACATATCGTGCCAGGCCACCTTATATGGATCTTGGGGATATATCTGATCTCTTTGGTGTCAGCCGGTTAAGTATAGCAGAAGCTAGTAATCTCACATCAGAAAATGGAGAATTACTTTACGATCAGCTTTTGCTGATACCCGTTACTTGTAGTTGTAATGGGAGTAACTATTTCTCTAATGTCACCTACACAATAAAAAAAGGCGATAGCTTTTATGTTGTTGCCACTTATGTTTTTCAGAATCTGTCCAATTTTAATGATGTTCAAGGCATGAACCCGAATCTAAAGCCAACTAATTTGACTGTTGGTGATCAGGCGATTTTCCCTTTGCTCTGCAAGTGTTCTACACAGTTACAGAATCGAGAGCGATATCTTATTACTTATGTATGGCAACCAAAGGACGAAATTGTTCCTGTGAGCTCTATGTTCAATACAAGCTCTTCTGATATTGCTGAAGTGAATAATTTTCGTAACTTTACTGCTGCCATATGTCTTCCGGTCCTTATACCCGTGTTTGAGTTACCAGTCTTTCCTCTACCTCGTCTCTATGCTTCAAGAAGTAAAAAATTTAAAAAGAGTCATATACTTTTTATCTCTTTAGGAGCCGTTGTATCTTTGTTTCTGCTCACTATGTCATTCATTCTGATTTACAAATATCGTTCGCGTGAACCCAAGAAAATCTTGGCTCGAAACGAATCTTCTTTAGAGTTCACTGATCTTCTTTATATGAAAAAAGCTTCAAAACAAGAACTTGTAACCACAAAGAGCAATCAAGATAAGTTGCTTCCAGGGGTTTCAGGATACTTAAGCAAACCAATAACGTACGATCGGAAGGAGATCATGGAAGCGACCATGAACCTCAGTGAAAGGTACAGAATTGGAGGATCAGTTTACAAGGCTACAATCAATGGCCAGAGTTTGGCTGTGAAGAAATTTAGAGATGCAAACGAAGAACTCAAGATTTTGCAGAGAGTCAACCACACCAATCTGGTCAAATTAATGGGAATTTCCAATGATTTTGATGGGAAATGTTTTCTGGTATACGAGTATGCCGAAAATGGTTCCCTTGATAAGTGGTTATTTCCAAGGCCTTTATCTTCATCAGGCTCTGCTGTTAATGTTAAACTCTCATGGTCTCAAAGGTTGACTTTAGCTCTAGATATCGCTAATGGTCTACAATACATGCATGAACATAGTCAGCCGAGTATAGCCCACAGAGACCTCAGAACAAGTAACATACTTCTTGATTCCAATTTCAAGGGCAAAATTGGAAACTTCTCTTCAGCAAGACCCGCCATAAGCTCCATCATGTTGAAAGTTGACGTTTTTGCTTTCGGGGTCATTCTTCTTGAATTACTGTCGGGAAAGAAAGCCATGGAAACTAGAGAAGATGGTGAGGTTATTATGTCATGGAAGGAAATAAGGAAGATAATAGAAGTCGCAGAGACACGAGAGGAAAACTTTAGGCTGTGGATGGACCCACATCTTGGAAGCTTTTACCCGATTGATGCTGCTTTGAACATGGCAGCATTAGCCCGAGCTTGCACATCTGAAAAATCTGCAGATAGACCGGGAATGACGGAAATTGTGTTTAATTTATCTGTTCTTACTCAAACATCATATGAGATGTATGAAAGATCTTCGAATTCTTCAGGTTTGGAAACCGAAGATCCTCATATCATCAGTCCAGTTGTAGCTCGTTAAGTGTGCAAATGCTTGTATATCTCCCAGTGTGATTTCCATACAAGAAATTAGAAATGTAAGTGGTGGATATAGGTACCATTATTGTAAAATTCCCTTGTTCATTAAGTTTCTGAATATACTTTTTGGTCTGTTTGCATATCATTTGAGTTCCATACAATTGTAAAGGTGAAAAACAGATGAAAGCATATCATAAAACATCATAAAAATGAACTATTAAGAACTTATTAATATGATAATTTATTCAATAAATCATTTTACAAAATCATCTCCCCTGCAGTGAAATGGTTACCGACCCATCTCTGGCCTGCGACGTGTTCAAAATCCTAGAAAGACACTGTGAAACATCACTCATATCGGGTCGAGCTGATGGATCTTTATCAAGGCAACCATCAATCAATCTGATCACAGACATAGCTAGTTCTGGCCGATAGTTCCCTTGGAGACGAGGGTCAATGAAATTTGTCAACCTTTCCTTTTCATCTATCTTTTTTTCCTCAAGAACCTCATCCAAGACCTCGGATAAATTGGTATTCGCCTTTTCATAGAGATCAGACACATGTTTTCCTGTCATTATTTCAAGCATCAAAACACCTAATCCGTAAACATCAAGCTTTGTGGAAATCA
The DNA here is from genome assembly GCA_030686995.1 of Artemisia argyi. Taxonomy (NCBI): domain Eukaryota; kingdom Viridiplantae; phylum Streptophyta; class Magnoliopsida; order Asterales; family Asteraceae; genus Artemisia; species Artemisia argyi. Next base: position 258,414,801 of record CM060709.1, on the reverse strand, counting down.
AACCATTCTCCAAATACTCTGGAGACATGTAACCTCTAGTACCAACTATGTGACGGGTCAATGCAAATTCACCATCTTTTCCTTCTGCAGACCTTGCAAGATCAAAGTTCGTAATCTTGGCTCTGAAATCACTATCAAGAAGGATATTACTGCTTTCTAAATTCTTGTAGACATATGGAGGTGTGGTATAACTGTGAAGATAATCAAGCCCGTTTGCTATATCTAAAGCGATTTGTATTCTCTGCATCCAGGTCAACGATTTGCTATAGATCCAATCACTTAAGGGTCCGTTGACAGCAAACTCATAAACAAGGTACCAGTGACCATCATGCGAACAAACACCAGATAACCGAATAATATTATGATGGTGAATTGTATTAAGTAACTGAACCTCTTTCGACACGTCTCCATGCATTTTCTTGATAGCCGCTAGGTCTCCCTTAATAGTACCTTGGTAAACCGACCCTTTAATTAAACAATCAGGACTAAAATCATTGGTAGCTAACTTAAGCTCTTCAAATTTGTAAACCTTAAGGGATTGAGCTATGCTACTTAAACTATCCATGAACGACGAATCATCATCAACATCCAACTTCATATCCCCTTTTTTCTCAATTGCTTCAAAGCTTTGAGAAGCCGAAGAAACCTTCGGTGGAGTCACTTTCTTTTTCTTCTTGATGCAAAACCAGAACAAAATGAACCCAATGGCGAATGTGACAGCAACCCCTCCAAGGACTCCTACTAGCATATATACCCATTTATTATCTTTGGATGAGGTGGTAGGTGGTGCTGGTGGTGGTGTTTGTGACGACGGTGTTGGTGGAGGTGGTGGTGCTATAGTTTGAGTCCTTGAAGGTTGATCAGATAACGGAACTAAAAGCGTGGTAAAAGGGAATATACCTAAATCTTGTTCTGATAACTCATTTGCTTCAAGTGTCTGCCCAACATCAACCCCAAATATAGCACTTATACCCGAAATAGTTTGTCCCCATGTAATCAAATAAGACAACAAATACTTAACACCAGCAGCCGCTTGTTTCTCGGTTGGACAAGCACATCTTAATGGAACAGTAAGTCTTGAACCAGTATATATGTCAACAGTTAGGTTGCTTCTTTGAGTATTAATAGCGTGACAAGTGGACAGCCCTTCAAAAGTATTATTCGCGATCAAGAAAGGCGTATCTCCAGCTTGGATAACATAAGTCGCATTAGCTTGATAAAACTGATCACCATGACACGAACATCGGACTGGCACGAGGACCGTTTCACCAGTTACAAAACGCGCACTTTCTGAAACTGAGTTAAGTTGTGCTAGCTGAGTTGAGTTTGCATTTAGCAGACTAGAAATCGAAGAAACCGTATCATAAGGTGGCTCGGATCGAAAAGTTAGATATGAGTCGCAGGTGCGGTTCACACCATTACAAGCATAACCAAGAACAGAAGTTGAAGCATTTCTGACTCTACAATTTGTACTCAGTTTCCTTATATAAGGCTGCTGAGCTTTGCTCATAACTAAAAGAAGACTAAAAACCAAGAAAATATGAAAACATCCCATTTTTTTAGATGAAAAAAAAGGTTGATTGAATGGCAAGAAAAGTGTGGATTTTAATGATAGAGGGTGCATGCAATAAAATAAATGTTGTTTAGAGTATATTAATACTAGTAGTAGGAAACAAGCAAAAGGTATTGAAGGTTTGAAATGGTCATGGAGGGAGGTAATGAATTGATATGAGTGAGTAAAATAATGCAATGATAGTGGGGATCCATAAATTATGTGTTTCTTGTCTTATTAAAAACTGTTTTTTTGTTTGTTTGTTTATTTGGGTCAATGGGAGTGGAAGACTTTGAAAACGTATTACAGGACAATGTGTTTAGTTTGGTGCATAGTCGACATGTTGCAATTTCCAGGTAATGAGGGAAGGTTGAACAAGCCTAAAAGGCTTCCTAGAAACAATTTAATTCAATCAATCTAAAATCTACGTAAACCAGACTACTAGAAGTCTAGAACAAATGTTATAAATCACATTCAAAACACACTTAACTAAACTACTAGAAGTCTAGAACAAAGTGTTAGATTAAATACAATAAGGACCCTGGTGACTCTCTTCTTCCCTGTCATCTTAGCTTTTTTTCTTAAAGACTATTTTGTGACTAACTTAATGTAACAATAAGCCATCACAAAAGCATACCTTACAAAAATATATTTTAAATAAAACATCACACACAAGCAATCTCACAAGTAGGTCGCAAAACAACTGATTCAACAATTTTGTCCGCACGGGATGCGTCTTGGGGAAGAAATAGCAAGGGTGGGGTGCGCGTCTCTTTATGCCACATGGGCAGGGACTCGTCGACATATGCATCACTATGACCAGCTTTAGATTACAAATCTAGTGATAGTCGATATAACTAGGATATATTATTGTACAACTATATTTGAATTGCAAATTTTTATATACTTTTATAGTTTTATACCGCATGTCTTACAAATGTTAATAGCGATACTTGAACCGCATGCATTACAAATATCATTAGCTATACTTGAACACAAACTTTTTAGTTGATACACAACTCAAATACCACTAGGTAAAAACAGTTTCACCGCTTACAACTAACTAATGTATTTTCGAAGCCCAAATATTCTGCCTAAATTAATGAGAAAAATATATTATCTTTTTTGGTGTGGAATATATGCAACTGGTATTTAGCATACTATTATGATTTTACGTTTTCTGAAACTAAATAAATCATTTGAAAGGGAGGGCATAAAGTCTTCCCCATGCTTTTATTTGACCATGCAAAGTAAACGGGGTAGACATTTCTTTGAGTTCTTAGACATATGAAACTATTATCTAGCGATGACTAGGAAATGACATACTCCCTTCGTCCCATTTTATAAGTCCACGTTTGAAAAGTCAAAGTCTTTTTCTTTATAGTTTGACCGTAACTATTTTTTTTCGTGTTATATAATACTTGATACAAAATATATTAATTGATTTGTCTTTTAAATGTATTTTCATTAGTATATTTTTCATCAAGTATTACATAACACGAAAAAAAATAATTACGGTCAAACTCTGAGTAAAAAGACTTTGACTTTTCAAACATGGACTTATAAAATGGGACGGAGGAAGTATCAATAATCTTCTAACAAAAGCTTTACAAAAAAAGAAATTTATATCATTACTTAGCAGTGATATTCAAATTTTTGTGAAGTTTCATAAAAAACAACTTTAGACAATTTTTTCAAAAGTTGCATATCTTTCTAATTACATAGAGGTCTATATACGAGTATTTTATAAACCAAAATCATACATGACCATGATTTGGGGAAAAGGAATCATAGGTTGATGTGACAACTGACAACTAATGATATATAATACAACGAAATGTTGACTATATGCAATTAAAAGACCATAATCCTAAATCGACAATTATTGATCAAGTGCTATAGTGTGTCACAGCTATTTTGGTGTATGTCTTGTTGTAGCTTAACTTGTTATGTTCGATGTAATTTGTTATGTTCTATTTTCCTCCTTTTGTGAGGTGTTAATGAAATCATGTTCAAAAAAAAAAAAAAAAAAAAAAAAAAAAAACTATTGACGATATATTTTTTTTTTATATTCAAATTTTGTAGTTAACATTCGGTGTATGATTGTATGATAAACAAATTGTCATTTGATTATTTAGTGAAGGTAAACACGTATACATAATCTTAATATATCTTATCATATAAATTAGTTTATCTAAACTATCTAAACTTACATCTTACTTATTAAAAATGAGAGGAAAATTCAATTGCATACCCTTATTTTGGTGCATACCAATGGACAAATCCCAATCATTCATCTAGTTTGATTTAATGGTGGAGATTAACATAAAATTAAATAGGACAACCTAAGTCCATGTTTTTTTTTTTTTCATTTTCTTTTTTTGCTTTTTTTTTTTTTTTTTTTTTTTTTTGGCTTTTTTTCTCCAAATCACGTACCTTTTGTTTCTCTATTTTTTTTCTATTATTTCCTAATTCACGTTCCTTTTTTTTTTCCAATTCACGTTCTTTATTTTTATCTTTTTTTTTCCTAGCTCACTTTTTTTTTTTTTTTTTCGTTTTCGTCAGTTTTTTACGTTTTCGTCTCTTTTCAAACGTTTTCGTCTGTTTTTATACGTTTTCAAACGTTTATATACGTTTTGTCCGTTTTTAGAACTTTTGCACGTTTTCATACGTTTTCGTCCGTTTTTTACGTTTTCGTCCATTTTTAGACGTTATCGTCTGTTTTAAAATGTTTACATCCGTTTTTATACGTTTTCGCCCGTTTTCATACGTTTTTGTCTGTTTTCTGATGTTTTCGTTCGTTTTCATACGTTTTAATGCGTTTTCTTTCGTTTTTGTCTATTTTTCATACGTTTTCGTTCGTTTTCACACGTGTTTTTAAGCTTCCATATATTTTCGTCTATTTTATTACATTTTCGTCTTTTTCTTATGTTTTCACCCATTTTCATATGTTTTCTTCTTCTTTTCTTACGCTTTCATTCATTTTCGTCCGTTTCATCCGTTTTCTTTCGTTTTCGTCCATTTTTCATATAATTTTCACCGTTTACTTACGTGTTTTTACGGTTTCATACGTTTTTTTTCGTTTTCTTACGTTTTTGTCCGTTTTCTTACGTTTCTGAATATTACAACTGATATTAAGAAAATCACAAGTGATACTTTGAATATCACTTGTGATTTTCTTTTGTTTTCATCCGTTTTCATACGTATTTATCCTTTTTCTTACGTTTTCGTCCGTTTTCTTACGTTCTCGTCCGTTTTCATACGTTTTTCAATATCACTATTGGTATTCAGAATATAACAATTGATATTCAGAAAATCAGAATAACACTTGCAATTTTCTGAATATCATTGGTGATATTTTCAATATCACTTGTAATTTTCTGAATATCTATCATTTGTGATTTTCTGAATATGACTTTTGATTTTTCAAGTTACAAAATATTAGTTAAAAATCACTTGTGATATTCAGTATATCACTTGTGATATTCAGTATATCACTTGTGATATTCAGTATATCGCAGAATATCACTTATGATATTCAGAATATCATTTGTGGTATCATAGAATATCACTTGTGATATTTAAAAAATCACAAAATATCACATGTGATATTCAGAAAATTATTTGTTATATTGAGAATATCACTTATGATATTCAGAAATGTATGAAAACATCTAAAAACAACCAAAAACATTTAAAAATGGACAAAAACGAACAGAAACGGACAAAAACGTAAAAAATGAATGAATATGCATGAAAATGGACGAAAACATATGAAAGCATAAGAACATGCATGAAAAAAGACAAAAGCGTATAAAAAATGGATGAAAACGAAAAAAAAACGGATGAAAATGTATAAAACGGACGAAAGCGTAAGAAAATAGATGAAAACGTAAGAAAAAGGACAAATATGTATGAAAACGTATGAAAGTGTAAAAACATGTCTGATACCGGACGAAAACGTATGAAAAATGAACGAAAACGAAAGAAAACGTATGAAAACGGACGAAACATATGAAAATAAACGAAACGTAAGAGAACAATCGAAAACATAAGGAAGCGTAAAAACACATATAAAAATCAGAATATTAGTCCATTGTTTTACGTTTTTGTCCGTTTTTATACGTTTTTGTGTTTTTCTTATGTTTTCATCCGTTTTCATACTTCGTACGTTTTCATACGTATTAGTCCATTGTTTTACGTTTTTGTCCGTTTTTATACGTTTCCGAATATCATAAATGATATTCAGAATATCACTTGTGTTTTTCTGAATATCACTTGTGATTTTCATGTTACAAAACATTTGTTGAAAATCACTTGTCAAATTCAGAAAATTACTTATGATATTCAGAATATCACTTGTGATACTTTGTATATCACAGAATATTACTTATAATATCCAGAATATCATTTGTGGTACTCATAGTAACAGTTGTGATATTCTCCATGTCACAGAAAATCACTTGTAATATTCAGAATATCACTTGTGATATTCAGAATATAACTTGTGATATTTAGAATATCACTTATGATATTCACAAGTGATTTTCTGTGTTTTCTTATGTTTTCGTCCGTTTTCATATGTATTAGTCCATTTTTTTTTATGTTTTCGTTCGTTTTTATACGTTTCCGAATATCACAAATGATATCCAAAATATCGCTTGTGTTTTTCAGAATATCAATGGTGATATTCTAAATATCACTTGTGATTTTCTGAATATTTATCACTTGTGATTTTCTGAATATCACTTGTGATTTTCATGTTAAAAAACATTTGTTGAAAATCACTTGTCAAATTCAGAAAATCACTTATAATATTCAGAATATCACTTGTGATACTTTGAATATCACATAATATTACTTATAATATCCAAAATATCATTTGTGGTACTTATAGTATCACTTGTGACATTCTCCATATCACATAAAATCATTTGTGATATTCAGAATATCACTTGTAATATTCAAAATATCACTTGTGCTATTCTGAATATCACAGAATATCACTTGTGATATTCAGAATATAACTTGTGATATTTAGAATATCACAGAATATCACTTGTGATATTCAGAATATAATTTGTGATATTTAGAATATCACTTGTGATATTTAGAAACATATAATCATCTGAAAATTGCCAAAAACATTTAAAAATGAACGAAAACGAATGAAAAAACGGACAAAAATGTAAGAAACGAACGAAAATGTATAAAAATGGAAGAAAGCGTATGAAAGAGTAAAAACATATATGAAAAGGACAAAAACGTTTGAAAAATGAACGAAAACGAAAGAAAACGGATGAAAACAAACGAAAACGTATGAAAACGAACTAAAACGTAAGAAAACGTAAAAACACGTCTGAGAACGGACGAAGACGTATGAAAAATGGACGAAAACAAAAGAAAACGGACGAAAATGTATCAAGACGAACGAAAATGTATGAAAATTGACGAAAACGTATGAAAACGAACGAAAATGTAAGAAAACATATGAAAACGTATGAAAGCGGATGAAAACGGACAAAAACGTATGAAAACGGACGAAAACGTAAGAAAACGTGCGAAAGTATATGAACACGGGCGAGAACAGACAAAAACGTATGAAAACGGACGAAAATGTATGAAAGCGAAATAAAACGTTTATTAGGAAAAAAAACGTGAATTATAACAAAAAAAAGAAAAAAGAAATAAAAAAACAAAAAAAGAAGCGTGTAAAAAAATCAAGAAAAAAGAAACAAAAAAAAAGAACAAAATAAAAAAGAGACAAAAAAATTATAAAAGCGTGAAAAAAAAGACTCAAAAAAAGAAAGAAAAAAAAAAAGGAAAGAAAGAAAGGAAAAAAAAGAATAATAAAAAATACAAAAAGACAAAGAAAAAAAAAACATGGACTTATGTTTCCCATTTAATCTTAGGTTAATCCCCACCATTAGATTAAACTAGATGTATGGTGAGGATTTGTCCATTGGTATGAATCAAAATTATAGTATGCAAAATAAAGTGCCTCTAAAAATGAATACCCACTTAATAAATATTACATTCTTCATGTACTAGAAGCAAAAAAAGAAAGTTTCAAACTTTAGTTATGAATTTATAGAGTACAAGTTAAGTTATCTATTAATTTTATACGGTAATTCTTTTATACACATTAAACACTTACCAATATTCTTTGCCACCTACCATGACCAAAAAAAATACATAAACTTATAAAATCATGTTAATAACCATCTACAAATGATGAGTTTAGCAAAACTAGCGATGAGAGGAAGCGAAAACGGTAGTGATTAATTATATATTATAACATTTTTTAAAAGTATCACTCGTAAAACTGTCATTTATTATCATTTAAATAATATTCAAAACGCAATATGATACTTGTCAAACAAGCTTTATATTTCAAACAGTTAATTATACAGTAGTTGCTAATTGGTCAAAGACGCACCAAAATACAACAGACTTGCTTTAAAATGTTCTTCAATTGAAAATTTAGCTAAATCCAAAATCGACCGCAAAATACTGATTAAATTATCTCAATCCAAAAACCTTGACTTACTATACATAACAACAACAACAACAACAATACCCAATCCCGCAGAAGCGAGGTATGGAGGAGGTAGAATGTAGGCAGATCCTACCCCTACCCAGCAAAACTGGGAGTAGAGAGACTGCTTCCAGGAGACCTCCGGCAAGTGCAAAACTGCGAGTGATAGAAAAAGAGAGACCTGCAAACAAAGCAAAAACGCATGAGCCAACAAACAAGGAACGAAAAGAAGACAAAGCAAAGCAGCACACCACACAAACGACAAGAGGCAAAAAAAAAAAAAAAAAAAAAAAAAAAAAAAAAAAAAGAGACGCTTATACATAAACATGTCACCATCTAAACTATCTAAATATATCTTATCATATAAACATGTCACTAAACTTTTCAAAAAAAAAGACGCTTATATTAACGAACTTTCATTTTGCTCATTTAGATTACTTGACACATATGAAGAATACTATTTTATAATTCCAGTGTTGATCGGAATGACTTGAACACATATTTTTGGATAAATAAGTAACATAAATGTCGTGTTTTACAAGTTCGATGATGTGTACGTATTTTTTGTAAGTTTAGTGACGCAAATATCATGTTTTACCAAATAAACAAAATTAAAGTTCCATGTTAGACACATTGTTTTGAAAAGTTTATTCACGTATTTCAGTATTTGTGTATGGGGAATTGATCCCTGCTACAAATAGTAATAAACTTACATGCTGCTAGGTATAAATCAAGGACAATTGTGTTCAATCAGGGACCATTTTTGCATACCAACAGCAGGTAAGTTTGTTGTTGTTTGCAGCATGAAACATTTTCACCTTTGTGTATTAACTAAGGGTGTTCACAGATCGGGTGTAATATTCACAATAACCGAAAACCGAAACCGAATCAAAGTGAACCGAAAAAATTGGACCGAATTCGTCAAAATTGAACCGAATCGAACTAAATATTCGGTTATCGGTTTGGATATGATTTTAGCAATGAAAACCAAAAACCAAATTCATATAAATATGCGATTTTTCTATGTCTTTATATGAAGAAAATCATTAAAACTCCTTTTTAGTATAAATATAACACTTTTAAGCTTGAAAAAAAAAATTGTTCTTAAAAAATAATTAAAATTATGTAATTCGATTTATTCAGTTCGATTTTGGTTATAGGGTTTCGGTTTTCAGTTATTCGGTTCGGCTGAATCAAATTTAAATTCGGTTCGATTTGACGACCCTAATTTTTTTTTAATCGAATTAACCGAACCGAATAACCCTATATCCGAACCGATGAAACCCTTTCTATTTTAACAGATTAAGATATGTTGGGCCAGCCCAATAAACACATAATAGCCGTAAATTTTAGACCGAAAATTATATACCGGAAATGGAGACGTGTCATCTACCGGCGGTACGTTTTCCGGCAAGTTCACCTCAGCACCATTTCAACCAGTCATCAATAAAAAAACCCTCAAACTTACAACTTTGTTCAAATCACATAAACAACATAAGTAACAAGAATGAAAAACAAAAGCGGATGTTCATACTTGGAATGGGCTACGTTGGTCAGTTTGTTGCTCAACACTTGATTAACCAAGGATGGTATATACATATATTATATATATTCTTTCAAACATTGCCTTTTTATTCTTTTTAAGTTTGTACTTATTTAAGTTTACTTGGGTTGATTTTAGGGATGTATCTGGGACTTGTACTAGCATTGCCAAGAAGGAGAAGTTGAATGATATGAGATTTGATGTTCATTTATTTGATGCTAATAATGATCCTCCTTCTAAGTTAGTTTTCTACTTTTCTTAATCCTTTTAGTTTTACTAGTTTGCGTTATTTGGTTACACGTTTAGTTGTCTTCATGCTTTATAAGTAGAGATATTAGAGATGGTTAAGCCAAATAATTTTTGAACAACCAACCGCTTCCTAACAAATTAATTTTGAAATCTTTCCATAATAAGCCAGAAAAAAGTCTGAATTTTAAGCCTTTCTAATTATAGAATAATCCCAAATGCATTATAATGTAGTATAGATAATAAAAGAAGGTGTTTGTTTAAAGCTTATTTGGCCGACTTATGGGCTTTGAAAAGCTCATAAGCTCACATTGATAAGCTCATGACCCCAAAAATTTGAGCTTATGAGCTTTTCAAAAGTCCGTAAGCTCATAAGCCGGCAAAGTAAGCTTAAACAAACACCTCACAAATAATGGTGTTAGCACATCATGAACTGAAAAGTTAGGACATTATAAGCATGGTTGTAAAACTCGAGTGGTTAGGTATCTTGTAGGTTGTATTAAGGTAAATGTTCATAGGACCATAAAATTGTTCATAGGGGTCCTAACGTTAACACACTTGTTCAAATACTTCAGACCGAGTTTTGACTAAGTTAACACGGAAGAGTTTAGAGTGAATTTTGACCAAAGCGATATTTTTGGCCAATTTGGCTCAACTCGTCACGGTCACTGAACTTGTAGCAACTAATCGCCATTTACTCGATCTTATAATACCATTCTTACTACACTGTTTATGATAGAACTAGAATTGGGGATTGAAATACATGTTGGATGTGAAATGTGAGATGCGTTAGTTTACTAGCATAATGACCAAGATATATGTTTAATCAATACTCATTTGGATTAGATTTGGATCAAAAGCTAGTCATTAATATAAGATAAACCAGCTTCCAAACTATCGATTCTACATGGAACAAATGCATTGTGTTGCTTTTCAGTGATATAGAGTTTGTAACAGAATTTATGATATTGGTCAGGCTTGAAGTTGTAGATATCTTGAACGAATATACGCATATCCTTGTCTCCATCCCTCCTTGCAAAGATATCGGTGATCCGGTAATACTTAATCTCATCTAGTAGTAGCTTAATTGGGTGTTTAAATTTACTGTACATTTTTGCTAAATGCTTTAGTGCCTCACTGATTCTGTCTTGCAGATGCTTCAACATGCCGACCTCTTAAAAAAGAAACTAAATAATGAATGCCTTAAATGGATTTGCTATCTATCTACAACAGGTTTGTTTAATTCATTCTGCATTACTTGGTCATTGAGAACAAGATGTATCTGCTGATGCAAATAGTTATATAGTCATGTTTGTCCTCCCCTCCCCTCTCTAAAGTCATGTTTGTTGTGATGTATTATGTTTAGCCATGGTTGAACCTCTGGTATCTTATTGATATGTAGGTGTTTATGGTGATTGTGGTGGTGCGTGGGTGGACGAAAAGTAAGTTTAATTTGATGCACTCTCGACTGGCGTAAGAGATTCTTAATTGGATTATAATCTTGCTGCAGTTATCAACCGAACCCTCCGACCGAATTGCTTAAACTGAGGTTGGCTGCTGAGGAGGGATGGTTAAGTTTAGGACATGATCTTGGGTTTGCAGCACATGTATTCCGGCTTGGAGGTATATATGGTCCTGGCAGAAGGTTGTACATAATTGCATTGAATCCAACTTTAAAAACTTGTTTGTTCTGGTCTAATAATATGATTTATTGTGCTATGTACAGTGCTATTGATACCATTATCAAAAAAGGGGCTTTATCAGATGTTCAGAGAGGAAGATCATTCAAGAAATACACCTCACGTGTTCATGTTGCTGATATCTGCAATGCTTTGAATGAAAGCATTCACAAACCATCTCCAGGGTATGATTTTTATTGCATCAGGTAGCCTTGGTTTGTTCAACTTAAATGATACGGAGTACTATGATTTCTGTTGTTATTTCAGAAGAATTTACAACATTGTGGATGACGACCCTGCCCCAAGAACAGAAGTGTTTTCATACGCTCATAAGCTGATTAGTGAGAAATGGCCATCTGAGATCAAGAAAGTGGCGTCTCCAGCGACAAATGAATTATTGACTGGAGAGGTAAGTTTGAGGGGAGAAAAACGAGTGGTGAATGAGCGTATGAAGAAAGAACTTGGAGTGAGGTTGCTTCATCCAAGTTATAGGTCTGGGTTGCAGAGCATTTGTGATCAGATGCACAATTATCCTATTTCAAGTCCAGGCGAATAATCCCCTTCGATTCGCTAGAGTTTTTAAACTGGAAACTCATAATCAACAGCCATGGAAAGGGAAACTAGGCGGCGCAGCTGTGCAAGTTAACTAACATACAATCTACTCCGTATTTAAGTTTGTTCATCACATAAGACTCAAGTTAACCTCTGCACCATCTCTTACAAGTTCATGCTTCTTTTTTTCTTCAAAATAGTTGCTTGTCTCCATTAGTTTAAAATTTTGACATACGATATTCTGTGCACCATCTTTAATTACGTCTTCTTATAAAGTTTAGATGGTCGGCCTGCTGCAATGTATACACAACCACAAATTTACTGCCTTTAAAGATGTTGAATGCCTATGTTATGAACATTATTACTAGTGAGGCTTGTGTGATCAAGGTACTCGTAATAAATTTCAAATGAATCCTATATATGTTTGATGAAACATCTCTAGCTGGAACCGGTAGGCAATGCTTTAGTAAAATGTGTTTAAAAAGCTTTTTCATCATACAAGGCAGGAGTGAAACGATTGAATAATGTTGTCAGACTATAATACCTTTACTTATAGAAGACAATGAAATTTATTAAATATATACATGCTTAATTATAATTTCAACTATTATTTTTTTCCCTTAATTACATCAGACTTATATATACATAAAAAAATATAGTGCATACGCCAATTGGTGTACTATACATCACCGTCGCTATATGCGAGTAATGTAAAAAATAGAGCTAAGAAAAAGAGAAATGTAGAAACCTGCTACGCAGCGCATGCTAAACTCCACACCTATTGCACATAAAAAAGGATAATTAGATGGAAATGTATCTAACTTGTAGTTCTGTGTAGCATACAATTTTATTTATTTATTTTTTGTAATTACATGTACTCAACTTTTGAATTCACTTAGTTTCATGTACCGGGTGATAAGTTGTTTGTACTATTTAATGGATATACCCAAAAGGAGTACATGGAACTACAAAAAAATGGTCAAATAGTACACACAACTAGTCACCTACATAACTAAGTGAATTCAAAAGTTGAGTACATGGAACTACAAAAAAATAGTAGACTACACAGAACTACAAAATCTGACAAATTATATACATTTCTACGTAATTATCCCTGTAAAAAAACATCAACGTCTTGTACTTTTAGCATTTGAGGAAGCTTCCAAATTTCATACCCAAAATCGATACTCCAATTAGCAACTTAACATTGATGGGCTTGGGCAATGACTCAATGTTGTGCAATCATCGTATTTATTCATGTATCACTTTCTATTATGTTACTATTCTATGCTTTGAGGACGAGTCCGTGTTCCATATGATATACAGGACTTGTCATGCTAATTTCACATATGGGTTAGCAAGATATAGCTTTAAGTTTTTCAAGGAAGGAAATTTGATTGCAATGTGTGCAAACTATGACTGATTTCCTGAACTTTATATATCTTTGTTATAATGTCCAATTGTAATCTTCAAGGATTACCTTAATTTGATGTCAACATGTTGAATGCCAAGTGATTTTGACTTCTGCACAACTCTTTATGAACAAATTCTTAAAAAGAATTGAATATCAGGATATTGGATGTCTTTTAATCTCGTGAACAAATGAAGTAAAAGTTGAACCAGGCTACCTATGTGATGTTTAGTTAACGCTAAGCGTATGTTATATATTTACTATTTACATGCAGGAAGAGGATCAGAATGTCGAAACAACTGAAAGTGGAAGCCAAAAAAGAAGAAAAATAGGTTTCGAAAGTTGAAAGCATTATAATTGAACAACTGCAACCGCTCAATCATTCTCTTCTAATTCATTTTGATGGTAAATGAGTAGTTATCAACCTTTTGATTTTTAATTTTTTTCAGTTTTTGTGATAGTGACATTTGGTTAAACTTCATATATCATTTTGATTATCATGCTATATAATTCGTGAAATTGAAAGAAAATGTTTCTTCTTATTATGTCCTTAAATTGCAACTATATTTAGGTATTGTCTTTCTCTGGTTCCATTATTTTTCTCAGTTTCGGCTTGTGGACCAAGTGTTAGACATTAATGCTGTTGAACTTGACAGAGAATTGCTCCTTAAATATATCTTGTGTATCTGCCTATCTGGTAACCTGGTTTACGGAGACTTGGGTTAAACGGATTGAATAACTTTTTTGAAGGTCTTTAGACATGTTCTAACTGTTGCTCCGTATTTGAGTTTCTTCATCACTCGACACTGATGTTAACCTCTGCAGCATCTCTCACATGTTCATGGTTCTTTTCTTCTTCAAAATGGTTGCTTATGTTTCCATTTAAGTGTAAAACTTTGGCATACTAGCTAGATTCTGTGCACCATTTTTGGTTATGTTTTCTTATTAAGTTTCTATGGCCGGCCCGCTGCAATCTATACACAACCACAAATTTACTGCCTGTAAAGATGTTGAATGCCTATGTTACGAACATATTTCACTAGTGGTATACAGTGGAGTTGGGTACTATTATAACCAAAAAACAAGGGTTAAAAAACTCGAATTTATGGACTATTCTACAATTCATCAATATGTTATTTAATCATCCAGTATGACATTTACCTGTCAATGGTCTTCTATTTGAATATACGTCAACTCTAGTCCAGAGTGAGTTTAAAAAGCATTTTTCAACATTCAGAGAAGGGGTTAAAATCGAAATATTGAAAAGTGATTTTGAGAATAGTCAAGAATTTCAGAAAAAAAGGTCATGCATTTGATCATATCAAAAAGAGTGAAATAATTTTTAGCCTTCCAGTGAGAGTATCTATTCTATTGTTTTTCAAGAATTGAAAAGCTTATATATGCATTTGTGTGGTAAATTTTGGGTGATGTTATGATCATGTATACTAATGGACATTTGGCTTAGTGGTGTCTTAGTATTTGAGTATATTGGTACTAAACAAAAGGCTTTAAGTTTAGATCTTACTCAAGGGCGTGTAATAAGGTTCTTAACAAGATTTGTTATCGTTGTTAGTAAATATAGAGTGCATTTAGTTGGAAAAAAAAATCACAATTTTTCTATTTTCGGTTTTGTAAAGAAAAAGAGAGGATAGGGAGTTACAAGAGAAATAAGGAAAAAAAGAAAATGTGTTTTGTAGTTTTCATTATTAAGTTGAGAAATGCATGTTTTATGTTTTGTATAGAATGTGTAGAGGAAAAATTGATTTAAATGTTATCTCTATTTTCCTTCTTTTGTACAAAATATTTTATAAAAAACAAAATTGTTTTCTTTCAACTAAGACTAGAAGTACGGGTAGCAACTCACTCACCGCCAACTCAGCGCTACCCCAACTTTCTCTTTAATCTTATTTCCACTCACTCTCACTCACCATACATCCGTTTTGATCACTCCTACTCACCTTTATAAAAATACTAGCAGGGTACCCGCGCGTTGCAGCGGTGGGTACCCTGAAATAAAATTTTTTTATGGAAATAAAAATGTCACGGGAAGTCATTCCGACAACTAAATTGCCTCAAGAACGAAATACTGAAAGATTTGGTAAACTACATTTCCCACCCTAGCATATATTTACAATCTTAGTCCTTAAGGGTGCAAACACAAGGTCCAAAACACTTTCCTATATAAACCTCATTATACCCTCACGTAGGTTTGACACACTTTCTCTCTCAAACCAGCCGCACCCTATTTCTTCTTTTTCTCCAATCGTTTTTCCGGCCAAACAAACACCACGGCCACTTAAACTCACCGCCACCACCACCACACTCCTTACAACCTCCCCATCATTTTGGCGTACATCACGCGCCAAGAAACACCTCCCAACACCACGATTAACACCACCACAGCTCGAGTTCATCACCAAAACCATCTCTCTCTCATTTTATTGATACTGGAAGTCGAAGGTAGGAAAACCCACCACCCTTTTTGTCGTTCTAGCGACGGTGGGGGATAAGTACATGAATTTTTAAGAGTTTTTGATTAAATAAAGATTAAAACTAATAAATATGAAGCTAAATAATTGTTTGGTATCATTTTCTTTCTTTTTGTTGTTGTCGTTGTTATTGAGTCGTGAAAACAAGGGATGCTGTGAGCTTGAGCTCACAGCCTTATGTATCGAGTCGAGTTTTATTGAGTCGAGTCTTGGTCACAGGTTCATGTCTAGGTTAAGATGGAGGGTTGTACATTGTATTTTAATGATTGTAATATTGGGTGTAGGGGTATTTTAATGTTATTAGGGCCCGTTTGGTTTGTAGATGGGATTAGGATTATGATTTGGATTTGGATTTGAATTTTGTTTAGATTTTGGATTTGAGGTGAGAGAAAATATTATATTTAATTCGAAATTATTATTCAAATAATTAACAAATGATTTGATAATTAAATTTTATTATTTTATTAAATACAAAGATGAGAGAGATAGACTCAATGCATAAATGGGCCCACTCAAATGTTAAAAGCCACCATCTAGTCCTGGATTTGATGATGCCAAAAAATTTGGCTACAATGCCTACATATTAGGATTTGGATTTTAACCAAACGTGATTTTTTACTTTAAGTCCAAAAAGCAAATCCCAATACCTCCAATCAAACGGGCCCTTAATGTAGAATAAAGGTTGTACATTGTGTTTAAATGATTGTAATATTGGGTGTAGGGGTGTTTTTAATGCTATTAATATAAAATTCTAAGGAAAGTGGTCTAAATTTTGATTCATGCTAGTTTTTGTTGCACACAATGTTTTGGTTGTTGTAATTATGAAAATTACTTGCTTTAAAGTTTTGTAAACCATGCATCATTTTTGGTACATCTGAACTTTTTGGAAAGAGACTTCTTCCTCTATTATAAGTAGTATAGATATCACACTAAATACACCACACACACTCACAAACCAAATATTTAATTATAAAAATCCCACTTTTCACATATCTCAACAGTAACTCACCATAAGTAGTTATTTATTTATTTATTTATTTCACTTACTCGCGATTTAGACTTTGTGTTTTGGTACTCACTCTCGTGAGTTGGTCACTCACGGAGCATTTCTTTCCCACTCTGTTTAGCCTAAGCGCACCCTTTGTGTCTTGTACTTCTCGAGGTATGCTTATAATAATCTCAAAATAATACTACAAAATTTGTGACATTTTCTCACTAAAACTTTTCCCTACTAAAATTTAGGGGAGATGATTTGCACATTCAGCAAAATGTTTGGGACACTCAAATTTATTGTTTTTAGACATTTATACCCTCACATGGGTGAAAATGTAAAGGTAACTGTAAGGGTATAAATATCCAAACACAATAAATTTGAGTGTTCTAATCATTTTGTGAAGTGTGTAAATCACTTCCCAAATTTATAAAACTAAATCAAAAATAAATTAAAAAAATATATACGGAGTAAAGTGATGCGTGGAATTGCGCCCTCGCAAAAGGTTTTACCTCTCAAGGGATCTTGAGAAGCTTGCAATCCCCACCAGGCATTGTACCTGACCGTTGTAGTATAGTATAGTGGCAAGTACCGGGGGATTGATCGTTCAACTCAAAGAATAGTGTTCGCTAGGGTTAAAAATCAATTAAACTAGGTCTATAGATGAGGGATGATTCTTTTTGTATTTTTATATTTTAAGGAAAGCAAATAAAAATCTCGGGTTTTGAAGGAGTGGGCGGAATTAGTTGCTAATCAACTAACCCAAATAACTACAGATGCAATCAAAATAAAATAAAATGAACTTAAAGTAAATGTGGCGAAAACAATAATAAGAGAAAATGTGTTTACTTAGATTTCACTACTCCCTAGCTATCTTTTTGATACGTGGGAATCGCACCAGGCTTTACCTCTCGAGGGATCTCGAGAAGCTTACAACCCCCACCAGGCAGTGTACCTGATCGTTGTAGTATAGTATAGTGACAAGTACCGGGGGATTAATCGTTCAACTCAGGAATAGTGTCGCTAGGATTAGAAAGTCTCCTAAACTTAGTCTAGAGGTGAGGGATGATTCTTTTTGTATTTTTATATTTATAAAAGCAAGTAAAATCTCGGGTTTTGGAAGAGTGGGCGGAATTAGTTGCTAGCCAACTAACCCAAATAACTAAAGATGCAATCAAAATAAAATAACAAAAATGAAATGAAACTAATTATACTATTGTGGTGTAAACAATGATGGGGAAAGTTGTGTTTACTTAGGTTTCATTACTCCCTAGATATCTTTTACAGGTTGATAGCTTGTTACAATTGCATGGATGACGGGTTATATTCCTTAATACTAGTCGTAGGGCCGTGTACAATATTCCCTAACTCTATAGGATCCTACTTCACTCCTATGTCGAGCCGTTAGAAGCTCCTAACATGGGATCATTAGAATTCTCCTACGCATTAAATACAACAAAATATCGTAGTACACCTCCGATCATGTTTCTTAAGACGTTCAAGCAAGTTACCAATGGAAGTCTGCCAGTTTTCTTAAGCCTAACATCGAATACAATCATCCGTAACAACTATAAAGAAACAATCAACCCATAATTAACATCTAGGTTTCACTACATCTAAGCAAACACAAAAGTAATCTAGCCGAGCATGGTAAATTGAAGACAAGCGTAAGATATATTCAAACAACACATAGACATATTGATTGAATTGAAAGAGTACTTATCTCAAATTGAACATGAAAGTTTCAAAGGGTTGAAACCCTTGAAAAAGCTGGAAAATTCGACCTAGGGTTTTTCCCTCAAAGTTGCACACTAATGAATGAAATTTGGAAAAATATATATAGATTTTACAGGATGATGGCGTTAAGAAGGAATTTGTGACGCCGTCAACTCGCCGCCTATAATGAAATCGTATTGCCTAGATCTGATTTTGACGCCGTCATGTAGGAATTTCTTCTGGGCCATCACTAGCAAATGGACCATGACGGCCTAGGTGACGCCGTCATCTCCAATGCACAAAACACTCTAGACCGTCACGTGTATCTTCCACTTCCACCTCTTTTGTTGCTCTTGACGCCGTCACTTGGAGACTCTTGACGCCGTCAGGTACTGTTCCCAGCAAGGAAAATTAAGACTTTGCCGTTTTCTTCACTTTTATGCTCCAAAAATTTCCAAAATGCTTCCTTTTCCAGATTTCTCTCCAAAAGTACCTAAAATGACAAAAGGAACGATTTAGGGCAATATTTGATCAAATAATCTCGAATCCAGGCTTAAATGACCCCCTAAAAACGGTTCATTTTTCACCTCATCACTTTTACTAGTTGATTAGTTTGTTACAATTGCATGGATGACGGGTTATATTCCTTAATACCATTCGTAGGGCCGTGTACGATCTTCCCTAACTCTATAAGCTTCTACCTCTTCCTATGTCGAGCCGACTACTAGCTCCTAACATGGCCTCATTAGTAGTTACCTATGCATTAAATATAACCAATTTAACGTAGTACACCTCCGATCATGTTTCTTAAGACGTTCAAGCAAGTTACCAATTGGAAGTCTGCCAGTTTTCTTAAGCCTAACATCGAAATCATTCATCCAAAACAATTATAAACAAACAACCCACCAATAATCAATATTTAAGTTTCATTACATCTAAGCAAACACAAAGAAAACCTAGCCTAGCATGTTAAAGAGAAGATAAGCATAAGATATAATCAAACAACACATAGACATATTGAATGATTATTGGAAAACTTATCTTCAATTAAGCATGGATAAAACAAGGGTTTGAAACCCTCAAAATTACAGTAAAATTCGTCTAGGGTTTTCTCCCTTCAAAGTTGCACACAATGAATGAAAACTAGAAAAGTATATATAGATTTTACACTCTGACGACGTCAAGAGTAAGGTCTGACGCCATCAACTCGCCGCCAAAATAATACTCGTATTGCCTAGATCCACTTCTGACGTCGTCATGTGTAAACTTGGTCTTGGCCGTCACATGCAAATTACTCTTGACGGCCTTGGTGACGCCGTCATGTACAATTCTTCAAAAACCTCTCTGGCGCGTCACGTGTAATTTGATTTATCCACCTCTTTGTCAAGTCTTGACGCCGTCACTAGTATTCTTTGACGCCGTCAGGTACAATTTTCAGCATGATTTTGAGACTTTGTCGTTTTTTTCACTTTTTCGCTCTAAAAACGTCCAAAATGCTTCCTTTTGCGAATTTCCTCTCAAAAGTACCTAAAATGACAAAAGGAATTATTTAGGGCAATATTTGATCAAATAATCTCGACTTTGGGCTTAAATGACCCCCAAAAGCAGTACACTTTTCGTCTCATCATAAAGAAAATTTAAGACACTGGTTGTTTTATCACCAGTCCTATGCTAATTTGGTAAAAAAAAGATGGAATCAGGATAGATAATCATCTGATTTACATTGCTCCTAATGTAAATGAGGAAGGGATTGAAAATGTCATGTTTGATGAAGAAATTGTGGAAAAAGGTTGTGTTAAGTGGAAAACAACACTATGTGGGACTAAATATGAGTTTTAATGAACTTAGATATCATGTAAGAAGAATGTGGGGAAGATATGGACTTAAAGACATGTTTGTGAATAACAGTAGTATAAATATGTTTAACATCAAAGATAATGAGGGAATGTAATTTGTTCTAGATAAAGGACTTTGGATGGTGAATAATAGGCCTCTGTTTGTGATAAAATGGGATCCAGCAGTTGGGATGAAAAAAGCTGAACCTAATAAACTGCATGTTTGGGTTAAAATGGTGAATATTCCAATGGAAGCATGGAGTAAGGAAGGTATTAGTGCATTGACTAGCTGTCTAGGAAAACCACTGATGATTGATGAAATGACTGCAAGGATGTGTCAACAAGGTGTTGGAAGGGCTGATTATGCTAGGGTGCTAGTGGAATTGGAGGCAAATAAAGTGATGAAAAGTGAGATCAAAATTAAGTAAACTGACAAAGATAGGAAGGTTAAAGGCTAAAAAATGGTCAATGTAATGTATGATTGGAAGCATGCATTGTGCTCTCATTGCTGTGTGTTTGGCCATTCATATGAGAAGTGCAATAATAGACCAAGAACTGAGGAAGAGAATAAGCTTCAAAAGGAAGCAGAAGAAAAAGAGAAAAAGAATAAAGAGGCAAAAGATAGAATTAAGTATGAGGAAAAGCAGAATAGAAACAGAAATGGGCAAAAATAGAAAATGAATCCACAAACTCAAGGCTAAGGAATTAGACAAACTTATAGAGTGAAGAATGTTGGGACTGTTAATGTGAGGATGGATAGTGATAAGGCTAAAGCTCAGAACCAGAATTTAGGAAAGACTATGGGGACCGATAAGGGAAAAGGGCTAGAACAGGACATAGGAAATAACGAATATAGTGCTCTCAATTCAGTCATGGAAGGTGCTTCAAAGGCAATAATAGAAAGTCTGTGAATGTAAATGTGAACTCTAATAGATATGAAACTCTGAAAGAAGGAAGAGTTGAAAACAAAAAACCAAAAAGCTATGATGATGAATCCCCTGCTTTCCCTATTTCACAAAACCAAAATGATAAAATGGATAATGGTTTTACTAATAGAACAACAGTGGAAGATGTTTACAGTGGAAAGAATGCGATGACATCAAGAATGGTAGAGAATAGTGTCAGAGAAAATGAGATTTTGAAGAAAGATGATAGAATGGAAGATACAGTCCATAAAGAGATAATGTTACAAGTGGAGAAGGAGATGAAATTTATTGATAAGCTTGTGGATGATAAGAGGATTCCTAATGTTGAAGAATCAATACTATGGTTTAAAAGTATAAACCAGCTTCTGTACTACAAGAAAAAATGGGAAGTAAAATGGAAAAAAAAGAATGCCCCATATGAGAAAGAGGTTTCTGTTACTTAATGGAACTTCATAAAATGAATATAGCAGAGAAATTGGAGGTCTGGAATATGTTGTTGTTAGTATACTGTTGTTTGTTTGAGTTTCATGGTTTGAATGTTGTCTGTTATCTTGTTTTAGCTCCAAGTTCAGATGCTATGGCTTGTCATTAGATCTTTTTTAGATGCTTTTCATGTATTTGGTTTTGAGCTAATATATTTTTTACCTTTGCACCAAAAAAGGTTCTTAACAAGATTTGTCATCATCGTTAGTAAATATAGAGTGCATTTAGTTGGAAAAAAAAAGTCTTAACTTTTTTATTATCAGTTTTGTAAAGAAAAAGAGAGGATAGGGAGTTACAAGAGAAACAAGGAAAAAACTGAAATTGTGTTTTATAGTTTTCATTGTTAAGTTGAGAAATGCATATTATGTTTTGTAGAGAGTGTGTGGAAGAAAAATTGATTTGAACGTAATCTTTATTTTCCTTCTTTTGTACAAAACATTTGATAAAAAACAAAATTGTTTTCTTTCAACTAAGACCAGAAGTAGTGGTAGCAACTCGCCAACTCAACGCCACCTCAGCTTTCTCTCAACTCTTATTTCCACTCACTCTCACTCACCATACATCCGTTTTGATCACTCCTACTCACCTTTATAAAAATATACCACACTAAATATCCCACACACACTAACAAACCAAATATTTAATTATAAAAATCCAACTTTTCACATCTCTCAATATAGTGAGTAACTCACCATATGTAGGGTGCTTTTTTTTTCACTCACTCGCGATTTGGACTTGTGTTTTGGTACTCACTCTTATGAGTCGGTCACTCACGGAGCATTTCTTTCCCACTCTGTTTAGCCTAAGCGCACCCTTTGTGTCTCGTACTTCTCGAGGTATGCTTCTAATAATCTCAAAATAACACTACAAAATTTGTGACATTTGCTCACTAAAACTTTTCCTTACTAAAATTTATGGGAGATGATTTGCACACTCAGCAAAATGTTTGGGACACTCAAATTTATTGTGTTTAAACATTTATACCCTCACATGGGTGAAAATGTAAAGGTAAATGTGAGGGTATAAATATCCAAACACTATAAATTTGAGTGTCCCAATCATTTTGTGAAGTGTGCAAATCACTTCCCAAAATTTATAAAACTAAATCAAAAATAAATTAAAAAAATATATACGGAGTAAAGAAAATTTAAGACACTGTTTTATCACCAAATACACTACCTCTCATTCTAACCAAAATACGCATCCACCGTATAATCCCGAATCCCAAATGTATAAACCGTAACTCCACCGTTGTTATTGACAACCTCCGACACCCGTAGTCACCGTAACCGTAGTCAATCATCCGTTATCAAGTTAGGTATAATACATATTCTTTTGAGTTTTTTTGTGTTAGTTAAAATTTTATCGTATTACCAAAATGTTGTTACATATGACTATTTGTTTGTAAATATGTGCTTATTAGGTTTTAGGACTTTAGTTTGTATATAATTAACGGATGAATTATGGAATTTTAATTTTGAATTAATAAGAGATTAGATGTGTATAAATGATGAATGATGTGAATTGAGGTTGATGCTTACCGTCAATGTAGTGAACGAGACTTTGAGCATAGAATTTAGGATTTATTTTCCGGGATTGCTGATTTGTCGAAAAATGAAAAATCGACAAGTTGAAGTGAATTTTGGTTATGATATTTTATTAGGGTGATGTGTAATTTTAGGGTTTTGTGCTTTGTGGATAGATAATGAGCTAATGTAGCAAAACAGATTAATTAGGCCCCCATATATATAACGAATTACACATATATTGAAATCCTGTAAGGTAATTCTGATTTGGAATTGATGCAATATATTGTTGTATTATTATTACACATATATAAAATAGCTTTCAGTGAGTGTTTTTTATCATTTGCTCACACTTGCCTTTTGTGAGCAAATGTCATTAATTTTCTAGTGTAAATAATTAGCAGCTTTATATTGATGGGATTGGGATTGGGCTTAGGCTTGGGCTTGGGTTGGCTTAAAAGATCACATATATAAATGTTGTTGCATTGTCTCCTCTCGTATAGGTTTTGTTTCCTGCATTGTAGTACCTAGTACGTGTATATTGCTAAGAGAGACAAATAAACTATAACATAAAACAATAAAAGTGTAATGAAACAGTATCGTAAATCTTTGAATGTGGAGACTCAAAACACACAACAAGAAAATGTTGATGCATGTGATGCTCACAGTTTCCTTAAGACAGATTCATCCTCTCCACGGTGCTTGAGATTCGTGAACGTCTATCTCCCATGATACAACAACAACGGATAACTCCATTAGCACAAACGGGTTATCAAAGCAAACCAAACCGTGCCTTCCCTCTATTACAAACCAGATACACAAGAAATATGAATGGTAACTCAAAAGGAGAGGAATGATGAGATGTGTATTTTTCGGTGTATATCAACAAATGATAAAAGCTCTCATTTATAAGTAAAAGGAATGAAAGAAAACGGTCAAATAATTATCATAATCAATCCTACTAATGGTTCATAACACAAAATGACCGCTCATTAACTTTTGTGTTAATACCCATTTGTGCATTTGATGACCATCAATTGTCATTCAAACTAGGGGTGGCAATTCGGGTCGGGTTCGGGTTGACAGGTTGGCGGGTCAGAAAATCCCAACCCGAACCTAACCCATTTAAATCATCAGGTCAGTTATGTCAACCCTAACCTGTTTACACATAACCCGAAGGCCCATTTAACCCGTATATATACTTGGGTTGGCAGGTTAAATAGGTTACATGGGTTAAACGGGTTTCGGGTTAACCCATTTAACTTATTTTAAATACAAAAGTTGGCACATTACATGAGTTAAACAGGTTAAACGGGTTTGTGTGTCGACCCGTTTAATCCATTTAACCCGTATAATAAAATATAATTAATTTTTAGTTTAAGAAAAAAAATCTTAAACGGGTTGGCGGGTTGACCCACTTACATAATTCCCAACCTGAACCTGACCTGTTTAATAAACGGGTTAGATGGGTCGACCCAAACCCGACCCGAAATCTATTTAGACTCAACCCGAACCTGTTAATTTTCGTGTCTGTTTCAGGTCGGGTTTCGTGTCGGATCAGAAATTGCCACCCCTAATTCAAACCCACCATTATGACCAATTTTCCAACAAGTGCTCCATGAAATATGTACACACAATGCTAAATTTTGTTAGAGTACACGTTAGTACGTTACGATTTGTATACTACCACATTTACTCAACAAACAACTGATTTTAATAAGAGAAAAAGGAGACAAAAAAGAAAAACTAGTGTACCGACGTGTTGAGCGGTACGAGTATAAACTTTAATTTTAGTACAAAACTATTCAAGTAGATATACTTTGTAGAATTACCTTGTTAATTATACCTTGTTTAATTGAGGCGGGACGCCTTGTATTGTATTTTATTTCGTTTCTCCGGTGTTTTTAATAATATGTTGCCTTTCTAAAAAACTTTGTGTGGTCTGATTAAGGGCGGATCTGTAATGAATATAGCATCAACTTTGTGTGGTCTTATTCTACCGGGGTAACCGTTTTAACCAAAAAAAACTTTGTGTGAACAAGAAAAGGTTTAACATCTAAGGGTAGCTCATAGCATTCAGGATTAATTCTTCTGATATATAACGTCAAGGCCTAAAACGTAGTTTAATACATGAACTATTACAGATGTAGCACGGTGTCCTCACCTTGTATTCAATTAGATCAAATTAGCTATTTTCAAAATAATAAGAAAAATATCTATTTAGTAAAGCCTAAATTTTTTTTTTTGACAAAAAGCTTTCATTAACAAAACGCCAAACCGGCCCTCAAAGCGGGGACCGACGGCTCAAACCATTACACCATATACAATGGGTTACGACTCCAATCTTTCCACAAGATCCTATTACATTTAGATCTATTTTTAACCCAAAGAAAAGATAACGATTTGACCATAGAAACAATATACACCTCGCTAGGCTCTTTTCCTTTAAAAACCGTCTCGTTCCGCTCCTTCCATAACGCCCACATAGTTATAATCACAATCCCATGAACTATCTTTTTCTTCATTTTGCAACCTTGTACTGATTTATACACCTGAAGGAGATCTTGTATAGAAAACGCAAAGATTGGAGGAATTCTACACCAAGAGCCAATACAATCCCATACCTTGGCAGCGATCAAACACTCGGCCAAAACATGCAGCTGCGTCTCATCTCTGTCACGGCACCAAGGGCATAAAGAATCCTGCAAGACAATGTTTCTCAGCACTAAAGCGGTCTTTGTCGGAATTCGGTTGTGTTCCGCTCTCCAAGCCATAATCGAACACTTCAAGGGGCACATTATTATCTTGTATTAATGATTTAATTCAATGTAGTAGACAATTTTGTTTGTCAAGTTCAAAGTACTATATTGCAACTTTAGATGACCCCATTAATCAAACTTATTACCTACTAAAATACCATTTGGCCTTATATCAATAATTAGCTGTTCTATGTAAAATATCTACACAACGTTTTTTATTTTTATTTTTTTGTTAATGGTAGTGTCCAACTATCCGTGAAGATTGGTGTGGCATCACCTAAATCTAGCTGATCATGACAGACTTGTCGAGTTGTCAGGCAACTAACAAAGACCTTAAGAAAACAGGGATAAAGAGGTATATCAGCGGGCTCGGGATGAGGCTGTGGGCTGGGCTCAGCAAATTTTATTTATATACGGCTGCATACCTCTCGTATACTTCTTGTTTGCTTTTCGAATGGCAGAGTTTTTACCCTTTGATTTGCTTGAGAAAATACTCGCACAATTGGATGTCAAAAATCTACTCAGATACAAGAGCGTTTGTAAGTCATGGTATTCTTTGATATCAAGTTCTGATTTTGTCAAAGCTCATCTAAACCATACTTGCAACAAGCATCATGAAATTGAACATAAAAGAATCGCTATACATGATGCAAGCTGTAGGACTTTAAAGAGATTGTTTGGAAAAACGAGACATTATATTGTTGGTTCTTCGAATGGCCTTTTATGCATCTATCTTTGTTATAATGAACTTGAAGTAGGCAATCCTTCTACGAGAGAGGTTAAAAAACTGCAAAAGCTTCCTGAAATTCCTAAAAGAGCTGCATTATTATGTTTCGGTTTCGGGTATGATTTATCCACCGATGATTACAAGGTTATAGTAGGGTTCAAGAAACTTAAGATTACAAAATTTTATTTGTTAAAGTTGAGATCAAATAGATGGGAATTTATTAAAGATGTAAACTATAAATTAATTGAAAATTGTAACCCTGGTATCTTATACCATGGAACAATTAACTGGCTTATGAAAGATCAAAATAAGAATAAAGTAATTCTTTCTTTTGATTTAACTAAAGAGGAATTCAGAGAAATTCCCCTACCATATAATTCTCAGAAATCTGAATGTTATGATGTTGACAGACTCGGGGTAAGTGATCATGATGAATGCATGTTGATTTATAAATATGGATACTATCAAACTTACAGATACAAATGGGTAATCGAAAACGACACTGTAAAAGAGTCTTCGAAACTCGAACCAGGTGATATTGAGATGGAGACTAATAAGAAAGGGATAATTACCAAAACGGATCATTGACTTTTTGACCAGTCACTTTTTAGACTTTGAAATTTCACTTCTTAAAATTAGACCGGACAACTAAAAAATTGAGCAACTCAATAAGAGTTTGACACGTGTCCAATATTTAATTATTAAAGTACAAAAATTAGAATGTATTTGTAAGGTATGTGTAAGTGTTGTGTAAGGTATTTTAAGGTTTTTTCATGGGCAACTAGCTATATATTGGGCGACTTGTATTGTGCAACTTTTTTTTTTTGTACTTTCACCACTTTTAACAATCATACGGTACAAAGATTAAGTTGGTCATTTAGCTTTAATGATACTTAACGTTCACAAAACAAATTAATATAGTCCTAAACACTTCAAAGCACACTATATATATACTATATACCCCATCAATCTCATAGCTTCTTCAACCATGACCACCACCACCAGCAAGCATATTTGATTCTCATAGCTTCTTCAACCATCACCACCACCAGCAGCAAGCATATTTGAATACCACCTGACCTCTCCACGACCACCACCGTATCTGAGTACCACCTGAGTGCACCACCATCCGCCATTGCCGTCTCTGCTGAATGTTTCTCTCGCCTCCAGTCTGTCGCTCTAAGGTTGTTGCTTCCTCCAGTCTTATCTTTAATGAAACTAGGCTGTTGTAGGATGTAATATGCAAAAGCATACATAAACAATTTGTAATTTTTTAATGTTTATGAACAAAACATTTTTTACAATAATAAACAATGAATGATTATCTAGTTTCAATTCATCAGTGTTGTTTCAATAGGATGCTTTTTTTTTAACAAACAGAAGCATGTAATCCGCAGGTTGACTTTCGAAAGTCAAAATGCAATTGGAATAACAAAATTTGACTATTAAAGTCAACACATTTTTCTTTGATTGGCTTTGTCCCACCTAGAAATGTTGTTGATTGAGCTTTGAAGTTCATTGTTACTTACTTTCTAGTTTGACAAATTGAATGAAACAGAACATAAACATTTGAATTCAATTTCGATAAAAAAGAACACAAAAATAAAGATTTCATTGAAAATAAAATAAACATTACATTAAACAATTAACAATGAAACTTTTGACATTTTTCGGGATCAAATGACAAATGTAGGTTGTCATAATCCAAATACTCATCATCTGATGAGTCTTCTTCTTCCTGATCGGGCATGTTTTTGCTTTTTCTGTTTGCCAACATATTCTTCCAAGTGTATTTACACTTGGTTGGTTTTTCTTTTGCAGCTTTTTCTCTTTTTTCAAATTCTTTCAAATTTTTTTCCAGAAATTTAAACTTTTCTTTCATATACCAATCCACCGCTTCTTCAAATGTTCCCTCTTCCTCTATTTCTTCTTCTTCAGCTTCTTCTTTTTCAAGTATGAAAGCTTTATCTTCAAACTCCTCTGTTTTTGATTGTTGCATTGCTCCTACCTTTTCTTGTTTCTCTTGCACATTAATTTTTGAGGTTGATGCCATTTTTGATATTGTATACCTTTAAGTTTTTTTGAATGATTTTGTTGCTTACAAATGTTCCAATTTATAACCATTGCTTTAGGCAACTGAACGGTTTCATTGGAAAAGACACACGTCTTAATACTTTTGCGTTGAACGTTGTATACTACTACATTTTGATAATGGCAATGGAACGTAGGTTATACAGACATTTATTACACGGTATTCCAAAACTTCATTCATCACTTATCACTTATCACTTATAACTTATTAAACTAACAACTATTTAGTCAACAAAGAAACACACACCCTCATCCTAATTCGTCACAACAATAAACCATTGTTTTCAAGTTAAGTCATTCAATGGCAGCTTCTTGTTCAAAAAATAATGATTTTAGTAAGATGGTGGTTAACGATGCTATGGTTGACTATGTCTTGAGTAAATATGGCACTAAATGGTATGATGACGAGGAAATGGCTGACGTGATTCTAGAAGACCTGTGCCAAAGGGAGAACAATCGACGTGATGTTGCTAATGGTTAGTGTATACCTTTCTTTCTTTTTATGATTATTTTTAGTTTAATTGTATGTGTTTATTAATTGTCGACACTTCATATTTGTGCACCTGTTGAAGCGCTTGGCAAGAGGGTATCAAAGCTTGAATCACTTGGCAAGAGGGTGTCAAAGGTTGAAGAGGAAAAACTAGCAATAGAGGCAAAGGCTATAGCAAAACTTGATGCTATTTTTGGAAGGCCCAAGGAGGCACAAGAACCACCCAAACAAAATGAGGTAATAGTTATTGATTCGGATTCTGACACCAGCCTTGAGTTTTATGAGGATACACTAAAAAAACCTTCAGCTTCTTTGGTGAACAAAAGACCTCCTAAAACATGGGCAAAGAAAATTCCAATAAGTTCTATTTATAAAAAAAAAAAAGGTTCCCGTTCTAAAAATATTCCATCAAGTCTTGACTCAATTGATGATTCAAGTTCTTCTGATGAGAGTTATGATGCAAAAGGCCATGTTCAACTGAAGAAGAGACGCATGTCTAAGGTTTCAGGTCCAAGACAACCAAGAATAACGAACTGCGTTCTAGGCCTTCCAGCTGGTCAGAAAAGTTTGGGGACAAAATTTGTTATGTATTTTTAATTGTAGTTGTTGATGTTTTGAGACAATATATTGTGTATCTTTAATTATAATGTCCTATATTTGCAATATTTCTCATTAGTATTGATAATTAGTAATGTCTTATATGATATATATGATCATTGGTAAATGTACAATGTTTGCATACTTTGTTGGGTATATCAGAAATGTGGCCATGATAGTTAACAAAGAACATGTTCAAATACACTTGATTTCCACCTCATTTGAAGAACATGACTTACTTAAATCAGTAGCATGTGTAAAGTTTCATCTTTTGAACATTCTCAAGACCAACAAATGAAAACCATGTATAAAGTTTCATCGTTTGACTATTAAAGTCAAGATAAACGAAAAAAATCCTAAACTACCCATGGCCAACTTGTACTTGTGAGTTACTTTTCTATAGTTATGCCAAGTGTCATGCAGTTATTAGGCAAGGGTATGCTTGGGCAACTTTTATAGGTTTTGGGCAACTCTGATCAATTTCAACAATTTTTTTGCATTGGGAACTGTGACTTAACTAAATACTGTTCCAATTTGGTTCCTACACTATTTTTTGGGCAACTTTTTAGTTTATTGCGTATTTAAGAATGCTTGATCTACTTCATTTCTAAAAATATTCTTCTACAACACTCTTCTTGGATACGCAACCACATTTCCAAATACATGGCGTCTATCATACCAATTTACGATCAAATCGCAAATGACATTGGTTGTAGGCGTATTGATATGGTGCTCCATAATATTTTTGCTAGGGAGAGAGACGCCAATAGGGGTGATGAGAAAGATTATGGGATGATGATCGAGGAAATAGAGGTACGTGTTAAGCACAGGCATGCTATCTTACTGGAGCTTGAAAAGTTTGGGAACTATGCTGTGCTGAAAGAACCCTTGGTCCGTCTTAAGGTATTGCAGCAGGAGGATTTGGAAGAAATTGAGTACTTGATTAAAAGGCGACAGGCAAGTCTTCGCCGTGCTGGTGATAAGTCAAGGATCATGAAGAAGTTAATGCAGTTTAAATATTAACTTTCTTACTATTTGGCCCAGTTGTGAACAACCATCTTTTTCAAGGTAAAACGTCTTTTGTGGTGGTATTTTGGTTATAAAAGTAATGGAAAGCAAGTTTGGTACTGGGTTATGATGTATTTTGTTTATGGTACGTGTTTAGGTAGTTTTGTTGATGTATGATGGTGTTTAGTCCTTCTATCAGGTCTGAAATGGATGTATTTTCACAACGGTATTAATGCATAATTAGTTATTATGTTATTTGTTTAAATGTTTTTGTTGTTTAGTTTTTACCAGTAATAGTTGAGGTGTGATCCAAATAACAAGGTCCATTAATATGTGTATTAGGCTGTTTTAACCCAAAAACAGAGTTGTTTATGTATTATGCAACAAAGAGTTGACTTTTATTGTCAAATGTTGTTTTAACGAGGACTTACACAAGTAAGCTGCTATACGCATCTCTTAAAACATCTGTAAGTAAGTATATACAAGCTATCTGGATCATAAAATCTTTAAGCATTGTGTGTGATTGTGTTGATAATGTTTATAGTTCATATGGGTTTGACAACCAGTATGATTTGTTAACATGGTTTTGTGTCACACATAAATACCTCAACAAATTAAACAAGAATGTTACATACAAACATAAATACCATTCATTATTTAACTGGGTAATTGCATAGCAGTTCCATTAAACCATCAAACAACATCAAAATAAAAGACCACCAAACCAAACCAAAGTACCTACACGACTGACAAACACAAAAGAACCTAAACAACAATTAACCTTTAGTCCTAATCATACTTATTCAAGGTGGCAATGGCATGCTCCTTCTTGGATATAAGAGCACGAACTTCTTTCAGAATGGCATCAAAGGACTCGAGCAAACGGACCTCCATCACTTGAACCTCACGAAGGGATTCATAGGTATCATCAGCAGCTTCTTCTTCATCGAAGTTAAGGTAAAAAACCTCATTCATTCTCGCTGAATGCTTGTCAATGCTGATACGGAGCTCATCGCGTCGCTCACCAAGCCACATGAGCATCGTTTCATTCATCGGAATTTCTTGAGAGAACAGGAACTTTATACATTTATGTAGTTCATCTGAACCACTCATCTCTTGAAGTTCTTTCAAATTAGGTTTTTCAGCCATTTTTTTGATGATTCTCTGGTTATGGTAAAACAAGCTAGGTTATGTGTTGTGTATAACACCTATAAGAAAGGCATGAAACCATACAATGAGCAACTCCAATTATATAAAATACAAAAAATTACTAGTAGTAAACAAGTGGTAAACGTAATCATTGCAGAAATTAAACCTGCAATAAATTGTTACATAGTGGTTGTCTTCCCAGGCAGACTTTTTTGGTCTAATTCATGTCAATCAAATCAATATTTACTAGTTATAATTAATGTCAAACTGAACCCAATCACTATTATGTTACATTTGTATTTCATAACTTGCAAAACAAATTTTTATAACAATGTGAACCTTACAAAAATTATAAACACTAGTATGTTACATTTGTATTTCTTGGTATTTTCTTTTGTTAATGTTGGTTTGCTTTTATGGGTTTCAGTATGTATAGTTCAATTGAATGATGTTTTACTTGTATATTTAATCTAGTGTTAAGTAACTTTGAGTTTTGTAGTTTGACTTTTAATTTTAGCACTTACTGACAAAATCCCACAGTATTGTTGGGCAACTTGTACTTCTGACCACATTGTCTATACTTATGACAAGTGTCAGGTACAAATTGGCAAAATTTTGATTGAGCAACTTTTATAAATTATGGGCAACTTTTTCAATGTTTATGCAACTTGGCCCAATAGAAACATAAACCCAAAGACCTCTACTTTTCATCAATGAAATTATATGCTTCTTTTTAGATGCTTTATGTTTCTCCATTTACATTAGCATGTATATGCAGTAAAGTTCTATACTGCAGTGTTTGGAAAAACCACTTTTGACTATTAAAGTCAACGTAAACCAAAAACTAAATTACTAACCCTTGTAAACGTTATATGGTAACTTGTAAACGGTTTATACCGTTACTAATAACCCACTTACATACCAGAATACAATATCAAATGTGACTAATACCACTATTAAAGTCATACCTAGTTTGACTATTAAACTCATGCCGAATATGACTATTCAATTGAAAATATTGTGTGGTTTGGGTTAATTTTCAAAACTCAATCCTTATTGAATATGACTGACTTTGTGGTTTGGGTTTACTTACAACTGTGTGAAATATGCTGCAGTGTTTCCATGTGACTAAGTTTGTGCTTTGTGTTTTTCTATTTAAGAGTGGGCATAGGGTTTTCCTTTTTTCCACATCTTCTTCCTGATTGTCACATCTCATTCCTCACCTCATATCTTTTTACTCCCCATTGTAGTAAATTTCTTCAGCATTTTTGCATCACTGCCCGAAGAATATGTCTAGTCGTAAAAGACTTAAGAAGATAAACCCTGACGATAGGGAATGGTCCAACAAGGTAGTAAGAGAGGTCATATTTCCTGAGATTTATGAGCGATATGGACCAAATGCTGAACCAAATATGCAATTGCCACCTAAAGATCTAGAAGACCTAAGACGGGAAGTATACGGTGAGGAACAACTACAAGGTGTTAAACCAAGTGGTAGCAATACAATTAAGGTACGACAGTCACAAGTGGAAGGTACTAGCAGAATGCAATTTGTAGCTCCACAAAAGGCCACAATCAACAATACAAGGCAACTTCCGAAGATATATGTGAAACATAACTATTAGATTGTTTTGTGGTGGGTTTCCTTTTTCCATCTTGATAATGTTCAAAAGATGAAACCTTGAAACATGGTTGTAGATTGGTTTACCCTGTTATGTTGTTATTTGATCATCATTTTTTTTTCCATAAGGTAAATTTATATTAATCTCCAACTAATTTGTAGAAAGTGTATAAAAAAATTTAGGACATGGCCAAAGAAACAGAATGTATAACAAAATAAGACATCCATAATGTGGAAAACACTATACAACTTGTCTGATACAAACTCTCATCCAAATATAACCAATTTGCAAAGATTCAAACTCTCATCCAAATTAAACATTCACAATCAAGCGTAAACAATTAATTAAACATACTAATTTTAATTAATATTGATCAAAAGTAAGAAACATTCCATACATAACCTATTTATTTTCATACTAAAAGCATTCAAACACCATAAGCATGAGATACTAGAAAAATACAAACATTCAAACACCAAAACTGTTCGAACCAGAGCTGTATTCCATGCTTTCATCCCTTTGCCTCATTTCCTTCCTTTCTTTGAGTTGTTGATAGATAATTTCAAGATCACTAATCCGTTTTTCCAAATTTAAAGGATCCCTCTGCCCGATACCATTACCACTTTCCTCCACATCTTTGTGCTGATCTAAAACCACAATTCGCCGCACCTCCACCACATTGTGGTTATGGTCCACTACTTTTTGCGGCGGGTTCACCACATTTGGTTGCGCCACCACATTGTGGTTATGGTCCACTACTTTTTGAAACGGTGTATTTGCTGCCATTGTTAATTGTGTATCTTGTAAAGGGAATATGTTTGTTTTTGTGTGTTCTTACCCAAACAATCGAGGGTTTAAATAGCCTGGGGAAGTAGTGGTTCAATGGTTCCCAAGAGGATAGGCGGGAAAAAGGGGGACAAGGACCGCCAAAAGCAAATTTTTTGAAAACAGCATAACACAATGGCCTGTGTGCCAACTGCCAACCACCCATTTAGACATCAATTTACTTTTATCCATTCTAATGCACATATTTAAATATGAATATGATTGAAGTATTGAATATAACCTGTTGTTAAAATATGACTATCATTCAAGTATTCAATATTGAATGAATTTATGTGTAGTGGAGATCCAGTAGAATAAAGTATATGATATGGTACAAATACAGAATTAATATGCCATGACAAATCATGTCCATACTAAACAACCACAACAAATGGATGAGAGTCGCATTTGCATCAACAATTGAAAAAGGAAAAACCAAAAACTTAATTTTCATTATAATTCAAAGTCATTACAATTTGAGGCTTACAGCCATTTGATAATCAAGCATTGAACATAAAGAAACAAAAACAAGTACGAAAATATAACCCCAAAAGACAACAATCATTCAATACTCTAATCTTCATCAGAGGAGAGTTGTTCATGAACCTCCATAAGCTTAGCTTGGCGCTCCTTCTCATGAATCCCGTCACTTATATCATTGATAAGAGCAGTCAACAAAAGAATCCTTTTACGCTCCCTTTCCTGTGTTTCAACTAGACAATGAAGAATTTGAACTGCTTTTTGGTTGAATGAACGCAGATGATGAGTCTCATTGAGTGTAACCTGACGGTCCTCTACTTTCTTTTCGAGTTGGTTACGCTCATCCAAGTATCTTTTCAAACAAGCCTTCTCTTCAGCAATTTCATTGTTGAAATAGAACTTGAATGTTGTTGCCAAATTATAAGACCCAGATGCTGCTTTGATTTGATTGATGTTGTTGGAAGAAGTAGAAGCCATGGATAATGGATGACGGAGTAGGGTGGCTGATATGATAAGTTAGGTTAGAAATATTATTTAGTAACTAAACCAGGAATATAAATAGGGGATGACATAACTACTGTAGTAACCGACGCAGGAAGTTCATCTTCCCCATGCAAAACTATCAATTCACCATTGAAAATAACAAAAGTTTTACATATAACAAAATAAACCCTTGCACATAACATTTTAGTTAAAAAAAAAGCCCATGACATACACAAGTTCAATGTATAAAATAAAAGACTCTAAATAAGTACCTAATAAACTAATGAATGTCGTCGTATCTTATAATATATTTTGGGAACTCAGAATTCTTGGGTAGACTCAATCAATATGGGATGATAAGAAGGAAAAAGAGGATATGGCAAAAAATTGTATTTGCACCAAAGACACTTCTACGACATCCTCTCTTTCCTTCTTATCATTCTATATTAATTGAGTATGGTTAGTGAATGATGGTCTCATTGCTTCAATCCTCAAAACAATGTTAAATGTCTGTTGTAGCATAGTTTGTACAAATGTAATAGGCTAAAATGAACAACCCTTATGCGTCCCCCGAACAATTCCTTTTGTTTTTTCAACACTCTTTGACCAAAAGGTTGCGCCAACTAAATTGCTACTACAAATAAAAGTTAAACATAATATATTTGTTTTGGTTACATAATGGTTACACTCTGTATTACAGTTATATTAGTGCAGTTATTTTTAACAGTTAATTGCACCTTTTAACATTAAACTAAATTCAATTATTTATTACATTGAACTTCCAATAAATAAAGTATAGTTAATTCAAATGGTGTCTCTTGGTTTTCCATCTTATTCATCTATATAGGCAGGGTTCTATTCACCCAATTTACATCATCCAATCTTAAACACTAGTAAAACCAAATACTGTTTGTGAATCCTAATCTAAAACATAACCAAGAATGTCTTCATCCAAAACAGTTTCATCATAAAAAAAAAAGACCAGCAACTGATGCAAATATTGAGTTGCAGACAGAGAAACCACCAAAGTATGTAGTTATATTTTTCTTTTTGTTTTAAAAAATTAATTACTTGTATATTATGTGTCCTAATTTTGTTAATCTTTTGCAGAAAGCAATTGGTTGACGTAAAAAGTGTATCAAAGGATGAGAAAAATAAATGTATGTCAGATTTTTATTTTTTTTTAATAATCTAATAGAAACTTATTTATGCTTACTACAAATTAATTTGGTTTATTTATATGTAACAGTTATTGTTGAAGAAGAAAAAAAAGAGCCCCAAGTCAGATGACTATGTATGGGATTCTGACGAAACATACATCCAGTGGGAAAACGAGTTTGAGTTAAACATGGGCCGAGAACAAAAGGAAGCAGCAGCAGAGAAACAAACAAAAAAACGACTCGCAGAAGATCATGCGAACCAACTGGACAATATGCCACGGATGAATTTGTTTGAAGATGCCAAACCAGAGGATGGTGATGAGGAGATTGAACAAGAAGATATTGAAGAATTTGACTACGAGTCGGCCCATTTAGGATTAGACTCATCTCCTGAAAACTAAGATTGCTGTAGTCATTAAGATTTCGAAAAATGTAATCCCTAAGGTTGTTTGAACCTATTGAATTGAATAGTTATGTAATCGCTATATAACCTAACTTACTTATGATTCAAGCATCTAAGTTATGTAAATATCACAGGTAGTAGATAACCAAAATTGAGGGGGAAAACATAGTTAAACTTTTGCATACCTCTAGAAATGGCACCCATTGTCGTAGTTCCAAAGGATCGTGAAATTCAGGAGGTGTAGGAGGGGATATGGTTTCCGGAATTATTATCAATAAACGGCTTCGCAATCCTCTTGGGGTACTGTCTGGCGGTTTGGTACCACGTACATACGGCCTCGTCATTTCTTGTTACCAGTTTTATTAACGGTTTCAAAGCCTAGGGAAAGAAGGAAACAACCAAACAAACTTTATGTCAAGAAGGCACTAGAAACAAACACAACACAAGTAATTATATAGTTTATTAAACTGCATCACGTTATTCATTTCTCAATATTGACACACGATGTTACATGTCTATTACAGCTTAGTTTGTGCAACTGAAATAGGCTAAAATCAACATACTTAACCCTTCTGAGTGCCCCCACCACTCCCTTTTGCCTTTTCATCACTCTTTGAGCAAAAGCTTGCACCAAGCAAATTGCTAGATTGATGAAATAACAAAAGGAACTGTTGTGGACACTAAGAATGGCTAAATATGTTGTAACATCGTTTGTCAATATTAAAAAATGAATAACGTGATGGACTTTAAAGTAAACATATGCATACTAGTTAATAAAGCAACACGCATAACACAACAACGTTGGCCTATTAAGCTAACTAAGATTACATAAAGTATGATACAATTGTAGATTCTAGATAAAAGTGAGTATTAGGACTCGTGTTGAATGGGATAATGAAGGAGTGTGGCCTGTCATGAACAATACACACTATATCATTATCGCAATCAACACCCCTCAATGATAAAGATACGTCTTTACAGCGTTGTTGTTGATGTTCGAGAGTTTTTTTCAACACCGTCCATAAAGATACGGCTACAAAAAAGGCACTAACTTGTGATCAACATCAACCACACAAATGCATACTAGGGACGGTGTTCAAATTAACTCTCGAACACCATCAAAAACGCTGGAAAGACGCATCTTTATAATTGAGGTTCTACAGATGAAGTTCAATGTAACAAGCTGTGTATGGCCGAATTACTTGGTAGATGGATGTTTTTAGATGATATGTAAATTCCATATCAAAGCATTGAGCCATCAAGTAATTCGAGGACCTATTGCATACCTTGATACATTCAACTTCAAATTCAAACACTTTCATAGAATCCACAAGTACATCAAACTGCAACATTACCTTCTTAAATATAACCTTTAACAAATATAAACTAAAACTATTGCCACATTGTGTTAAAACCATATGTGTTACCATATATCTCAAATTATATGCAAGTCATATGTAATTTTTGGGTCCATAATTAAAACATATGTCCATATAGGTATTACGTTTCTTTTGGTACTTAATTAACACATATGTCAAACCATATTACTCAATCAAAGGTGTTAATTTACTCATGAAAATGTAATCTTATCTGAAAAAACTTTACTCCGCTTCTGCCGCCACAGCTGTAGCCAAGTCCGATTATCCTTCATGGTGGCCGTCTCTTATCTTTAATAAAAAAAAATCGTAAGCTCATGTGGATCTAAAGAATAACACATCTATCTAAAAACAAAACAATAAAAATTACTTTATCAACATTCACCGATACAGTACCGGCAACGGCAACTTTCCGGCGACAAGCCACTTGCTGCGGAGAGGCGGCTGTAAAAAAAACACTATTTTCAAATATTGAAATAAAATACAGCTCAGATCTACAATTAATATGTACAAATCTATGAAAAATAACATCTAACACTTGATTAGTAGTAACATGTTAATACTTTTGTTGTTCACTTCTTTAACTGTTTTCCTCAGCTACGGTGGTTGTTAGGTTCGGTGGTGGTTGGAAGTTTTGACAAGAAGAGAGTGTGAGGATCGGTGGTGTAAATAAATGAGGGCTGTGGATTGTGTATGTGTAAATAAGTAAAAGAGTGTGTGTAAATAAATGAGGTGGGTATGTGATTAATGAGGATTAGGTGATAAGATTGTATAAAATTAAATTAAATCACAAAAAGTTGCCCTATATAGTTGCCCAAAAAGTACGAGTTGCCCTATACATTATACCTTACACATACATGTACTATAATATAAAATAATAGGACACGTGTCACACCCTTGTTGAGTCGCTCAGTCGCCAAGTTGCCCTGATCCGCTAGAGGAAAGTGATTTTAAAACATCTATTCAAGGAAAGTGCTTTGGGCGGCTGATCTATTTTGGTAATTATCCCAATAAGAAAAGCTGTGTGAAAGAGTTGCTGTACAATGAATAGGAGAATTACTTTTCCAGGAAAAAAGTTATGTCAATGAAGTCGCTTTGGGACTACAATATTACGCCTAGGTTCGTGGAGAGCCTTGTATCTCCTCAAAGAAAGAGGATTCATGCTAAGGTGGGTTTTAGTTATGTTGTTGTTTTGAGGTCCTTTCGTTTGATACATATAGTATACTATAGATCTACCTCTAT
Organism: Artemisia argyi; assembly: GCA_030686995.1. Lineage (NCBI taxonomy): Eukaryota > Viridiplantae > Streptophyta > Magnoliopsida > Asterales > Asteraceae > Artemisia > Artemisia argyi. Next base: position 258,374,902 of record CM060709.1, on the reverse strand, counting down.
TTCTTATCAATGACAATGCTGCGCATGCAATCATTGTATTTATTCATGTATCCCTTTCTGTTATGTTATTAAAAGTATGGGAATATATTAGCTACAATTTATTGTAGCTAACTGGCTACAATTTTAGGCTAAAAATGTGGTCCTGAGTCTTTTTGTAGGTCCCTGAATCCTATTCTGTGGGTCCCTAAGTCATTTTGTGTGTATTTTTGATGAGGATTTTAGCCAATTGACTACAATAATTGTAGCCAAGATATCTTCTAAAAGTATATAATTTTAGGACGAGTCTGACTTCCATTTGATACAGAGGATGACAGGACTTGTCATACTAATTTCACATATGCATTAGTAGAGTATTGCTTTGATATATTAAAGGCAAAAAATTTGATTGCAATGTGTGCAAACTATGACTGATTTCCTGGAAATTTAAATTGATACTTTGCTATAATGGCCAAGTGACATCTTCATGCATTACCTTAGCTTAATGTCAACATTTGACTGTACGAGCTGCCAAGAGATTTAGACTTCTAGACAACTCTCTATAAACCTATTCTTAAAAAGATGTAAAATCAGGATATTCTCTTTTAAATCTCGTGAACAATGATGAAGTAAAAGTTGTACCAGGACACCTTTGTGATGTTTAGTTAACACTGTGCTTATGTATTTACATGCAGGAAGGTGATCTGAGTGTCGAAACAACTAAAAGTGGAAGCCAAAAGAGAAGAAGAATAGATCTTCAGAGCATCCAAACTGAACAACCACAACCGGTTAATCATTCTCTTCTTCATTCCAATGGTGAATGAAAGTATTTTTTTAGTTGTATCTTTGTAGTTTACAACATTTTGATTTCCAATGTTTTTGTGATATTAGGTTATTAACGTTTGGTTTAATATATCATATACAGTATATCATTTAGAGAGATGGAATTATCATGCTATCTAATTCCTGAAATTGAAACAAAGGGGTTGTAAGACTACATAATTCCCCGTAGGTGATACGTTTTATTGATACGATATATATAGAGGCAATACATAATGAAACCCTAATGGACCCAATCCTACATGCCGGGCTTGAGCCTTATTTATCATCTAATACTCCCCCGCAGTTCGAGCGGCGAAATCGCGAAAGCTCGGACTGGAGTAGTAAACTAGAAAAGAAAAGAAAACACAACATAATTAAAACATAACTTTAGTCGACTCGTAACAAAACCGTACCAACAATCGACTTTAGTCGACTGGTACCAACGGTCGGCTAAATCGACTGGTAACAACACCGTACCAACGGTCGACGTTAGGGACTGGTACCAACGGTCAACTTTAGTCGACTGGTAACAAAGCCATACGAACAATCAACTAACAAACAAACATAAAAACTACTGTAACTTCTTACTTTTTTTTTTTTTTTTTTTTTTTTTTTTTTTTTTTTTTAATGAAAAAAATAATAATAGTAAACTCGATAACTAAAAAACAAAACAAGATCCACCGAAACTTCTTCTACTAGTCTTGATCTTCCTATATTTGACTTTCCTTGTAGCTTTCCAGCACCCAATAATACACGTAAGTACGTAACGTCATCATTATATGATGTCTATTAATCTTCAACCTTAAAGAATGATTAATAATAGCCACTCTTTAAATCAAGGATCAACAATAAAGTTGAAACCTAGGAGACATCAACAGAGGAAAAAAAAAAACAAAGTGAAACAGAAGTGGCGGCTTGTTTGGTATGATTAGGGTTTGACAGGGCGGTTTTGGGGAGGCGATTCAACATAGCCACCTAGGTCTGAGGATCAGACCTGCTCCGATACCATGTAAGATTACATTATTCCCCCGTAGGTTATACGTTTTATTGATACGATATATATAGAGGCAATACATAATGAAACCCTAATGGACTCAATCCCACATGCCGGGCTTGAGCCTTATTTATCATCTAATAGGGGTATCATAATTAATAAAACTATGGTTGGCAACCTTTAAGAGGCTTTATCAAATTGCACCTAAATTTACTCTCTTCCCATTCTGTTTCTCAATTTTGGCTCTGGGACCAAGTGCTAGAGTCTGATGCTGCAAGTCGACAGAACATTTCTCCTTAGATCTACATTTCAGAAGTCTCTATTATCTTTCATATTCTAGTTTCAGAAACAACGGTTTAACAGATTGAATAACTTTTATATGCTGGTTTTTGAACTAAACTGTTACTTGGTTGCTTTTAACATTGACTGAATGTGTTAACAATGTTTTGAATACTATCACTTTGGTCAGTTTGGTGCTGTCTTATACATGTTCCAGAGTTCAAACCACATTTAGTTTAATTTTAGTTTGATTTATCATACTAACACGTCTGAATTTCCGAACTTAAGTGACAAAAGATGCCCAACTAGACCAGTCTCAGTGAGGACTATGCTCACGTGTGGTTGCCTTTAGGTGGCAGCATCATAACGCGTTACGAACCACTACACCCAATAGGTTTTTCACGCGTGGTTGAGCAATTACATTGATGGTTTGGTCATACACTTGACCGAACAAAATTTTAGTTATTTTTTGTTTACGTGAGTGTATTGTGGAGTATGTTTGTTAAAATATCCATTCAAACTTTCAGGGACTGTTTCTGTCATAACAGAAACTTTCTAACTCTAATATTTAGTTTTGTCTTTGTTTGTGTGTTTTTCTAATGTGCAGGGACTGAAGCTGTAATTATCTTAAGTTGGATGCTATAAAAGGATTGCTACGGATTAGGGTTTCTCATCTCTGCTCATTATCATCTCACACAGTCTTCATATTCTCTCAAAGTTGGATATTATCATTCTTTTGTAATCATTCAGCTGATCAAGTGTTTTGATCCAGTTGTTGTTTCTGTTTCTATACATTAGATCATTCATTGTGATCTATTTGTTTCTGGTTTCTTGTATTGTAAAGATTGAGGTATTAATTTGAATCAAAGGGTGGTTGGTTGGATTCAATCTTGGTGTTATTAGAATTTCTACATGGTATCAGAGCTACAGCTCTTGATTATCGTTTAGATTGGTGATTTGGATTTCTAGGGTTTCATCTGATTTTTTGGGGGTTTCTTCAATTTGAGTTAGATCTGATAGTTGTGTGGTTAATTCAACAATCTTTGTTGGATTAATTGTTGTTGGTGATTGGATCTGGTATTTTAGGGTTTGGTCTATAAAACCCTAATTGTTCTAAATATTGGGGGTTTGTTGATTCTGGAGTTTCTGGTGTTATTGGGACCTGATTCTTTCACAATATCTCTTAACTAAGTGAATTAAGAGTATTGTGAGTTCTTTCCGCATTCTTTACCGTATAGCACTGTAAGTGTTATTTTCTTCTTTTAAGATTACTTAGTTTTAGTTTAGAGGGTGCAAACGGTGTGACTAACTTCTTGATCTGCCTCCTTGGGAGGTGTGAATACCTGCTCTGGTCACATCCAGTCCTCTAGGCTGGGCTTTGTAATTCTTGGGTGTGAGTTTTATTGTTTTTTCTTTGGTTCTTGTTTTCTTGATTATCTGTTTTTCTTGGTTGTTTTTCTTATCTGTTTTCTATGGCTGCTGGTAGTAGTAATGAGAATCTTATTAGTAGTCTTGATATAAGTAGCCCTTTATACTTAAATGCTAATGATATTAGTACTAGTTCTATTATTTCTGTGAAACTTACTGGTACTGATAACTGTAGAGTTTGGTCTACTGCTATGAAACTGGCTATTAATACCAGAAATAAAACTGGATTTATTGATGGTACTTGTATTAAGGCTACTTATGTTTCTAGTGATGTTTTGGCTAATCAGTGGGAAAGATGTAATTCTATTGTGTTATCTTGTTTGCTTAATTCTGTTTCTGAAGAATTGTATCTTGGTCAAATGTTTTCTGTTAATGCTCATAAAGTTTGGACTGAACTTAAGGAAACATATGATAAACTTGATGGGTCTATAATTCTCAACTTAATGCAGAAAATAAATAATTTCAAGCAAGGTGAATTAACTGTTTCTGAGTACTGTCATAAGCTGAATTCTTTATGGAGAGAATTTGATATTATGACCAAATTGCCTAAGTGTGTTTGTGCTGCTAGAGAAGATGTGTTCAAACATAATCAATTAATGAAACTTATGCAATTTCTCTTGGGTCTTAATGATGTCTATCAACCTATCAGAAGTAGTATTCTCTCTAGAGAAACACTTCCTGATGTGAAAGATGCTTTTGCTATTGTTTCCAGAGAAGAATCTCACAGAGGCATTGCTTCTTCTTCTTCTGGTTCTGAGACTAAACCTCAAATCTCTGGTTTTATTGCTAAAACTAATTGGACCAATAATAGTACTAAAAAGATTGATAATAATAATAGTGGGAGTAATAGAGGACCTAATCCTAATCTGCTTTGTAATAATTGTGGTAAAATTGGTCATACCATTGATAGATGTTTTGAACTTGTTGGGTTTCCACCTGGTTATAATAAAAATTCTGGTCCAAAACAAAATGGTTTTAAAACTTCTTTTACTGCTAATTCTAATAATTCTTCTTCTGATAATGGTTCTGCTATGTCTTTCACTAATGAACAAATGATGAAACTTATGAGTCTTATCAATGAGATGCCTTCCAGTGGAATGCAGTCTAACATGGCAGGTATGCCTAGTTTTAAAAACAACAATGTTTTCTTTAATATAAACTTTCAAAAGTTTTATAACAGTAATACTGTGTTATGTAAGATAAGTATTGGCTGGATCATAGATTCAGGTGCCAACCAACATATGACTGTTTCAACTTTAAATATGTTTGGAATTATTGATATATCTGATTTAAATTTAACAGTGGGTCATCCTAATGGCACTCTTGCTAAAATTAAATATGTTGGAAATTTAAAGCTTTCTGAAAATGTCATATTATATGATGTGTTGGTTGTACCTGAATATTGTGTCAGTCTTTTATCTGTTCATAAACTTATTAAAGACAGCAGAATGTTTGTTGGTTTTTCTGAAACTAAATGTTACATTCAGGATTTGAATCAAAACAAAATCATGGGGACTGGTAGTGAAAATGGTGGACTTTATCTGTTTGATTCTCCCTCTTCCTCTACTTCTAAGAATCAAGTTTTAGGTCATTTGTCTGTTCAATGCTTTATTTCTAAGTCTTTATGGCATCATAGGCTTGGTCATCCTTCTGATCATGCTATTGATTTGCTTCACTCTGAGCTTAAGTTCACTAAGGATTCTCATGTTTCACCTTGTGACATCTGTCATAAGGCTAAACAGACAAGAGAACCCTTTCCTCTTAGTGAACATAAAAGTTCTGCTATTGGTGACCTTGTGCATATTGATCTTTGGGGACCTTATAAGGTTACTAGCAGAGATGGTTTTAGGTATTTCATGACTATTGTGGATGACTATACCAGGGCTGTGTGGATTTATCTTATTAAAACTAAAGATGAAGTGTATAATTGTTTTGTTACTTATATAAATTTGATTCTAACTCAGTTTAAAAGTAACATTAAGATTGTTAGGTCTGACAAT
>CM060709.1:257675909-257725909 GCA_030686995.1 Artemisia argyi | reverse complement strand
ATATTCACCATTTATAGTATGCAATTGTTTAATCTTTTCCATCAACAACCAATCTTTTACAACATAGAGTTTACCATTATTATGTTTGAGTGTATAAACAAAAGTAAAAGAACACAAGCATTATAAAAATTTAGAAATTAAAAAAATCATATACGTATATGTTACATTCTATTCTAATACAAGTATAAAAAAACATATATGCAAACATATATCTGTTCAGCATCATCTTTGGTCTTCAAGTTTATCATCATCTTCATCTTTATTTATTAATCTGATACAAAATATTCAAATAAAATAATTAGTAAAACGAATTTTTTAAATATAACATATGCACAATTTTTGTCATATCAAATAAGTGATGTAAACAAATTTAATAATAGTTAACAGATAATGTAACACATGTGCAAAATAACATATGTGCAATGAGTTTGTTATGTATGAGCAAATAACACATGTGCAAAGTATCAAGATGCTTCTCTAAGTTCAAATAACATGTGTGCAAATAAAGACTTCATGTACAAGATTTGCAAAATAACATATATGCAAATTAGCATATGTGCAAAATATACTTCATGTACCTGATTGCAAATAAATAGTCATAATCTTCACATGTATTTGTATTAGAGGATTCGAGCATGCTATCCTTGTTAGCTCTATACACAGTATAACATCATGCTATTTATAATTGATCTAAAGTTACATAACACAATAACAGAAAACAAGAAGAAAAAAAAGTACTTAAACAAGCTTAAGATCACAAGCTCTAAGCAATATAAAATCACAAAACACTAGATTTACTAGCATCACATCTGATCAACTTTGTATACCATAAAAGAGTTAGCTTTGTATACCAGTAACATATATGCTTCAAATAAAGCCAAATAAAATAGATGATTGAAAGCTACGAACTAAACTAAAAAATATATAAACAAATTCTTGAATCTTGTGATGTTCATTAAGATATTCAAAATAATTAGTAAATCCTACAAATATTCAATTCTTTGATATTTATTAGTAAAATGAAAACAAAGTAATAAATACAATAACAACAATAAACATCGAAAGTCCGTCGTCATACCAGTGGCCGCAGCAGTCGCCACCGCTGTCCTCCCCCTCCAACCGCCTCCACCGCGTCCTCTTTTCTCCTCTATTACACAACATTCGACACAAACCATCACCTATGCGTCGCCGTCGTCCTCCTCTAGCACAACCATCACACCCATTTTTTGATCTGACATTAACTGGGAATTTGAATGTAGATCGCTATATGAGAGAGAGAGAGATAAAGTTTATGGTAGGTTTTTTTTTCCCTGAGAAATAGATCTAGAGAGTGAGAGGCTGCAGTTTTCTTTTCTAGGTTTTTAGCACATTTTTAGGATAAATACAAAATGACTATAATATCCTTTTAGCTTTTTGGTTAATTGAAAAAGAAAACCCTCATCTTTTGTTTAATTGTGATTTTGGTACTTTTAATCATGTCCTTTGATTAACTCATCTAATGGTCCAGATTTAATTTAAATGATACTGTAAAGTACTGCATTTAATATTAGTACTGCATGGAATACAACACTATATATATATATATATATATATATATATATATATATATATATATATATATATATATATATATATATATATATATATATATATTTTCGTAAGTACCAAAAGTTGCACTATAAAAATTTTGCGGCTAAACTGGAATAGCACAAAAATATGATTGGGGTTTGCATGTATCAAAATGACACGGTTCAAAAAAATTTACACTTCGTAACTCAAAATCAGGTGTGTCCCGTGCTAGACCTAGGTCCCAACCGGGTCCATCCCTGATTATACGTATTCTGTAAATAGTTTATAGTAACGCTAGATCTCACATGGATATGTAAAAAGTGAGATATCAACATAGGATCAAAACTACAGTAAATTTTATGATGCTACAACATCAGGTGTAATGCAAGGTCAATTAACCATAGCATCTTTACGTGTTGGACACTGATCCTACACAAGGGTAAGCTACTGATTCATTTCTTCTTATTATGATTGTGTTGAGCAGATAGTGGAAAATTTAACAGGCTCACAAATGGCTACTCAAACAATGTCTAATAGGCACTTCTTACGGGCCATTGATGCATACAACTAAAGCGTAATCCAGAAGACCATTGCGTTTAAGTATAACAGGAATCAGATCATAACATTGATTTATGGTTTTCTTACCCTTACAAAATTAAATCAATATCTAACGCAATTGTCTAATCTAGGATAACAACAATACAGCTACTGATTTTCACCTACTAATTAATGATATGATGAATATAAGAAACTTTTTTATTCAAAAGGTTCACAAGGTACTAGGCATTAGCTATATAACATGCATCATGAAATGAAACTAAAGAGAAATTAAGGTGCTTTAACCACATGTTTAAACCATCAGACATCATGAACACGATCAGATATATGGAATCTAAAAAAACCAAGTAACAGTTAAAACTTATTTAAAAGCCATCATATATGAGTTATCGAATCCATTAATCAATTGCAAATTCCTCGAAACTATCATACACAAGATGCTGTAAGATTACAGAGAGAGAGACTCATACAGCAATGCTTTGTCAGCTTGACAACGTTAAGAGCACAAGGTGTAGTCGGAGAAGGAGGGCTCGCCGTCCGACGTGGAAGAGGCAACGGCGAGCCGTTCCTCTTCACTACACCAAATATGCCTTGCCGTTCTTCCCCGTTGGCTTCCTCCCCGTGGCGACGAAGAGCTGAGCTTCTGACATCCATTTTCCTTTTTTTTTTTTTTTTTTTTTCTCTTTGAATTTTAGTTGTATTATTTGATGTTTTTACAAATGTATGGTTATATTTGTGAATGTAAAATATGAAATTTGAATTTGCACACGTTTTTATTGTTTTGTTTGAAATTTTGAAATTTGAAATTTTAAATTTTAAAATTATCGCGCTCAGGTTTTGAATCTTAAACGTTTATACACTCCTATATAAAGCATACATTATCATACAATTTTGCACACACTTCACTTTCTAAAGAAATTTACTATGGCAAATCGTTGGTCTATTGAAGAAGAATGCTGGCTAGCCAAGATGTGGCAAAACGTTCACGAATTCCATGCCAGCGAAGGACTTTTTTGGCAAGTCGTAACAGACAAGTTCAATGAACAATCAGACGGTCCTTTTCGTAGCAAAAACCAGCTAACGGATAAGTGAGCAAGAATGAACTCTGATTGCCAAAAATTTCATGAAATTTACTTGAATTTGCAGCCTACACGTGAGCCAGATGTTCGTCTTGAAGATGCAATGAACGTTTACAAAGAACGCAATGGTGGGAAAGATTTAAAATATTTTCAAGTGTGGTTGATTTTGAATGACAACTTCACTGGAACAGATATATGAATTAATGGCCTTTGTATTCCTGTATCGTGTGTTGGTTTATGTTAAGTATTTCCGTTTCGCTTGTGATGTTATGTCAGTTTAAGTTTCAGTTTGAATAAAAGGCTTAACGGCTAGTTTCTCCAATAAAATTATCTAACGGCTAGTTTCAGTATAAATAGCATCTTTACTCAACTTCTTATTGTCAAACAAGTAAAAACTAAATTCCACACACACACTATGGCTAACCAACCAGCTGAGGTGCAAACAATAATACTTGCCCGATTACACAATGAACAAGAAAATGAACTTAAATTGATTAACAACTTGTTGGTGAGATAGCTCGTATTATTCGACAAAGGGAGTCTCGTGCTCCAGAGGTCGAAAGGTTACGTGAGCTGCCTCAAGACATGGTCGGTGTACAAACCCTTTTAAGAAATGATGAAACAGATTTGGAACTTCAAGTCGCATTGAGAATGGTCAGAGAACAAGTATTGCAAGTTTGGGAAGAAAAGTCAGCACTCATCGATAATTATAAGTCTTTATAAATTATTGATGATGTTGGATATCGTATTTATCCGTTTTTTTATTTTCGTGTCGTATCGTATGTTTTTTTTTCCGCAAATCGTATGGTTTTTTTTCCGTATTGTAACTTTTTTATTTGATGAAATAAAATTAATAAGTTGTGTTATTTTTAAGTATTTGCGAAATGAATTTAATTTATTTAATGAAATGAATAAAAAAATAAATATGTAAGAGGTGGGGCCCTAATGGGGAAGTTGAGGTTTGTTGTTTGGTGATGAAGGAGTTTGTTGTGAAGAGTTGAAGTTGAGGTGTTGGGTGATGTGGCACAAGTGAGATCCGAATGGGGAGACAATTCTCTTTGACTGCACCTTGTGCTCTAACAAGAACCTAATTATAATAAATATAAAATATAGTAGAATAACAAAAACAAAACTAATCAAATACAAAATGTAAGATGTAGAATATAAATGAAATTGACCACGTTTTTTCTTTTTTTGCCTTCATCTAACATTAAGGTGAAAAGATTTTGTTCTTGAAGAGGAAAATAAAGCAACACGAATCATAATTAAAAAACTTCAGTACACTACGTTAAGGAAGACTCCATGTTCCACGTACTACATATGAATGAGTTAGCGAGTCACTAACACTTTTGCTAGTAATAAAAAAGGAATACGAAGATAACCTACTAGAAAGTGGACTTTCAGCGACAGATTTTTCGACGGATACTTTTCCGTCGCTAATTTACCGACTAATTTCCGACGAAAAAGTGACAAGTGTTTTTTTCTGAGTAATTTCCGACGGAATTCCAAGAGATTCGATTGTTGTCGGAAATCCGTCAGCAATTCACATAACCTTCCGTCGAATTTCCGACGCCATTCCTACATCTATATTTCTTTATTGCTAATCCGTTGGAAATGTTTTAATTTCTAATGATTTTTTATCTTTTAATATTTCCGTCGGAAATCCGTCGGAAATATATTTATTTCCGACAGAAATATTAAAACTTATTATGTACGTATATAGTATGTTAAACTATGTCGACTCGTGTTTCAACTTAACCATTTTTGGGATTACACTATTCGGTGTAAATTCAAATCAAATTATGAGTTCTAGAGTGTTAAACCGTTTTCTATTTTTCTAAATTTGTTAATTGTTACATTACTCGTATTTGGCTAGAACTATAAAAAATCTAGAGGAATATAATACCGGTTTGACCCATCGGTTTTATTTGTGTTTCTCTACGAACTCTTCAAATTTGGTTATTTTTTTCATTTGTCGTAACACCGGTTTGATCCGGCGTTTCAACTGGTAACTTGTTGAACCGTTGACTTGACCGGGTATACTAAAAACACAATCCCAATCCATTTATTTTTAACTTATTAACATCAAAATTATCAAAAACTTTTTAAAATTTATTAAAATCTTGATTTTCAAACTCCACTTTTATTTTCCCATGACACACACTTATTACAATTAAAACTTTCACTTAAAAAAAAAAAAAAAAAAAACACTTATTCCCCAAACAACTTTCACTTTCACTTATTCTTATAACTTTCCCTCTAAAACGTGATTTCATCTATCCGCCGCCCGCCGCCGCCATCCGCCACCGTCCGCCACGGTCGTCCGATTACTTTCATTAAGGTATAACTTGTTTCTGCCCTAACTTTTGCCCTAATTTTTACTTGTTTAGCAGTGTATTGTTATAAGCTATAATGTTTCTGCTGTATGTGTTGTTTAGCAGTGTATTGTTATAAGCTATAATGTTTCTGCTTATGTGTTGTTTGGAGTGTATAGTGGTTAAGCTTATGTTATAATGTAGACCAACTGATCAACGAAATGCCTGACTGATTGATTGATTGGTTAGGTTATTTTAAGAACTGATTGATTGATTGCATGTGTAGACCAAGTGATCGACGAAATGCCTGACTGAGTTATTTTAAGAGTTGATTAGTTGATAAGCTTCGAATGAGCTGATTGATTAGTTGTGGAACTGAGTTGTGCTAAGGATATATTGTGTATATGATATTTAGTTTTTTCATTATATCGGAATACGGTTTGTAGTTATCAATTCATGATCGGATTTGTCGTTACTTTTTGTGCCGCCTCACTTTCGCAAATCGCAACTAGTATAGAAGTTGTTTAGGTTTTCGATACTTATTTCGTTGCGGTTTTAGTTTCGACAATGATCATCAATGATGCTCTAACACTACATCCTTTGGCTGTTCAACAGCAATGTGACATGCTTTTTGACGAGAACCAGCCTCCTAATCGAGGTTCAAATGATTGCCCGTCCTCATATCTTGAAACGCCTGATGGTAAGTAAACCTTTAAATGCGTATGTCCCTTTTATCCTTAAATGTGTATGGTTTCTTATATTTTTGCGTCCACTAAATTTATCAATAAGTGTTTTCGGTAGGTGTAGGCGCACAACAGTCAACTGTTCCGGACTCTGGACAGCCTTCTCATGGTGGTTTTCATCACAGTATGTGACAATGAAAAAAGCCTTGATCAGAAAAGTTGTGGTCTGTGCGCTTTCTCATGCATTTTGGTACCTTATTTACAGGTCCTGACGTTCCGCGCAATAGTTCACATTCACGAGGGAATAGTCGACACGTTCGGAAATGAGGTTAGTTAGTGTCTTAGTGTTGTTTTACCATGTCACGTTATCACCTATTCGGCAGCCATTATCTTCAATTTTGTATTCATTTACTTATATGCAGGACCGGCGCTAGAAGACACCTATTGTCAAAGCAACTGGATTCGGTGACTAAAGACGCCCAACAAAGCAAGTAATTGATATTACAAAACTAAGAACCGAAAGCGTGACACGATAAGTAAGTTTCATAGAATTCATTCAGAAAACATAATATTTTGGACTAACTTGCTGTATTAATTTTTTCCCTATATATTTTTTACATAGATCCAACCAAAGCGGAAAAGAATTCTGTAGGAATGAAGAAAAAAACGTCATCAGCCATACCCAACTGCAGGTATCTATTCACTTCTTCCATATTCCACACTTTTGACCCATTACTTGTAATTGATTATATAGATGGTTTTATATGGACTGTGTTATATACGCTCCGGCTTATTTGCCTATTTTGGGGTAAGATAGATGTTATTATTTAAGGGTTACATTGGTGTCGTTTTATCAGTAATATTAACCACTTAATGTGGGATTGTGCTGCCACGTTTTTGACATATAAACTGTTGCTTTCTGTTGGAACAGGTTTCTAAGAAGAAGAAAAGGTTGAGTTTATCTGCTGGAGTTACGAACTCAGTTGAAGTTGGATTCTAAGAAAGATTTAGATTGTTGCTACGGTAATTTTTTTAAGCAGTTAACTGGCTTCCCGCATCAACGCGCAGGATTAAAACCTCGTTACTTATAATTAAGAATAACTTATAGCCGTATGTCATAGATTGTGTGTTCGTGTTTGCTGCTTGTAAGCGATTTGCTAAATAATCCTCACCATGAGTAGTGAAAATTGGCATTTTAGGGCTGATTGGTTTGTATAAGATAATAAGAAGATATGTTTTACACGACGTTGTTGTATATTGTTAGGACACGTAATCAAGGGATGGGATAAAGGAATCAAAACAACAAAAAAGGGTGAAAGTGCATTTTTCACCATCCCTGCTGAACTTGCGTATGGTGAATCCGGTTCACCTCCAACTATCCTTCCAAATGCCACTCTTCAGTTCGATGTGGAACTGCTTTCATGGGCTAGTGTTAAGGACATTTGCAAAGATGGTGGCATCTACAAGAAGATTGTACAGAAAGGAGAGAAGTGGGAGAACCCCAAGGACCTTGGTCTGAGGAAGACTTATTATAAATTCATTGAATGAACAATTCAAAAAAGAAATCTTTCTGTGAGATTCCAGTTGTTGAAGTTACAGGTATTTCTTTTGTAATCATTCATATCTCGACCATCATGAGTAGATCTATGTAGGCCTTGAAGTAACCATTTGCAATAATAATGCTTATGCAGTGAATTGTGAGGGTAGACTCGAGGATGGAACATTGGGATCAGCATCCAGCAAACAGGTTTGCTAAATCTTTGATTTTTGTTATTGCTTAATATGAGAAATAAATTTAGATATATTGAACACAATATGCCACTTCACAGAAATTAAGAGAATCATTTTGATTGGAGATGATCATTTGATATATTGATATATTAAACACAATTAACTTCAAAGATAGTTAGTAGTGGAACACCATTTTGAATCTTTTACCATTAGAGTTGTGGTTTTAGACTTGCGTGTGTTTCTTGTTGATGATAAAGATAATAGTTACAAAATAGATTGCTTTATCTGTAGAGAAGCATTGGTGTTACTGTATATGAAGTACTTTGCGTTAGTTCCAACTCTAGGCCCATTACGATAACAAAATTAAATTTCTATTAAAAAGATATAGGGATGGATTGTCGCTCTATGTAGCATGTTGTTTGGTTGAGACTTTTAGAGTTTGTGGCTTCGACTTGTAGCACACTGGGCATTGATGGCCAAAGTTCTTATAGAATCTGCATCATCCAATACCAAAGTCCTTGATAACTATGTTCCAATAATGTGTTTGAATAATATATTCTTTATATTTTAAGCTTTTCAATGGGACTCAATTTAATGCAGGTACAAAATTTAGAAGAGAACAAGAAAATTGTAACACATGCAACAACCATAATTAGAGGCGAATGCTCGTTAAGAAGCTCGAGAGAGAGACAGAGAGTGGCAATGAAAGATAAATGACAATAGCTCGATAATCGACGTTCCCCTCGGTAGTTGGATATTGTCATTATCTGAATATTTATGTTAGATACTCTAAATTCATCTTGAATGTTATTGATTTGAATTGTGAATTGTATGCACAACTTTTCTAATGTGAATGGTCACTTTTTGTAATTGGTATGTTTAACCTTGAATGATCCTTTTTATTTATATTTAGTTTCTTTTAAGCCATTTTAGATACAGATTACATATATGTGAGCATTAATCAGGTATTTGTTTATCCGATGATATTCCAACTAAGTATTTCCGACAGAAATGTGACACCTTACCGAGAGAAGTTTTACCGACGGGTTTCTGACAGAATTGGTACCGACGACTTTCTGACAGAATTATACCGAGAGATTTCCGACGAAAAAAATTACCAACAGAATTCCGACGCATGTCTTCTGTCGGTGTTTCCGACAGAATTCCTATGGATAGTAATTAGCGACCAAGAATAAGCGACACCCTGTTTTTGTCACAAATCCGTCGGAAACAGCTTTTACCGACAGATTCCCGACTGAAATTGCCGTCGGTAAAGACCTGTCTTGTACACACATCCAATATTTTCAATACCAAAAATGTTTCTAGCAATATTAGCAGAAAATTAAGAAAAGGGTCTGGAGAGTGTGTATTAAAAGAAAGAACTAAATGACAGCATAATAAATCGAACCAATCTTACCATTCATCTTTTAACTCTTCGTCCGCCTCTTTCTCTTGAGTATGCTATGGGAAAAACAAAATGGCCTAGAAATAACATCATAATACGATACCACTTTAACACTCCCGTTGTTATTATTTCGCCGTCTTTTTTTCTTTGGTTTTCCATGAATATGAGGTGATGCAAGACTCTTCACAAATATAGGGGCATAGATATAGTCCGTAGTTTTGGAGAAACGTATACCATCTTCATCACACAAGCACCAATTGTTGAATGGAATGTCATCTTTGAGCGGGTGTGGAGTGTAATACTTGAGCCTGTTTATGTGCAGCATCATACTTGCTCATCACACAATCATAAGATAGTAAATCCCAAGAATCTTTATCTTTGTAGTTTTTCATTACACATATCCGATATGGGAGATTGTTACGGAATGTACATAGACATTCTTCGACAATCTCTAGACAGTTAAAATCATCACATATATAACCACTTAAGGGTGGTCTAGTGGCAAAAGGACTTGTGTGACTATCACTAAAAAATGTGTGAGGTCTCAAGTTCAATTCCTGCTAGGTGTAAACAACCTTAAGTGGTCATGCCAACCTCCTGAAAAGGGAGGGCTTTACCTGGTTTGAGTCTGTGTGGCGGTGGGTTCAAACCCCGTGGATTAGTCGGCCAAAAGGTCGGAAATCATGATTACCAAAAAAAAAATCATCACATATATATCGTGAGTCATCTAGTTGGGGAATTACTTAAATTCCTCTCGAGATAAATCAAAAGAAATAATTACTATATTTTCTCACTATTACAATCCTCCATAAACCAGTGAAGCGCTCCATTCCATAAAAAATACCAAAACGACTGCTAAAATTGATAGATTTATACTTAACATGCCTAACAACTTTCCAAATCTTTGATTTCAATAATAAGACTTGAAAAAGTGTCCCTGACTTAAAATTTTAATTATAATCAACTGTATGTGAAAGTCAAAGAACGATCCATGTAAGTGACTCCTATAACATCACATGTCAATGCATTCTTGTTAACTATAATAGTATGTGATTTGAAATTTTAATCACACCTGAGAAGTGGTTGTTGACAACAGATTTGTAGGGGATGTAAATGTGGGAAGTGGGACACAGGTTGTGGTGTTTGCATAGCTCAAAGCGTTCTAAGCAATGAGAGGATAAGGGTTTTTAATCTAAAAATCATATCCTCAAAGTTGGGTTTAGCCGTTGAGCAATAGACTCCCATTCACATTACACCTTCTTAACAAACTTATAGTCATACCCATAGTTATTCCTAACTACAAATTAAACACTATGTTAAGTTCAAAACAGCCGTTTTACATAACCTGTTTATTAAACATGTAAAATAAAAAATAAAAAAATAAAATAAAATAAACACTTGCAATCAGGTGGACATGGACACCTCACTAAATTAAATACTTTAGAGACTTCTAGTTTAGGAATTTTGTACCAAATGATGCTTCAGTCTTGATGGAATGAAGAAGTTTGCATGTCATAGCTTCTTTCTGTTTCTGACTTTCCTTGGTGTCAATCGAGACCTCTTCCTGTTCCTTTTCTTGCTTCCGCTTTTAGTTGTTCCAACACTCTCGTGATCTCCCTGCAGCACATCAGGACACATAAACATCAAATATTTTTTGATATAGACTTTAATTCTTAATGAATTCAACAGTAAATGTATAATTGAATAAATACAGGAATAACTTATTATTGTAATATGTATGCAACATAAGCTTAGCATTAAGTAAATATCATCAAAGCCAAAGTTTTGCTGATGCACAAGTAACAGTAGCATGTCAAGTCCTCTGTACGAGTTAGAACACGAACTCGTCCTAAAAATATATACAATATGTAGAAAGGATATTGAAACAACAACAGACACCATAGAGTTCGGTTTGGATTGGTTTACTAGTAGGTTTGATTAGCTCAATTGCAAAATTTGCACACATCAATTCATCAAAAAAAAAAAAAAAAAAAAAAAAAAAACCTTTAATCCATACACCTCTTCAAATTAAGAAAATAAAGGAGATTTAAAATTTCAATTGTCATCATATATGTTGACGTTAGCATAGTCTTTATCAAGGTTAGAAATTGGACTCTCTTCTATAATGACTATAGATTGAGTATAAAGTAAATAGATACATTCACGAATATTAGATATATATACACTTAAAAAGACATCCTCTTGTGCATGTACAATAACAAATTACTATTCACGTTTGGTTCACATGATACTAAGCGAAACCAGTTAGAAAATCAAACTAAAATAATTCCATGTTCGTGCATATCAATCCGAAAATCCAAATATGAGGTGAACGTGAAAACAGTTTTAAGATCATAAAACAAGCATCTTACATATTGAGTCAGTTGATATGAAATACAGTAAAACATGGTAAATCTAACTGTATTGTATATTGCATTAAAGCAAGGACCACAAAATGACAACATAGTAATAAGCAGAACCAACCTCATCGCTACCCACTTCAACACTCCTTTTGTTATCCTTTGTGTGGCTTGGTCTCCCATTAACATAAGGGGAAACAAGGCTTTGCACAAATAAAGGAGCACCAATATGTTTTCGAATCTTAGAAAACGATATATTATCATCATAAATGAAACATGTATTATCATCACAACAGGAAGTCCTTCCCGGACGTCGAATGCAATCCTTAAAAGTATGCATATAGTATGCACCATCATAATTCATCTGGCAATCATTTGGCAAGAGTTCCCAAGACTTCTTCACATTGTAGTTTCTCAATACCCATACCTCACGACAAGGGTTATCATCACTACAATATATGCACAGGCAGTCTTTGTAAATACCGAGTTTACAATGATGAAATATATATCTTGGGTCATCAGGTTGGGGAATTACTTTAAATTCCTCCCTAGATAAATCAAAAGAAAGGATTACTTCCGGTTTCCTCTTAGCATTATAATCAACAGCAAACCAATGAATTGCCCCATTGAGTAAGATACCAGACCTCCTATAATAGAACACATATTTCAGTTGTCCTATAACTTTCCATATATTCAACTTCAATGAAAAGACTTGAACAAGTGTCTCATGATTATCGTGCAAAATCCCCATAACAACCTTGTAATCATCAGTAGATGAATCATAACCAAAGCTAAAACATAAGTTATATGTGACACTTTTAGGAAGTAGGGGAGCCATTGGCAATTTTCTGACCTCCCTGGTTGAAGGATTTGATAAAAATATTCTAGCATCTACTCTTAAAGGAGAGACACATATCAGGCCATTGCAAGAACCAACAATCTTCCATGGTATACGCTCATTAGCTGGTATATATGGTATACAGATTCTTGTATGTCCAAGTTCATAATCATCTTTGTTGCACATATTTTTTAGATGAGCTTTAACAAAACGATTACTTGATATTAAAGAATACCATGACTTACAAACCCTCTTCCATTGGACTAGATCTTTCACACCCGATTTTAAAAGAATAACTTCAACCACATCAAACACAACAACCATATCTAGTTAGTTTCTACTTTAGGGTTGCCGAAAGATACTTAGAGGAACAGAGAGTCAACGACATTACGCAATGTATATGTATGTTTGTCAAACATAATATTTGTTACTGTTTTAGCCCAGCCCAAACACATTAGGCCCACCCGTCACTAGACCTTTGTAATTAAATGGGATTTTACCCAACACCGGATAATACATAGGGAGTAGGCCACCAAAGTATTAAGATTTAAACACAAACTAACAGGTCATCAAATTATCTGTGTATTTTCGTTACATTAATTTCGGTCAAATTTACTCTGGATAACACCAAACGAAAAGAATGAACGTAACACTAAAATAAACAAGTTCTACGAACAAAAAATAATTACGTATGAAAATGTAAGAAAACGTATAAGAATTGATGAAAACGTAAGAAAAACGGACGGAAATGTATACAAACGGATAAAAACGTATAAAGACGGATGAAATATATAAAAACAGATAAAATCGGATAAAAAACGTATGAAAACGTATAAACGGACAAAAACGTATGAAAACGGACAAAAACGTATTACAACGGGCGAAAGCGTATTAAAATGGACGAAAACGCATAAAAACGCATAAAAATGGATGAAAACGTAAACGTATGAAACCGTAATAAAACATATAAAACCAGATAAAGTCATAAAACTGAATCAAAATGTATGAAAACGTAAGAAAAACATATAAAAACGGACGAAAACATATAAAAATAGACGAAAACGTAAGAAAACAAGCGAAAATGTATAAAAACGGATGAAAACATATAATAACGGATGAAAACGCATAAATACGGACAAAAACGTATTAAAACAGATGAAAATGTATAAAAACGGATGGACCTTGAAATAAACCGGATGAAAACATACAAAAATAGATAAAAACATATGAAACCGTAAGGAAATGTATAAAAATAGATACAACCGAATAAAAACGTATAAAAACGGACGAACACGTATAAAAGTGGACGAAAATGTATGAAAACGTATACAAACGGATGAAACGTAAGAAAACGGACGAAAACGTATAAAATTGATGAAAACGGATGAAAATGCATAAAAACGGACGAAAACGTATTAAAACGGATGAAAACGTATAAAAACAAACGAAAATGTATAAAAGTGGATAAAATGTATAAAACGTATAAAACGGATGAAAACTTGTCTTTGATACTCTGTATTTTAAGCAATTGCAGATGAAGAGATAAAAGATCTGAAAAACAAACGACACCTTAGTTGATTTTGAAATAATATGTTTTATCTCAAAATTAAGGTGAAAATGTTCATATTTAATTTTTTGTTTTCTTACCTAAAAAACTATTGAGCAAAAGTTTATGACTTTCTTCGGTAGAAACCTGAGATGAGCCGGTGTATAAAAAGTTTTATTTGGTAGAAACCCGGGTTGCCCGGTGTATATAAAGTTTTGTATGGTAGAAACCCGGGCTAACCTGGTTTAAAAAAGGTTTTCTTAATAGAAACCCGGGTTAACCCGGTTAAAAATATTTTCTTTGTAGAAACCCGGGTTGACTTGGTGTGACAACCGGGCCGATCAAAGACAAGTAAAAAAACAAAAATGGCGAGAGAAAGAAAAGGAGACTGTAGACAATGGGACGAGGAAGCATACAAAGACACAGTCATTAACTGTCTTCCGTACAATCTTTTCACCAATAAACCAAAACCCATAATTCATTGTCTGCCACGTCATCATCATTCTTAAATTTCATATTTTTAGTTATTGTGATTATTTGGTTTTTTATGTTTTATTTTTGCAGCCATTAGGATTTTGGAATGCTAGTGCTCAAAAGTAAGTTAAAATGTGTTGAAGAGGTATTTGAATTAGCTAATTTTCCTGGCTTATTGGCTTATTTGAATTTTGAAAAGCTCGTATGCTCATTTTTTTAGGCTTATGAGTCATTCAATTGGGCTTATGGCTTATTTAAGCCATAAGATCAACTTGATAAGCTCATAAGCAAAAAAATAAAAAAAAAATAAAAAGGCTTATGAGCTTTTCTGATTTCCAATAAGCCCGGAAAATTAGCTAATCCAAACATCCCCATAGATTGTGTTTGTTTTTTTTAGCTTATTTTAGGCTTAATATCTTGCTTTGGTCAGCTTATTTTTTGGCTTATGAGATTTTTTTTCCAGCTTTATGTCATAATAAGCTTAAAACTGAAAAAATTCAGTTTATCAAATTAAGCCGAACAAATATCCCGAAAATAATCTGAAACAAAAACCCCTTAGTGCTCAATAAAACTTTTATAAAACCTTTTTCACAAAATGATGTGGCGTATAATATTTGCATTCAATTTCATTATCACTCATCTTTTTAATTGGCCAGTGATGTACAAATCACAATTAGATATAATTGTGTGAATAACTTTATGTAAAGATTATGTGATTCTAGCATTAGGAAAATAAAGTGGAATGAGTAGCTTTGGCACGTGGTGTAATGGTGAGCTAATGGTGCGTTGGTCAAAATAAGGGTACACTGGTCAGACTAGGTAAGAGATCAAAACACATCAGTGAAACATGTTTGACCATGAAATGTTTTTGAATGTCTATAAAACTATTCGTTTTCTTTTGCTACATTTATATGATTTTTTTATTACATAATTATACTGTATTCATCTAAAAGATTCTTTACATAAATATTATTCCTAACCAATCATCCTATGTTAAATGTCAGTTGATAATATATTGTTGGTCGACGTCATAGTTTTAACTTTAACCCGGTGAGTTGAACACCGATAAAACTATTTCGTATGGTATAAGATTTTGGGGAGAAAATTTTATTTTAGTTTCAAAAGTAATAGAGAAAGTGATTGCGAAGAATATTCTATGGTGAGTTAAGGGAGATGTAGAAACAAGATGGATTAAGATTTTTAAAAAAATGGTGTGTGTTTTCATATGATGGCTTAGTGTTGAAGAGTATGCAAGCTGAAGTTATAAGTTGGAGGACTGTTATTGTCATTGTTCAAAGTTATATTAAGCTGGAGCTAGTGTTTATCTATGAGTGAAAGCTGTGGAGAAGTTCAAGGACTAAAGTGCAACTATTGAGACTATATAATCTTCTCATACATCTAGGGTTTGGGTAGTTGTTATTCGTCTCTGTTTTACTCTCTTTCAGTCTTCACACATTGTCTTTGTATTCTCATTGATATCACTTTGATATCTTCTGGTGGTATTGTTCTAATCTTCATCAAGATCATTATATTGATCTTGTAGACATAGAGTGTTGAGTGATTTTGTATGTGAGGTTGTTCTGTGGTGTCTTCCTAGAAGAGATCATATATTGTCTTTTGTATTGTACTGGTAAGCACTCGTTTGAGGACTTATCTTCTTGAATAGTGAATAAGAAAATATATACACCAAGGGGTGGTTGGTTGGGTGTAGCAAAGTGTTGTCTTGTGTTCTTTACCATTTTTACATGGTATCAGAGCTATAGGTTCTGATTTGGTGTGATTGGAGATTCTAGGGTTTCTAGGGTTTCAGTTATTTTTGGGGGTTTCTTGAATTGGTGGTTTTATTGGTTAATTGAGGTCGTTTTCTTAACGGCCGTGGTTGATATAGTCGATTTAGACTAGATCTTGAGGTATTTTGTGAGATTCTTGGTTAGGGTTTGTGGAACCCTAAATTGGTTTTTTGGGGATCGTGATCCGTGGTGACTGTTGGTGGTTCTTGGGCCTTTATTTGGTTGCAAAAACATTAGACTAAGTGAATCTAGTGTTTTTGTAGTCATTCTTCCGCTGTGGTTCATATAGCTCTGTAAGTTGATATTTCTCCTTGAAGATAACAAGAGTTTAGTTAATTAGGTGCAAACGGATTGGTTAACACCTTGACCCTCCATCTTGAATGGTGTGGAAACCTGCTCTTGCCAATGCCAGTCCAATTGACTGATTCTTTGTTAAATCTGGGTGTGTGTGTGTGTGTGTGTGTTTTTTTTTTTTTTTTTTTTTTTTTTTTTTTTTTTTTTTTTTTGTTGTTTAGTTAGTTGAGTTTGTTATCTGTTTATCTGTTCTTGTTTGTTTATTTGTCTGTTTCTATTGTTTGTCTGTTTGTCTGTTTGCTTCCTGTTTGTTTTTTGGTTATTATGGCTCCTGGTGATGCTAGTAGTTCTCAGGTTTTGATTAGTAACTTAGATGCTGGTAATCCATTGCATATTCAGACTAATGATAATAGTGGTACTGCTTTAATTCCTTTTAAACTTCTTGGAACAGAAAATTATAGAATATGGTATGGTTCTATGAAATTAGCTTTACAAGCTAGGAATAAATACAACTTTGTTGATGGTTCTTGTGTTAAGGAATCCTTTGTTACTAGTGAACTGTTGTCTGCTCAATGGGATAGGAGTAATGCCATTGTATTAACCTGGATTATGAATTCTGTTTCTCAAGATGTTTATATGGGATTAGTTTACTCTGAAAATGCTGCTTCTGTGTGGAATGAATTAAAGGAAACTTATGATAAAGTAGATGGGTCTATGATATATAATTTGCTTCAAAAAGTTAATAATGTGAAACAAGGTGGTACTTCTATTGCAGATTATTATCATAGACTTAATTCTTTGTGGAGAGAATTTGATGCTTTAACTAAAATTCCTAAATGTACTTGTGAAGTCAAATGTTCTTGTGATGCTAGTAAGGAGTTAGGTTTGCATCAACAATTGATGAAGTTGATGCAGTTTCTTATGGGCCTTGATGATTGCTATCAGCCTGTAAGGACTGCTTTGTTGACTAGGGATCCACTCCCTGAGGTCAAAGATGCTTATGCTATTGTTTCTAGAGAGGAATCTCATAGAGGGATTCCTGAGACTTCTAGTGGTTCTGAGTCTAAAGCTAATGCTACTTCTTTTGCTGCTAAATCTTTTAACAACAATAGGCGAGTGTTTAACAATAATAATAACACTAGAAGTTCTAGTTCTAATTTTGGTAATAACAATATTAATAGAGGTCCTAATCCTAATCTGAATTGCAAAAATTGTGGTAAAATTGGACATACTATTGATAGGTGTTATGAGCTTATAGGTTTTCCACCTGGTTTTGTTAAAAATAATAACTCTGGAAGGCAAAATAATGGAACTAGGCAAAACTATAATGCTAATGTTGATTCTAAAGATGATAAATCATCTGCTAGTCTTTCTTCTGGTTTTACTTCTGAACAGATAAAGAAACTCCTGTCTTTGATCAATGATAGCTCTGCTGGAAGCATTCATGCTAACATGTCTGGTAGGGCTTCTTTCTATAATCATAATGTTTGGTTTAATATGAATATTTCTAGATATTTTTGTGTCAACTATGGTTTGATTGTTAATTCTGTTACTTTGGGTTGGATTATTGATTCTGATGCTAATCAGCATCTTACTGTGTCTACCGATGGTATGTTTAATGTTGCTGATATTTCTAGTCTTAATATTACTGTTGGACATCCTAATGGTACTTTAGCTACTATAAGTCATGTTGGCAATTTAAAACGTACTAGTAATGTTGTGCTATATGATGTTTTAGTTGTGCCTGGTTATTGTGTGAGTCTTTTGTCTGTTAACAAGTTAATAAGAGATAGTAAGATGTTTGTGGGTTTTGATAAGGATAAATGTGATATCCAGGACTTGAAAAGGGAGACTGTCTTGGGGACTGGTAGCCAGTGTGATGGTCTTTATCTGTTTGACATGCATTCTATGAATACTGTGAGTAAAAGTAATTTTGTTATGTCTTATAATGTTTCTAAGATTGTTTGGCACAATAGACTGGGTCATCCTGCTGATCAAGTCTTGTCTGTGCTTCAAACTGATCTTGGTTTTACCAAGAATACTTCTGTACATGTTTGTGAGATCTGTCATAGGGCTAAACAAACAAGGGAACCTTTTCCCTTGTCTAATCATAAGTCTAGGACTTTAGGTGAACTTGTTCATCTTGACTTATGGGGTCCATACAGAGTAACAAGTAGAGAAGGTTATAAGTATTTCCTAACTGTTGTAGATGATTTTTCTAGAGCAGTTTGGGTTTACTTGGTTAAAACCAAGGATGAAGTTTTTGGTGTATTTGCCTCTTTTATTAACATGATACATAATCAGTTTAATGTTAAAATCAAAACTGTTAGATCTGACAATGGTATTGAGTTTGTGAACAATAAAATGAGTAATATGTTTTCTGACCTTGGTATAATACATCAAACTTCTTGTGCTCATACCCCTCAGCAAAATGGGATTGCTGAGAGGAAACATAGACACTTGCTTAATGTTACAAGGAGTCTTATGTTTCAAGGGGGGATTCCACTTAAGTTTTGGTCTGATTGTGTTCTAACTGTTGTGTATCTTATAAACAGGCTGCCGTCATCTGTGTTAAATGGAAAGTGTCCTTTTGAGTTGATTCATAATAGAAAACCTAATCTTTCCCATTTGAGGTCTTTTGGTTGTCATTGTTTTGCAAATGTTTTAAATAATCATGATAAAATGTCTTTTAGGTCTGAAAAATGTATTCTTCTTGGATATTCTACTGTTAAAAAAGCTTATAAACTTTTAAGTCTAGATACAAGAAATGTATTCTTTGCAAGAGATGTAAGGTTTTATGAAAATATTTTTCCTTTAAAAATGAAAACCTGTGAATCTATAGATGTTCAAAAAGCAAATGAAATAGAACACTTGAATTTTTTTGACAATCAGTGGTCTCAAAGTCCCAATGATGAAGGGAGAGATTCACCAGTTGAGGATGGTAGTGAACCATCTTCTAGTGATGTAGCTAGTATTCATACAGATACTACACAACTGCATCAGAAAGATTGGGGATCTGCAACCCATTTTGGTGACCAAAACTGGTCTGAGGGCAATATGTTTCAAAATGGAAATGAGTCATCTCAAACTGTTAATGTCAATGATGATATGCAGACACCTGTATTAAGAAGGTCTGATAGAGAGTCTAAATTACCTGTTAGATTCAATGATTATATTTTGAGTGCTAAAGTCAAGTATGGTATTGAAAAGTATGTGAACTATGGTAGATTGAATGTGTCTAATAAATGTTTTGCTTCTACATTGAGTAAGTCTAATGAGCCCACTAGTTATGAAGAAGCTGTCAAAAATCCTAATTGGTTAGAAGCTATGAATGATGAAGTTGAAGCTTTAAATAGAAATAACACTTGGACTGAATGTGTTTTGCCTTTTGGTAGACATGCTATTGGTTATAAGTGGATATGGAAAATAAAGTATAAGTCAACTGGTGAAATTGATAGATATAAGGCTAGGCTGGTAGCTAAAGGTTTTAATCAAAGAGAAGGATTTGATTATGATGAAACCTTTAGTCCAGTGGTTAAAATGGTCACTGTCAGGTGTTTAATCAGTATAGTTGTTAATATGAATTGGCCTTTATATCAACTTGATGTCAATAATGCTTTCTTGTATGGTGATTTGAATGAAGATGTTTATATGATTCTTCCTAAAGGGTTTAATGGTGGTGATGATACCAAAGTGTGCAAACTTAATAAGTCACTTTATGGACTTAAGCAAGCTCCAAGGCAGTGGAATGCAAAACTCACAACTGCCTTCGTTGAGCATGGCTTTGTTCAAAGTAAGTTTGACTATTCATTATATGTTAAACAAAAGGGTTCTGTGTTTGTTGCTCTTCTTGTTTATGTTGATGATATTGTGATCACTGGTAATAATGAGGTTGAGATTAAAAAGTTTAAACAGTTTTTGAGATCCAAGTTTATGATTAAGGACTTGGGTGAGTTGAATTACTTTCTTGGTATTGAAGTTTTAAGGAACAATGATGGTATATGTATGTCTCAAAGGAAATATTGTTTAGAATTGTTATGTGAATACGGTTTATTAGCAGCTAAACATGTTGATTCTCCTCTTCCTGAGAACACTATTTTAAACTGTATTGAAAATGAAAGTGATAAAGTTTTGAATAATATAACTAATTACTAGAAATTGGTAGGAAAGCTGATTTACTTGACTAATACCAGACCTGATATTAGTTATGATGTTCACTGTTTAAGTCAACATATGCATAAACCTTTAAAGTCACATCTTAAAGCTGCATTAAGAGTATTGAAATATTTGAAAGGTTCTGCTGGAACTGGTTTACAGTTTAATAAGGTTTCTGATTTAAAATTGAGAGCCTATGCTGATGCTGATTGGGCTAAGTGCCCTGTCACTAGAAAATCTGTTACTGGTTTTTGTGTTTTTCTGGGTGATTTTCTTATCTCTTGGAAAAGTAAGAAACAGGCTACTTTGTCTAGAAGTTCTGCTGAGGCAGAGTATAGAAGTCTTGCTTCTACTACTTGTGAGGTTATATGGTTAGGAAATCTATTACATAGTCTTGGATTGAAAGGCTTGTTTCCTGTTGATATTTTCTGTGATAACAGTGCAACTATTCAAATTGTTGCTAATCCTGTGTTTCATGAAAGAACAAAACATTTTGAACTTGATGTTCATTTGGTTAGAGAAAAAGTAACTGCAGGTGTTATTAAAACTGTTAAGATTCATACTAACAATCAAGTTGCTGACATTTTTGCCAAATGTCTTGGTCAAATTCAACATAGAATTCTGTGCAAAAAGCTTGGTTTGTTAGATATGTTTGCAGGTGATTTGAGTACTGAAGTTGGAGTTAAGGAAGGCAAAGGAAATGCTAGTGGTAAAGAAGTTCAGCTTGAGGAGGGGTGTTGAAGAATATGCAAGCTGAAGTTATAAGTCGGAGGACTGTTATTGTCATTGTTCAAAGTTATATTAAGCTGGAGCTAGTGTTTATCTATGAGTGAAAGCTGTGGAGAAGTTCAAGGACTAAAGTGCAACTATTGAGACTATATAATCATCTCATACATCTAGGGTTTGGGTAGTTGTTATTCGTATATGTTTTACTCTCTCTCAGTCTTCACACATTGTCTTTGTATTCTCATTGATATCACTTTGATATCTTCTGGTAGTATTGTTCTAATCTTCATCAAGATCATTCTATTGATCTTGTAGACACAGAGTGTTGAGTGATTTTGTGTGTGAGGTTGTTCTGTGGTGTCTTCCTAGAAGAGATCATATATTGTCTTTTGTATTGTACTGGTAAGCACTCGTTTGAGAACTTATCTTCTTGAATAGTGAATAAGAAAATATATACACCAAGGGGTGGTTGGTTGGGTGTAGCAGAGTGTTGTCTTGTGTTCTTTACCATTTTTACACTTAGTTTAGGATGGATCTCGGGAGGTCTTTACTTGATCATATCATGTTAGCTATTTCATGTCCAAGTTGTGAAAATACTATATAGATAGCTAAACACATAGTGGCAAGATGTGATTGTGCTACCTTGGTCTCGAATGTCATATGCGAATGGTGGAATATGGGCAGTTTATTAGGCACTCCTTTGACGGATTTCAATCAATTTAGAAGACTGTAAAAAGTTTTTAGGCAAGTGAAAATGTTGGTGGCATGCGGTGTGTTAGAAATTTGTTCGGTAAGTCAAAACGTCAAGTGAATGTGTTTGTCAAGTTATTCAAGTTTTGATTGTTTTTTTTTCTTCTTCTTTTTTTTTTTTTTTTTTTTTTTTTTTTTTTTTTTTTTTTTTTTGTTTTTTGTTTTTTTAATAAATGTTGTGGTGTTGTGGTTCTACTTCTTTAACCTCCTATTTTTTGTCATAAAGTGTATGAGCGTACAAGCTTTTAGTCTTTACCTTCGGCTGCTATTTTTTAGTTCATTTAAAAGATATATGATTGTTTGGCTATGATGGTTTGTCTGCTTCTAATACTCTTTAAGGTGGTGCCTATGGGGTGTTCAAACAATCTTTCGGTTGAACGAAGTTATGCTGTTTGATTTATTCGCTTTCTAAAAAGAAATGCGCACCAAAAAAGCCAAACCGAAAATGAACAAAAACGAACCAAACCACCCATACTAACAGTCGAGTATTTCAGTTTGGGGCCCATTAAACCAAATTTTAAGAGGTAGAGGTGCAAACTACGAAAAACAACTACAAAGACAACCTTTACGAATTTACTTCCTTCGTCCCATAATTATTGTCAGTTGTTAACTTTTGAAGTATTCATTTTCTAACTTTAAACTTAAGTAATTTTATTTGTGTTATTTAATAATTGATGCAAATTATATGAATGAATTGAGTTTTGAATGTATTTTCATTGATATAATTTTCATCAAGAATTATATAATACAAATAAAAATATTTAAAGTCAAAGTTAAAAAATAAAGACTTTAAAAGTTAACAATGGACAATAACTATAGGACAGAGGCAGTAACAAACAAAATCAACGCAAATATACAAGTTAACAATATCATATATAGTATTGTATTAGTTAAAACCCGTTATTATATCCACTAGATCTAACATACGTGATTTATTTTATGTTTATATACCATGACTATGTTTTTTTCGTATCTATTTAATGTTTAATACTTACATTATTTTATCATTGCGATCTAACATATTATTTACTCACATATACACAACAATCAATTATTTATTTGTTGAATTTCTTTATATAATACATTTTGCATCGGTTTCACGGTTTTTCATTTAATCCCGTGAATTCACGGGTCGACGATCTGGTACATATATAAGTTGATGTCACTTAACCGCACCTTACAATATAATGAAAAAGCGACAAAATCATGGACTATAAGATCAACAATGAGCACATAAACGTAACCCAAATTTTAGATGAAAAAGAAACTCACAAAAAATCAAATGTATAACATCTAAAAACAAAATTTAGATGTAAGGAGGGCCATATTTCTTAAAAGTACAAACAATTATTGCATGTCTTAGAAGAGTATACTTGTTTCCGATTATTAACATTCCTACATCTCAAACAGGATATATATTTTCTTTTTGATGAATATAAAAATTTTGGTATATACATTTTTATTTGCATACATGTTTGAAAACTAATAATAAGTTACTGGTATCTTTTGGTTAATCTTAAACCCCCAGATTGGATCTTATCGCAACATTGGGCTTGTAAATTCACTGAGCCTATATCACAATCAAACTCAACGGAATATAAATTATTCCCGCCTAATTCATTCTCATTACAATCCCTCTCCCAAAAACACTCTCTTCTTCTACTCACACACACTAATGGATCCACTCGCTGAGCAGGTATAATTTACTACTCTTTATCGTTTATTAAGTTTATGAATATGATTATCACGTAATTTTAGTTTTAATTATGATTTTATGATATTATAATTTTATAGTTTTAGTTATAATTATGACTTAATTTTAGTTATAATTATGATATTATAATTTTATGATTATGGCATAATTTTAGTTATGATTATGACCTAATTTTATGATATTATGATTTTAGTTATAATTATGATAAAATAATGTTATAGGCTTATAGCTTTCATTTTTCTAGAAAAAAAAAAAAAAAAAAAAAAATATGATGTCACTCTAGTGTGTTTTTTTACATTTTTTTTTTTAATAATGATACTCATGAATCATGATGATACACAAATTAATGACGTCATTTTAGGTTTTTATTATTACTGTTTTTAAATTTTAAAATAATATTTTTTTATAAAAATATGAATATTCACTTTGATATCAAAGTTGATGACGTCATCTCAGGCTTTAGGTGAGTTCAACTAATGTTAATCCGTTTCTAACGAACAATTTGCGTCTAATTCTTTCAGTTTTTGTTAAATCGTTTTTGCGATGCATGTTACTGCTGAGCTAAGTTTTAATTTACGTTTATTTGTTTAGTTTTATGTGGGTTCGAAGTTAATTCGCTTAAAAAATGCTGTCAATGATCTGTCATGATGAACTGTGGCCTTTCGTAAATAAAATAGAACGATCCGGGAGTATGTTAAGGATTTCACTACACTTGTCTTGGAGATTCCGGATCTTTCCGGAATGCTTGAATTTACGAAGCCGACTCTTCACTTCGTTCTTAGCATTCTCCGGATATAATTGCTTATTCAAATCCGCCAAAAAATCAGCCCAAGTATTGATATTAGACGTACCTCACTCAATATCTCCATTCCAACTTCTCCACCATTACGCCGCGGTATCCTTCAATTATCGGGTCGCTATCTTGATCTTGGAGTCGTCATCTGTAATATTGACACCTTCCAAGTATTGCTCAATTTCACACAAGAAATCATCAACCGCCCTAGCTTCCCGCTTTCCCACGAATGGTGATGGTTTAGGAACATCTATCTTCAGAGCACGATGACTAGTGTTGCCACCCTCGCTAGCCAACGATCGCTTGCACAACACCACATCCACTTGCAAGTCTTCAATGATTTATGAATGACGGAGATCTTTTCTCCAAACTCTTCTCGCAACTTTGTGACCTCGCTCATGAGCATCGCCTTTAAGTCATGGATCCCACACTTCAAGTCGCCACTAAAAGCATTGATGACCACTCTAAAGTCATCCTTCATGCTTGCAAACTCGGAGTCAAAACCTCCCAAGTCCTCAAATTGGTTCTTTAACTCCGTCACGGATGTCTCAACACCCGCAACTCTCATATCCAAACTTGTCACAACGTCCTTAGACATACCTCTCTTCTTAGGGTATTGCCTTTGATGATCTCGACCCCGGGTCTCGTCAAGAACCGTACTTCCACTAGCACAATTCTTCTCGACTTTGCTTGCCACTTCCTTGAATCAACATGGCTTTGATAACACTTGTCACGAACTTGTGTCTACAAGGGTCTTCCGTGCGGCACTTAGTCTCGATTAATCTCAGCCTTACTCGAACACTCAACGATGTATGTAATTAAAGAAAGCTTCAAAGAAAGGTACAAGCGGAATAAGGTAAATGCTTTGTATTAGTAGAGAACTTTACAAGAGAGATTACAAGTGAACTTTCTTGGATGCCTTGAACAAATTAGGTATCCTTTATTTATACTACTCAACTAAGGTATGTACAATTTCTACACACTTTCATGATGGGAAACTTCTAGGATTTCCATGAGCTTCTAGGGCTTTCAAGAGTTTCTAGAGCTTCTAACATCTTTCAAGGGCTTCCAAGAGCATCCAAACTCTTCCAAGAAAAGTGTGGTACAATCTGAAATCCCGACTAACCTCGAAAATGCTCCTATCTATCGTGTGAGTCGTGACATTGAGCTCATGTTAAAAACATGATTAAAATCCATGTGCCTATATTTACACAATCAGACACCATTTAAGAAATCAACAACATGATTCAAAACCATCATACATCCTTAAAACTATCATTCACAATATGCTACTGTATAAGATTATTCAAAGATAGATATACATTATTGCTTTGTCAGCTTGACCACTTTAGCTGCATAAAACTAGGCACTAGGTCGTGGCCGGAGCCGAAAGATATCCATGAGAAAACAAAACAGGAAGCTAGTAAATAGAGTTATAATTCTGAGGAGATAATCAGAAGGGAAGTGAACAAAAGCCAAATGAAGAATTAAAGTTAAGATGGACTCAGAGGATCCTTGAAAATAATGACTTAGCAAAGAATAAATAATTTTTGGGCTAAACCTGAAAAACAAAGTACTTTTTGAAAATACCCAAAATGCGTAACATACTTTAATTGTCATTGTAAGTTGTATATATTCATTTTGGGAACAACAAAGTGAATTACAATTCAAATCAAGTTGCGTTTCTTTTTTTATTACTCAACTACAAAACTTAACATAAAACCCATCAAGATGCATATCATTCCATCAACAAATCATGTATCCATACACTAGAATTTTATTCATGATAATTGCTCATGACATTAACAAACTTCCACAACGTTATGGACGTCTCCATGTTTCATGTAACGAATGAGTTAGCACTTTTTTTTTAAAGGTCACTTTTGTGGTCATGAAAAGGAAAAGCACATCCAATAACATTTAAGTTTCAAGCTATATATAGCCTTCATAATAAACATATTAACATAACTGTAATAATAAGGTCCACAAACTACACTATATGTTTAAAATGATGAGCAATGACACAAACAACAACACGTCGCAATCGCGTTTGAACGAAGTATGTTTAGAAAGATGAGCATGATAGCTATGCCTGATAATTATATGCCTAATGTATTCATTGGTTCACATTTGTCCAAGTCATTTTCTCTCTTACAAAATCCAAAATAATTTTGACTCGTGAATAAAAATATTTGTAGGCAGGCACATTTACTTGGCATATATAAATCATTTATCGTTTTCTCTTTAAAAGAAAGGACAATCAAGCAACAACATAAAAATTAGAATTCGTCTTACCATTCATCTTTCTGTTCTTCGTCTGTCAACAAAAAGACCTTAAATTGACATCATAATCGGAAATACTACAACATTTGACACATTTAGAGGGGACTTTTTAGGGCTTTTGGCGAGGACAAACGTGTCCTCGCCAAAAGTTGGTCGCCCGTTCTCTGTTTTGTTGTAGTGAGAGCTTTTAAACTCTTTATGTCATTGCTTGGCTTCCTCTTTTTCTTTGGTTTTCGATTAACATGGGGAGATACAATGCTCTTCACAAATATAGGGGGACCAATATAGTCCCTAGTTTTGGGCAAACATATACCTTTATCATCACAGAAGCAGCAAATACTGTGTGGAGTGTCACACTTAAGCGTGTGTGCAACATCATACTTGTTCATCTCATAATCATATGGAAGTGGTTCCCAAGAATGTTTATCATTGTAGTTTTTCGTTACCCATCTCTGGTAGGGAGGATCATTACAAAATATGCATAGACATTTTTTGTGAATCCCGAGTCTGCTAAAATAATCAGATACATATCTTGAGTCATCTGGTTGGGGGCATTCATTAAATTCCTCTCGAGATAAATCAAAAGAATGTATTACTATCTTTTTAGTTTTATAATCCTTCATAAACCAGTGAAGGGCTCCATTCCATAAGATACCAAAATGAGTACTAGAAGCATAAAATTTATACTCATATTTCATCAGTCTAATAGCTTTCCAGATATTTGATTTCAATGATAAGACCTGAAAAAGTGTCCCAACCTTACGCATCTTGATCCCCATAACAACCTTGTAATTATCAGTGGATGAATCATGACCAAACGCCCAACATAACAAATGCCTGTTTACGATATCGTTAGAAATTTGGGGGCACGGTGGAGTTTTTTAACCTCCCTAGTTAAAGGATTTGTAACTAAAACTTGAGCAGCTTCCGGAGAGACGCATACAAGGCCATTGGAAGAACCAACAATACGCCAAAGATCCATATAATATACCATGTATCATTAGGCGTACCATAACGTGTTGGCATAATGATTCTTCTACATCCAAGTTCATGATTCTTGTGATCTTTGTTCTTATTATAATCCAGATGAGTTTTAACAAAACAATAACTAGGGATCAAAGACAACCATGACTTACAAACACTTTTGCATCGGATGAGATCTTCACCATCCAATCTCTTAAGTATATCTTCAACCAAATCAAAGACAAACTCTGACATTATTAAAACCTAAGAAGCATGGCGTACTTGAAGTCCCCAGCCCAAAAGCAGAAAATGTATATCTATACATTTTGGCCTCAGCTCGTACTTGAAGTCCCCAGCCCAAAAGAACAAGGCGCGTATATACAAAACCCACTTAAATCCAATCCACTCATTTGCATTTTCATTTTTTCTTTTATGTGGTTGGTAATGATAATTCTACTTCTGCATGGTTTGATAAGTGGCACGATAATGGCCCTCTTGATTCGGTAATAACGCATAGCGATATTTATAGAGGTGGTTTTGAAGCGAATAGTGGTGCATGACTTGATTTATGACAATATGTGGGTCTGGCCTAACAACTGGCTGGACAAGTACCTGATATTGCGTTCGTTTAACCCTATAGTGCTTACTGCATGTGATGACAACTGGGGTTGGAAAGACTTGGCGGGGAAATATGTAAGTTCAGTGTCTTGACCGTTTGGCAAGCAATTCGCCCAAGGGCGGATTGTTCGATGTGGTATGGTTTTGCCAAAGTATCCCCCGTCATGCGTTTCTTATATGGCTTCCAATGGGTGAGTGTCTAAAGACTCAAGAAAAGTTGAGGGTTTGGGTTGTTGATGCCACAATGAGTATATATAGGGGACTTGCATTGACCTTTATGTAAACTGACGCAAGATAATCACTCTCATTTATTCTTTGAATGCACTTACTCATTACAGGTTTGGCATAAGGTGAAAGCGTTGATGTCCATCAATGGTTGGTGATTCATGGAGGTCTTTTGTCACCACTATTCAACCGTCTGCTGTAAAAAATCTAGCAAGTGTGGTCGTAGCCAAAATCTTGTTCAGGGCTTCCGGTGTACTACATATGGGCATATGGCAAGAGAGGAACAATAGGCTTTTCAAGAAGAAGGCTCGGCAGGTGGATCAAGTATTCGATATTATTTTCCCTATAACAAGATTGAAGTTAATGACTCGAAAATTCATAGAGTCGGCATAAGTACGTGGTTCGGATGAGGAACGAATGAAAGCTAGAGGCTAGTCATTAGTTCTTAGAGTTTGTTTGGTTGTGTCTTTCCGGGTTGTTGTTGTCTTGTTAGTTGCATCACATGAGGCCATTAGATATGCTAATGGTTTTTGAACTTCAATGGTTTTATTATTAATAATAATTCACCGGGCAATACCACTGCGTAATGGACAACTCCATATCTTCAAATTTTGTTAGAAGGTATGCACATGTGTTAACCTCTCAAAAATTTTATAAAGATTTTAAATTTGTTTTTCACAATATAGATGCTACTCAAAAGGTATGTTGTATACCCTCTAAATTCGACACATGAGTTAATACTTTTGTTAGTAATGAAAAGAAAGTCATAGATTACCATATACTAGACACATGAGTTCCAAGTACTTAGTACTCCGTAGTTAGTAATGAAAAGGAAGTCATACATGATTACTAAAGTATGTCCATGTACCACATACAAGATACATGAGTTAATCATACTTTTCTTAGTAATGAAAAGAAAGTCATACATAGATTACTATAACGCAAGGCCAATATCGTTTAACACCAGACACAAGTTTCTAGTTACATATAACAACCAGCATAAACATAATTAATTAAAAGAAAGGATGGTCAGATAATAACATTATAATTCGAAACCATCTTACCATTCATTTGTATAATCTTCGTCTGCTTCCTTTTCTTGAGTATGCTATGTGAAAAACGGTTAGACCTTGAAATAACATCCTAACTTGAAACAACTTTATCACTTCTCTTGTTGTTACCAGTGTTCCTCTCCATCTTCGGTTTCCCATTAAGATGAGGAGAAACAAGGCTCTGCACATATACAAGGCAACGATATATTTCCCAATCTTGGACTAAAATTTATCATCTTCGTTACATAGGCACCAATTTTTGTTTGGAATGTAACATTTGAGCATGTGTGCAACATCATACGTGTTTGTCTCACAATCATACGGTAGTAGTTCCCAACATTTTGTATCATTGTAGTTTTTCATTACCCATCTTTGGTAAGGGAGATGGTTACGATATATGCATAGACATCCTTCGGCAATCCCTATATTGATTGATACAAAGAGCTAACTATATTGATTGATAACTTAATAGTTCAGTCTATGCCATCATATAAAGTGCTAACTATATTTATAGATAACTTTTAAAAAGAAAATAAACTATATTGAGTTGACAGCTGACTTGACTAGCCAACATTCACAATATAACCAAGGATGGCAAATTAGGCATGTTGGGTTGACCTGCTACATTTTTCAAAATACTTGAATTTAGATGGGTGAATTTAAACGTGTCTCTACTTGTTGTTGAGTAAATGTGTGTTTGTTTCATTAAGATGTTTTGTGTCTGAATGTAACTACCACATTTTACTAGTAAGAGTTGGTTATATGGTAAAAGTCATAAATGCTTAACATACTTAAAATTTTGATTCATTCTACATAATGTACTTTTTTATTGTCAAAATGCTTAATTAAGTTCGTATTAGTTGTCATAATGCTTAACAAATGGTTCTTTATTATGCAAAATAACTTAAATACCCTTGGATCATCATCACCACGAAAAATCTAGTTAAAAATGCTCCATGAGTTCTGCATTTTTTTTTATCAATAATAAGTTTTCAAGTTAAATCACATATTATCCTTCGTCATCGCCACATACAAGTGAGCGGTATTGGTTTACCGTTCATCAAACAAGGAAATATGTCTGAATCATCATGTAAAAACTAAATCCAAATCCAAACACGCCGCCCTGAACCTTCATCACCAATTCCTTAACAAATCCTATTAGTTATGCGTAATGATATAGATGTTGTTTCAACATAACCAGCCTCTATCCCAAATATAAATGTAAGTACGATCACAAGGAAATGGAAAGAAATTGAAGAGAAAGTTATGAAAAATACCAGGGGAAAAACATCGTCAAAGAAATCAAAGGAAACCGAGGGCCAAGCTCGAAAGGCAAGATGCATTGCTCATATCATATGCGTTATCTTTAGAGCTAAACATTTCAACTTCCTAACGATTTGATGGTTGTAACAGGGAAAGGCTCCAATTGATATTTTTGAAGATTTGGCCTTGGATCTCCATTATCATTCCCAGAATCGCGAGAACTTGACTCTAAAGCTGGAATATGCAATAGACCACTTCAAACAGTTTTTAAACAAACACAAAAAGTGACCAACCTTTTGGTTATTCGAATTTTCATTATTCCAATAGCAATATTATTACTAATTGTTGGATGGTTTAGATGATACCAATTGCACACATGCCGATGAAAAAGTATATACGTGCCACTTGGTGAACAAAAGGTGAAAATTTCAAGGTGGAGGCGAAGTCATGACGAATGGTGGTGGGAGGTAGGAGATGAAGACATAAGAAATGACGAAAGTACCCTTAACAAATCCTATTAGTTTTGTGTAATGAAAAAAAAAATACAAACTTAATTAAGCATTTTGACAATAAAAAAGTACATTACGTAGAATGAGTCAAAATTGTAAGTATGTTAAGCATTTATGACTTTTACCCGTGGTTATAATGTCTGAATCTGAATAAAATAATGTTGTTTGCTTTTTTCTAAATGTCTGAATGATTTTAATTATTCTTTCTTTTTCAAGTATATATTAAACCATCATAATACTATGCATAAGTAACTTGTGTAATACGAAACAAAATAACACATTTAATAAACCATAGTAGTGTGAACATTTTTTTTCCCTATAGAAACCTTTAAAATACAAATATTTTTACATACAAAACCATGACTGGTATACCTAATTTACAAATAACTATTATTTGGGCCAAGTGAAATAAGTTGGGTCGCCCATTGGTACCAACTTGGGTTTTATACATATAACCCATCCACATCATTTGTCTTCTCCACATCCTAAATATAACAATCACCACCATAACCGCAAGAGTTCTTTATTTGTAAACATGGTACGTTCTATCTCTAATGTCATAAACTTGTAACACTAGTTCATCATCATAGCAATATTGTATTAATAATTGTACATGGATTGTTAAAAAAAAATAGTGTTGATGAATGAATATACAAGGGTTAGACGTGATAAGACATGATCACCATCTCTTACTGGGCAAGATAAATTATGTCTTACCGCGTCTGAATGGAGAAGAAAAAACAAACAACCAACTTGTCTTACCGCGTCTGACCGGTAAGTGGTAAGAGGCGATAAGACCTTATTTTTTAAAAACAAACACAACCTAACAGCTTGGATCCACTTATCTTTTTGTGGGATGTTCAATGCTTAACAATAGAAGCTTTGGAATGACAGGAGTATAGGTCACGCCACCTGGATGACCCATAGGTTGCAACAGGGTCACAAATTTCTCCCATTTGACCCGTTATAGATGGAGAGTTAATGGCACAACCCAAACAAAGAAAAACATTATGACAGGTTCCTAAATCAGCCCAATCTTTTTTATGCATGCAAAAACTGTGACTAGAGGTTTTGACCCATTGCCCACCCATTTTGCCACCTATGATCCTATTCTTACACATGATCAACACGAGAATTTCAACATAATTACTCATACGTCCAACCAAATAACAGAGCTTGAAAAGAGTAAAAGCTAGTCAGGTGAAATAAGAAAATAACAAAACAAGAAAAAAGAAAAGAATGTGGACAGATAAAGTTTGACCTGTAACTGTGAACAATCAAAATTTGGAGTCGTGTCTATGTGCTTGAGAAGCCGACCAGGTGTACAGATCAATATATTCACCACATTCACAAGATCCTTCTCTTCATCATATTCATTACCGCCGATTAAAAGACCAGCAGTATATCATGGTGCTTTCCAACTGATTTCAATACACCGAAAAGCTGGTGTGCCAATTCTCTTGTCGGAGACAATATAATGCTACCAACTCCATCCTCTGGACCCCATCTTGCTTTGTATAACTTTTCAAAAACCTACCAAAATAGCAAGTTTCTTAAACCATATTGAGCTTTTTATGAAAAAAAATGAACGTCACATTTCAGAATCCATTTAAGTTACAATAATTTGGTCTGCCATTGTTCTAGAGATGATATAAGCTACAGCTTGTAGTACCCATAAGTTTTGGTTATACCAAAGTCAATATCAATGTCGTTATAAATAAAATAAATTTCAAGAAATATATGAGAAATAATAAAGACATCAGCCCATAGTATCCATTATCCAACATCAAAACAGGGAATGAATCACTATTTAGCACGAAAAAGCACTTTACAGAGCCTGGTTCAAATTCTAAACCATAAAAGAACCAAATATACAAAATTCCTAAAATATATTTTTGTATGGTCCCTTACCCTAGAAATATAAAACATGCCACCAAAGTAATTTTTTTTTTGGAAGACAAATACTATATTATATATGCCACCAAAGTACTAATATTAATTAAACATAACTCGTGTTTTTTTATAGATAACTCATGCGTAAGCCAGTTCCATGTATCTTTCAAGAACCAACATGATACTCCAATTTAAGTGCGCCAAAGTGAAGCATAATTTCACCTATTTCCATCGTATGTGACATACTTCTATTTCTTCCAAATAGTGTAACAGACTTCCAGTTTCGAATAAGTCATATGTAATTACTTTACATTAAGGGGAAATATTGAATGAATGGATGTTAGGGCAAATAGTGGCAATATTGTATATGAAAACAAGGTTGTAACTTAAATAAGTCGTATGTAATTACTTTATCTATAAAAACATGGTTGTAACTTGAATGGATGTTAGGGCAAATAGTGGCAATATTGTATATGAAAGTAGAAATATAATGTGGTCTAATTCCATGGACAATATTGTAAATTGATAATATAAAATAAATCTTGTTTGCAGCATTTCTGATTAAGTGATTCCACATACAATATTTTAACTTACAGCATACTGTAAAAAGTCACATTCATTTGAACAAACTGCATGATATCCAAAAAACATTCTAGGGGTATCAGGTAAATACATGGCCAATATAAAATCTAATGCACTTTATGAGAAAGATCTGGAAGAAGGCTTAATGTAATGACAAAACTTTGAAACAGCAGAAGTAGTTTACGGGTAAGCCAGGAATCCGTCTTCCATGTCTATTACTTATATAAAGTCGAGCACATCAAAACCAGGAAGCCTGAATACATCTGTAGTTCGGTACAACACCTCAACCTAATTCTCTACAGCACAAACCACACCCGATTTCAAACCAAATATATTTTCCTACAAATTATATACAATTCTAAACTAAAGTCAACTTAAACAAGACTAGTATATCATAAGTAACACATATACACAATGTGCAGATACTAAAAAAACACAAAATAAATAATATAGTTTCTTACATAAAAGAGCAACCGAGTGACTACTACCGGCAGATATCAAAATCACTTGATAAATCAGTGCCTAATTTCCTCACATGTGAGGGTATTCGGTACCTAATTTCCTCACATGTGAGGGTATTTGGTACCTAATTTCCTCACATGTGAGGGTATTCGGTACCTAATTTCCTCACATGTGAAGGTATTCGATAACTAATTTCTTCACATGTGAAGGTATTCGATAACTAATTTCTTCACATGTGAAGGTATTTGATACCTAGTGTGCATTGACAAACACCGAGAAAAAAACAAGTTCAACTTTCAGTTTCTTCATCAAGTGTACATAATCATCTAAATTACTCATCAACATAACTAATGATGATGATGATGAATCAAAAGCTTAATTCGAACTTACTAATGATGATGATGATGATGATAATCAATGGAGGATGGTGGTGATCGGTGATGATTGTGGTGGCGGACGATGGCTAACAGAGTGGTGGTTGGTGGTGTTGATGAACCTAGAGAGAGTCTAATCGGTTTTGAGGATTGTTATGAGTGATGGTGAGGATCATGATTATTGGTGGTGAACGGTGAACGGTGAACTGCAGTTATCGATGGTGATTACGGCGGTGAATAAGTATGGTGGTGAGGGTGATGAACATTGCCACGGTCAGTTGTGATTAGTGATGACTTTTTTAGAGAATTTCTTAAGTTTCACACTTAAAATGTGACATGTGTGTGTTTTTTATCTTTTATAGTAGTCTGACAAATAAAAGGTTGAAAATGCCCATGTTTATTGAATCTTTATTTTAAATCGGGAGGATCCATCTCAGCTGTTGGATTGAATTAGAAGGAGGATGAGATGAAGGGCTAGGATCTCTTCTCGCGTTCTCACAAATAAAGCCCTTCTCATTTGAACGCTTCACTATATATATATATATATATATATATATATATATATATATATATATATATATATAAAATACATGGTTTCAAAAGAATTATTAACTTATTATTTTATCGATTGATGTCAAAATTTGTACTGGTTCCAAATTGAGGTTAGACAAATTATTAATTTTATCGAGGTTATTAATTTATAGAGGTTTTACTCTGCTTAACATTATATTTGATTAAAAATTACATAAAACTAAATCATACACAAAGTTAGTAACACTCATGAGGTAAAACTATATCACGTATATAATAAGAGATGAAAAAAAGTGAAAACGGTTTTATTGCTCAACCCAACCCAACCCAAGCCCAAACTTACCCACACCCATTATATTAAGAAAAACCTAATCAGTTATCAAAGTGCCTCCTTCTTTCTTTCTTGAAAAAACACACACCATATTTTCCATCTTGATCCGGTCGAAGAAGAAAATGGTTTTTGACAATAGATACCGTTTTTCTATATCTAACTCTTATTTTTTTTAGATCGAAACGCTTATCTCAAACCCATTTTTTTTACTTATCAGTTTTACTTTTATTTTGTATACGAGGTCTTAGATATTTTTTTTTCTTTTCTAAACTCCAATGATTTTTTTAAATATTTGATTTTCAAAATTAAAATTATATGTGTGTTGGATTATTCATTCCAATGATTTTTTTTAGAAACTCGATATATATGTATATTTTTTTTGACGAAACTCAAAAGATTATAAAACATTCTGGTTTATACATTATTTATTTATTTTTTATATATTTTCTTTTGTTTGAAAAATGATAACAAGATTTTCAGACGACAGACTCTTGGCCCAACCTTACTAGGCTTGTAAACCCACCCAGTCGTTATGGCCCCACAATCAAACTCTAACGGCCTTTAAATACCTCCCGCCCAACTTATTCCTCATTTTCGCTCACTATAATCACTCTCAAAAAATAACCGTCATCATTCTTGCTTATTTCAGTGGATTAAAAGGCTAACCAGGTATAATTTTTTCACAAACTATCTTCATCATCATCTACATGCCTTTATTTTTGTTGTAGTTTTTGAGGTTAGGTCAGATCGTTGTAAAATATCTCATGTTTTATACGTTTTTGATGTTTAAGCTGTAGTTATAGGCGATATTTTGTTTTAGTATTGATTTAATATTGTTGATTGCTGTTTATATGATGAAATGTGTGTTATACTGTTATATTGTGGATCTTGAATCTAAGTTTTGTTGTATAGCTACTATGACGTGATAGTCTTATCGACATGTTGCTGAAAAAAGTTGTGTAAACACAGATGATTAAAAAGTTACGTGATTCAATTTGATAGGCTTATTATGCGATTTTGTTCTTTTGTATGACCTAACTTTGATATATATGTGAATTTTGATTAATTCGACTGTTAGAGATGATTTGATGCAAAATGTGTTGCTAGGTGGAATGTAATTAGGTTTATATGTTGTTAGATGAATGAAATTAGGATTTTACTGTTACTTATCAAAGTTGATGATGTCATTTT
Organism: Artemisia argyi; assembly: GCA_030686995.1. Lineage (NCBI taxonomy): Eukaryota > Viridiplantae > Streptophyta > Magnoliopsida > Asterales > Asteraceae > Artemisia > Artemisia argyi. The sequence goes on along the minus strand of CM060709.1, from coordinate 257,688,852 downwards.
AGGCTTTAGGTGAGTTCAACTCATGTTAATCCATTTTTAACGAATAATATGCCTCTAATTCTTTCAGTTTTTGTTAAATCCTTTTTGCGATGCATGTTACTGCTGAGCTAAGTTTTAATTTACGTTTATTTGTTTAGCTATATGTGATGTTTGAAGTTAATTTGCTTAAAAAATGTTGTCAATGATCTATCATGATGAACTGTGGCCTTTCGTAAATAAAATAGAACGATCCGAGAGTATGTTAAGGATTTCACTACACTTGTCTTGGAGATTCCGGATCTTTCCAGATTAACGCGTACCTCGCTCAATATCTCCATGTTGACGTCTCCACCATAACGGCACAATATCCTTCAAGTATCGGGTCGCCATCTTGATCTTGGAGTCGTCATCCATAATATTGACACTTTCCAAGTATTGCTCCATTTCCCACAATAAATCATCAACCTCCCTAGCTTCCCGTTTTCCCACAAACGGTGATGGTTTAGGAACATCTATCTTTGAAGCACGATGACTAGGCGATCGCTTGCACAACACTACATCCGCTTGCAAATTTTCAATGATTTTATAAGTGATGGAGATCTTTTCTCCAAACTCTTCTCACAACTTTGTGACCTCGCTCATGAGCATCTCTTTTAAGTCATGGATCCCACACTTCAAGTCGCCACTAAGAGCATTGATGACCACTCTAAAGTCATCCTTCATGCTCGCGAACTCGGAGTCAAGACCTTCCAAGCCCTCAACTTGATTCTTCAACTCAGTCACAGATGTCTCAATACCCTCCACTCTCTTATCCAAATTTGTCACAACGCCCTTAGACGTACCTCTCTTCTTAGGGTATTGCCGTTGATCATCTCAACCCTGGGTCTCGTCAAGAATTGTACTTCCACTAGCACAATTCTTCTCGATTTCACTTGCCATCGCCTCGAATCAACCTGGATTTGATACCACTTGTCACTGACTTATCTCTACAAGGGTCTTCCGTGCGGTACTTAGTCTCGACTAAGCTCAGCCTTATTCGAACACTCAACGATGTATGCAACTAAAAAAAGCTTCAAAAAAAAAAAGAACATGTGGAATAAGGGAGATGCTTTGTATTACTTGAGAACTTTACAAGAGAGATTACAAGTGAACTTTCTTGGATGCCTTGAACAAACGAGGCCTCCTCTATTTGTACTACTCAACTAAGCTATGTACAATTTCTACACACTTCCATGATGGGAAACTTCTAGGACTTCCTTGAGCTTCTAGGGCTTTCAAGAGCTTCCAACACCTTCCAACATTTTCCAAGGGCTTCCAAGATCATCCAAGCTCATCCAAAAAAAAGTGTGGAATAATCCAGAATCATGACTAACCTCGAAAACGGACTTATCTATCGTGCGGGTCGTGACATTGAGCTCATGTTAAAAACATGTTTAAAATCCTGCCCATATTTACACAATCAGGCGCCATTTAAGAAATCAACAAACAAGCAACACTTAAAAACTTGATTCAAAACCATCATACATAATCTATTGAATCCATCAAATGCAAGTTCCTTAAAACTATCATTCACAATATACTACTGTATAAGATTATTCAAAGATAGATTCATACATTATTGCTTTGTCAGCTTGACCACTTTAGCAGCATGAGAAAACAAAACAGGGAAGTGAACAAAAGCCAAATGAAGAATTAAAGTTAAGGTGGACTCAGATTACATCCTTGAAAAGAATGATTTAGCAAAGAATAAATAATTTTTGGGTTAACCCTGAAAAACATAGTACTTTTTGTAAATACCCAAATGCATAACATACTTTAATTGTCATTGTAAGTTGTATACATTCATTTTGTGAACAACGTCGGTAACTTTACAATTCAAATCAAATTGCATTTCTTTTTTTATTACTCAACTATAAAACTTAACATAAAACACATCAAGATGCATATCATTCCATCATCAAATTAATCATGTATCCATACACTAGAATTCTGTTCATGATAATTGCTCATAACATTAACAAACTTCAATACCACAACGTTATGTAACGAATGAGTTAGCACTTTGTTGGTAATTTTTTTTTTTTTGAAAGGCCACTTTTGTGGTCTCGAAAAGGAAAAGCACATCCAACAACATTTATACCAAGCACAAGTTTCAAGCCATATATAGCCTTCATAATAAACATATTAACATAACTGTAATAATAAGGTCCACAAACTACACTATATGTTTAAAAAGATGAGCAATGATACAAACAACTACACGTCGCAATCGTTTGAACGAACTAACGAAGTATGTTTAGAAAGATAAGCAATGATAGTTATGCCTAATGGTTAATATATATGCCTAATGTATTCATTGGTTCACATTTGTCCAAGTCATTTTCTCTCTCATTAAAATCCAAAATAATTTTGACTCATGAACAAAAATATTTTTAGGCAGACACATTTACTTGGCATATAAAACATGGGCAGTGATATGTACACATATACTTTTAAATCATTTATCGTTTTCTCTTTAAAAGAAAGGACAATCAAGCAACAACATAAAAATTAAAATTCGTCTTACCTCTTTCTGTTCTTTGTCTGGCAACAAAAAGACCTTGAATTGATATCAAAATCAGAAAGATCATGCATTCGACACATTTAAAGGGGACTTTTTAAAGTTTTTGACGAGGACATGTCATCACCGAAAAATTTCTGCGAGGACTTGTCCCCGCCAAACTTCGTTTAGTGACTTTTGGCGAGGACAAACGTGTCCTCGCCAAAAGTTGGTCACCCGTTCTGTGTTTTGTTGTAGTGCATAGAGAACCAATCAAATAGCCGTAGGTTTTAAGTTTAAAACACTCCAAAGTCCCAAATACACTACTCAATTTCCACCCAAATGTCATCTAACATCCATAATTCACCCATCCATAATTGACCTGATTGACCTAATCCGTATTTACCTGGTTCTCCAAATCCTGAGTGTCCGTTTCATTTGTGAATCGATTGGTTCTATCTATTTTGCTCCATCGATCAAAATGTTATATGCATTTCGATATTATAAAATTCGTTTTTTAGCAGATGGTGCATCTTAATTAGCTCAACATTTTCCTTTTATTAATGTTATACTACAACACACATGCACCATTGTTAGTTGTTACCTTCGCGGGAAACGACAATCAAAATACTGCTCCATTATAACGATCTAGATTCAAATTTGTATGAGAGCTCATCGTCACTTTCAAGTAAGTTTAACAAATACTTAGAACATAAATTCATATGTCGTTAACAAGCTAAGTGATGTTGTAAGTGAATTCTTAGGCGCTTGAAACTTTTAGGCCTTGTACGTGTTCACACATCGTACATCCTCATATACGGCTCTGGCTCCAATGAATAACTCATTTATCCATATACAAGTTTACTAAAATATCCAATAGTCACGATTTAACTCTTCGGTTAATGCCAGCTCAACACAAAAAGCACCTATTATTCTTTAGCATACCAGATTTAGCCAAAGAACTTTTTAAGCAGAGTGGGATCGGACTAACTATAAGAAGTGAGTACCGTAAGGGGATATGATGTGTAGGACGTACCATGTGCAAAGTGACTGATAATAAAAAAATATACATAATCTTAGACTTAGAAAATAAAGTCTTCATCATACATTTAGAACTACTTTTGTAAATTAGTCTCGGAAAAAACTGACTTTGATAGAGACGCACAACCATATACAACAACAACGATACCCAATCTCGCCAGTGGGTATGGGGTTTGTCTATACTATATGTTAACCACATTGTCTGCACATCCAAATGTCTACTTAGACATATCTACATGATACAGGTTCACAAAACAAAATTATAACCTTGCACTCTTCTTGGCGATCGTGACTGATTATGCTGTTTTAAGCATAATTTCACTTGTTAGTAAGGATTAGTAACATACATATATCCATTATCCAAAGTATTAAAATCATCATCGAGAACAATATATATAAGCTCTTTAATAGTATTTCTTAAGCATGTACCATATTTTTATGGAGCAAAAATTAGAATTTGTTAAGCTGCTTTCCTACATTGCTACATGTAATTAACAGTGGATATACCTTTTGATCAATTAACATTACTAGGATATTCTTTCAATTCGATTCGAAATGTTACCTTGATCACCAATACTGAATGTACTCAAATCAACAATAGACAAGCAAAAACATATAATGTTGCTTGCAAACATATTACTCTTTTCATCCTAAACTGATACAAAATAACAAAAAGAACCGCAATATGATGAACTTATGCCTCCGTACTATTAGTTTTTTGGACAAGAAAACGATAAGCACCAACCTTCTTTTTCCGTGAAGCCGTGTTATTGATCGTCAAAACTAATTTCCCAGCTTCTTTTGCAACATAAGAGTTACTTACGAGCTCAGGCATGGCTAGCATTTTCCTTTTCTCCACGACGTGGTCATAGCTTTTGGAAGCAGCATCAGGGACAAAAAGGGCACGATACTTCAAATCCCATCCTCCAACCACCACGTCCCAAGTTATTTTATCACCCGCCTGTAACAATTTGCGTAAAATGTATCAAGATTTTTATCATTGTATGTTGTGGAGAAATATGATCAGTACAACAAGTTATGGCGTATATAGATACGTACCTTAATACCCTCAGCTGGAATGATGAACTTTTCTTCACCTTGGACAATGAACTCAGTAGCAGCTTTCGCTGGACTGTTATTCAACTCATCTGGTCGCCTCATACCACCATATTGTATTGGTACATAATCAGGACTTATATACCTATATAGCATATGTGCAACAATATAAAACTTTTGGTACATTACTACATTATGCAAAAGGGACAAAATTGTTCAAAAACAAGAGAGCATGAATGTAGAGTAAAAGAAGAGATAGTAACCTGTAAAGGGTTTCAACAACGTTATCTTCTTTACAAACGACACATCCGCCCTTCTTGGTATTAATCATAATTGGATTGAAGATATTGCGAATGAACCATCGCGCATTGATGACCATCTACAAAGTGATGTCAATATGTAAATACTTTGATAAACAAAATTGATGTCTGTTAATGAACTTAAGTCTATGATAAGTTAGCCCAAATTAATACAATTTTAAGTTAAGAATAATAAGCAAAAAATATATGCATGCATGCATGTACCTTAAAGTCAACAATTCCTGGGTAATAATCATTGAAGAGTGGGTGCATGTGTTTACAATGAAAGGCACATTCTTTTAGGGGCAAACCTGTAGCATCATAAACCTCAGTAAATGAGTTAACCCCTCCGGGACTAAAATCTAGCATCTTCAATATTCCTCTTTCAAGAACTTGTATTTTCCATTTGATAAATTTTTGCAATTTTTTGTCATCTCCCAAGAATCTTTTGTAAATCTTTGTGTTTCTAAAGATGCCATAATTATTGTTCCACCAAATAGGATGACCTTCTTTGTCAAAGCCATTAAAATAACTCACAACACCCTCAAGCTCTTTAAACCCTAAATCCTCCCCAACGATTGAGTCGACTCCAAAGTCTTTACGCCACGATAGACACTTCACAAGCATGTTGAAAGAATCTTGGACCCTAAACTCTTTTGCTTTGAGGAACTTCAAGAGGATGATGTCGGATTTTTCGTTCGATGTCAAGGTGAGTGGGATTCCCCACATAAACACTTGTTTGTTTACGTACATGGAGTTGAGTTTTTCTTTTAGGCTTTTTAGTGCTTTGTTTTGGGAGCGATCCAACTGATGGTGTTCTTGTTTTCTTTCTTGATCCATTTGAGTTTCAGCAAGATTTAAGATATCCAGCTATGCCAAAAAGTCAAGATTATGAACACTTGATGCAGGGTCGTCCCGGTGATTTTGGGTGCCCTGTGCGGTAACAAAAAAAGGCCCTTTAAAATAAAACATGTCACTTAAATAAACTCAGTGATACTAAATACGTTAAATTGCATCTTAAACCATCATTACTCATTATCATATTTTGGTATACGCTCAAGTGCTCAATCTATTCATTGCCCGTTATCGTAGTTAAATAATCTCAAGTGCTCAGCCTTAGGAAAATAACTACAACAGTACAACCATTAATCATTCATACACTAATACTTAACTAGTTACCTATTCGAAGAAAAAATCAGAACTTCAAAAGTAGAGTGGCAACTACTAATTAAATTTATTACTCCGTAGTAAATTATAACATCATAGATAAACACTAACCAATTAAAATTTAAAAGTTAACAAAGTAGAAGTGTTACCTTATAAGTTATAATAGCCAAAAGAATGAAGAATGGACTAATGGTGTCCAGTGTTCATTGATCAAAACTCAAAAGTATCGTGCCTTCTTTTCTTTTTTTTTTTCTTCTTGTTTGTTGGACTTCGTTATATATGGCGAATAAAAATCTAAAAGACAGGAATATATGAATTAATAATCGACTATGCCGATCGACTGTACTTAACCTCACGTATAAGTTCTAGTAATGGGCTGTAAAAAGGCCTTTTACATATGTAGGGCTGAGCAGAAAAACCGAAATATCCGAATAAACCGAAAACCGAAACCGAACCAAACTGAAAATAACCGAACCGAACTAATAACCGAACCGAATTTGCCAAAACCGAACCAAACCGAACTTTTAATTCGGTTCTCGGTTTGGATATGGTTTTGGTAATCAAAACCGAAAACCGAACCGAAAACCGAATTCATATAAATTTATGTATTTTTTATATATTTATATATATAAAAAGATTAATAAAATGTTGTATATATATTTATATTTATATTTATATATATAAAAATAACAATAAAATTTTATCCTAATATTAAAAAATACTTTTTATGTTTGAAATAACTTTTTTGGCTAAATATATTTGTATATTTTTCTTTTTTTTTCAATTAAAGTATGTAATTCGGTTAAACCGAAAACCGAACCGAACCAAACCGAACTAGAATTCAACCAAACCGAACCGAAAACCGAATTTGAATTCGGTTTGGTTTGGTTCACGGTTTGACCTTAAAAAAACTTTTAACCGAATTAACCGAACCGAATTAACCGAATACCCGAAAACCGAACCGATCAACACCCCTATACATATGTACATACAGTGGGCTTATAAAAGAGGCCCTGAGCAATGGCCCATAATGCCCTGGACCAAATCCGGGCCCATAATGCTAACACGAAAAATAGAAGCTTAAGACGTACGAATTGCGAGGGACGTATTTAGGGGTGTTTATCGGTTCGGTTATCGGGTTATTCGGTTTATTCGGTTCGGTTTGTTCGGTTAATTTTTTTTTGGGTCAAATCGAGAACCGAACCGAACCGAATTTAAATTTGATTCTACCGAACCAAAAACCGAACCGACAACCGAAAAACGAACCCCTATAACTGAAAACCGAACCGAATAACCCGAATTACATAATTTTAATTATTTTTTCATTTAATTATATATATTTTTAGAACAAATTTTTTTTTCAAGCTTAAATAATGTTATATTTATACTAAAAAAGACTTTTAATGATTATTTTTATATATAAATACATAATATATATATATATATATATATATATATATATATATATATATATATATATATATATATATATATATTTTCGGTTTTCGGTTTGGTTTTTGGTTTTCATTGTCAAATCCATATCCAAACCGATAACCGAATATTTAGTTCGGTTCGGTTCGATTTTGACAAATTCGGTTTGGTTACGAATTCGATTTGGTTTTTTTGGTTCAGTTCGGTTTCGGTTTTCGGTTATTGTGGATATTACCCGAACCATGAACACCCCTAGACGTACTTAGATTAAGAAGACTATATATAGTTATAAAATAATATAAGACAAAAATACACCGTTGGTCCCTAAACTTTCTACAAACCGTCGTCATGGCCCTTAACTTTTCAAAATCGTCGCCTAGCGTCTAAAACATGGGAAATAGAGGCCACATGCATCCTTTTACCACTTTTGTCTTGGTCAACGCTTATGTTTGGTATATTCGCAAGGGCATAATAGGCAAACTACATTTTTCACCACACTATGGTTAAATCAACCAAGGGTGATAGTTTATGGAGCAACTAAGAACTATGGTTTGTGGAACTTGAGAGCCTATCTTTTCTAATACGCTAGTTATAACTCGCGAGAAACCAATTAACCCACAAACCAAACACATTTACACACCATAATAACACACACCCTTATCCAGACACCCATTTCCAGAAGTCAAAGACCCAACTAAAATTCCAACATTACAATGTCTTTTGGAGACAATGTGATCACTGATATGGTAGATTATATCAGCAACATGCTAGATAATGTGACCACTAATATTATGAACCGATTGCCACTAAAAGATGCATTAAGGTCCGGTAGTTTATCCAGAAGCTGGAGGTTTAAGTGGACTTTGCTGACCGATGTTATAGTTGATAAGGATTTGTTTTACTATTTAACAAATACCTGTGATGGGAGGCATATTACTAGGATTTTACTTCAGCTTATTGGGCCAGTAAGAAGGTTTGTGTTTTCCGTAGAGGCCAAAACGCTATTTGGACACGACGACTTGCATTATGAAGACATTCATGACTGGCTTTTGTTTTTGGCTCGGGTCGGAGTTGAGGAGGTCACAATTCGAAACTGGTATGCTAATCCAGTTACTTTGCCAACCCAACTTTACTATCGCCAAGAGTTGACATTTCTAAAACTTCATTTTTGCACTTTTCCTACTATGACAAGTTTTAGGAGTTTTCCAAAGCTACTCAACTTAGAATTATGTAATGTCAATTTTCATAGTGGTACAGTTTGGGACTTAGTTGTTGGTTGTCCCTTGCTTGAGTCTCTAAAATTGGATCGTTGTAGTACAAACGAAATAAGACTATGGGATATTGCAATTCTTAGGAATTTGAAGACGTAAAATTTGTCATTTGGTATTTGGAACCATCCTATGACAATAACAACTTCCAATATCTTTCAGTTGTCAAATGTTCCTAAACTTGAGACCCTTATCATGGATTTTGAAGACTGCAATGTAAGACCTATTCTTCGCGTTTTCTACTTCACCTTACATAATGTTAAAGTAATTTCTAACATTGATGCAATGTTAGCTTTGAAACTAAAGAAAATTTGTCCTTTTATAGTTGTTGGAAGAAGGTACATCCTGGATGAGTGTCCGTGTGGCCTTTCTATCCCTCAAGACTGTTCAGATATATACAGGGTCGATTTTGGTAATAAGGCAATGGTTTCATTGATCGTTAAAATGATTCGTGGGTCTCCAAATATGCAAAGGCTAGTAACCAAGGTAAGTGGAATGCATATGTATGAAAGACATCCTATTAAATTCCAATGGTTGTGCATATGAATATTTATCTCATTTTGCAAGCTTAATATACGTTTACTTATGTACCTTTGGAGATTGATTCATTTGATGTACCCATCAACAGAATGACCACGGGGCAGCTTCAAAATGTGGTGTTTCATTCTTTCCCTGTAACAGAGAAAGAAATAGCCATAATATGGTTGAGACTTGCATGTTCCCCCTTACTGAAGAAAATGTATATCATTGACTGTACTTTGACTACTGATGAGAGTGAAAACATCAAATTGAACTGGGATTTGGCAAGGAGGCTGTTGGAACTCCCTCGAGCTTCCCCCACAGCTGGGGTAGATTTCTTTTACAGATTCTAGTTTATGTATGGGTTGAATACCTTAAGACAACTATTTTCGTTTAAGTATGTTGCTACTTACTTGGTCACCAATATTTTTACATACAAAACCATGACTGCTATACCTAATTTACAAATAACTATTATTTGGGCCAAGTGAAATAAGTTGGGTCAATATGTTTTTAAAAGCCCATTGGTACCAACTTGGGTTTTATACATATAACCCATCCACATCATTTGTCTTCTCCACATCCTAAATATAACAATCACCACCATAACCGCAAGAGTTCTTTATTTGTAAACATGGTACGTTCTATCTCTAATGTCATAAACTTGTAACACTAGTTCATCATCATAGCAATATTGTATTAATAATTGTACATGGATTGTTAAAAAAAAAATAGTGTTGATGAATGAATATACAAGGGTTAGACGTGATAAGACATGATCACCACCTCTTACTGGGCAAGATAAATTATGTCTTACCGCGTCTGAATGGAGAAGAAAAAACAAACAACCAACTTGTCTTACCGCGTCTGACCGGTAAGTGGTAAGAGGCGATAAGACCTTATTTTTTTAAAACAAACACAACCTAACAGCTTGGATCCATGATGCGTGGGAATCGCACCTTGCTTTACCTCTCGAGGGATCTCGCGAGGCTTACAACCCCCACCAGGCAGTGTACCTGATCGTTGTAGTATAGTATAGTGACAAGTACCGGGGGATTGATCGTTCAGCTTAGGAATAGTGTCGCTAGGATTAGAAAACCTAATTAATAGTTCTAGAGGTGAAAGATGATTATTTTTGTATTTTTATAATTTTATGAAAGCAATTAAAATCTCGGGTTTTGAAGGAGTGGGCGGAATTAGTTGCTAATCAACTAACCCAAAAACTACTATATAACTAATTAAACTAATGAAAATGAAATTAAACTAATATTAAACTAAGGTTGTGAGCAGTATATGGAGAAGTTGTGTTTACTTAGACTTCATTACTCCCTAGATATCTTTTACATGTTAATTACTTGTTACACTTGTATGAATGACGGGTTGTATTCCTTAATACCATTCGTGGAGTGGCATACATAACTCCCCAACTCTATGAGCTCTTATCTCCTCCTACACCATGACCCAGCACAACTATAGGGATTGTAAACAGTGGCTCATGCATTAAATACAACCAATAAAGACCGAGTACGCCTCGGTTCATGTTTCTTAAGACGTTCAAGCATGTTACCATTTGGAGATCTGCCAGTTTTCTTAAGCCTAACATATAAAAATCATTCATTCATAACAAGAATAGACAAGTAATCAACACATAATCAACATCTAGGTTTCATTAGATCTAAGCAAACACAAGAGAGATCTAGCCTAGCATAGTAGAATTAAGATAAGAGCAAAAGATAAACAACCAACACATAGACATATTGATTGAATTAAGAGTATACTTATCTCAATTACAATGCAAGGTCTCAAGGGTTTGGAACCCTTGAAAAACCTGTAAAAGAGGCACCAAAATCGTCTTTAGGGTTTCACCAAAACTTCTCTCTTTTTAATGAAAAAACTAGAAAACTATATATAGGAAAATCGTCCTGACGGCGTCAAGAGTTAAATCTGACGCCGTCAACTCGCCGCCATACACTTCCTCGGACGCCCTAGATCCAATCGTGACGGCCTATGTGACGCCGTCACCACCTTCGGTAAATTAATCTTGGCCACTTTGACGCCGTCATCACTCCATCTGACGCCGTCACCAGCTACGGTAAATTAATCTTCATGTCTGACGCCGTCAAGAGCAAACCCTTGACGCCGTCACCTTGTATTTCCAGCTTGGATTTTTGGTACTTTGTCGTTTTCTTCACTTTATGCTCCAAAAACGTCCAAAATAGCCTCTTTTCCAGAATTCACTCTCCAAACACCTAAAATCACAAAAGGAACGATTTAGGGCAATATTTGATCAAATAAATTCGGATTCGGGCTTAAATGACCCCCTAAAAACGGATCATTTTTCGCCTCATCAATCCACTTATCTTTTTGTGGGATGTTCAATGCTTAACAATAGAAGCTTTGGAATGACAGGAGTATAGGTCACGCCACCTGGATGACCCATAGGTTGCAACAGGGTCACAAATTTCTCCCATTTGACCCGTTATAGATGGAGAGTTAATGGCACAACCCAAACAAAGAAAAACATTATGACAGGTTCCTAAATCAGCCCAATCTTTTTTATGCATGCAAAAACTGTGACTAGAGGTTTTGACCCATTGCCCACCCATTTTGCCACCTATGATCCTATTCTTACACATGATCAACACGAGAATTTCAACATAATTACTCATACGTCCAACCAAATAACAGAGCTTGAAAAGAGTAAAAGCTAGTCAGGTGAAATAAGAAAATAACAAAACAAGAAAAAAGAAAAGAATGTGGACAGATAAAGTTTGACCTGTAACTGTGAACAATCAAAATTTGGAGTCGTGTCTATGTGCTTGAGAAGCCGACCAGGTGTACAGATCAATATATTCACCACATTCACAAGATCCTTCTCTTCATCATATTCATTACCGCCGATTAAAAGACCAGCAGTATATCATGGTGCTTTCCAACTGATTTCAATACACCGAAAAGCTGGTGTGCCAATTCTCTTGTCGGAGACAATATAATGCTACCAACTCCATCCTCTGGACCCCATCTTGCTTTGTATAACTTTTCAAAAACCTACCAAAATAGCAAGTTTCTTAAACCATATTGAGCTTTTTATGAAAAAAAATGAACGTCACATTTCAGAATCCATTTAAGTTACAATAATTTGGTCTGCCATTGTTCTAGAGATGATATAAGCAACAGCTTGTAGTACCCATAAGTTTTGGTTATACCAAAGTCAATATCAATGTCGTTATAAATAAAATAAATTTCAAGAAATATATGAGAAATAATAAAGACATCAGCCCATAGTATCCATTATCCAACATCAAAACAGGGAATGAATCACTATTTAGCACGAAAAAGCACTTTACAGAGCCTGGTTCAAATTCTAAACCATAAAAGAACCAAATATACAAAATTCCTAAAATATATTTTTGTATGGTCCCTTACCCTAGAAATATAAAACATGCCACCAAAGTAATTTTTTTTTGGAAGACAAATACTATATTATATATGCCACCAAAGTACTAATATTAATTAAACATAACTCGTGTTTTTTTATAGATAACTCATGCGTAAGCCAGTTCCATGTGTCTTTCAAGAACCAACATGATACTCCAATTTAAGTGCGCCAAAGTGAAGCATAATTTCACCTATTTCCATCGTAT
>CM060709.1:257551935-257675409 GCA_030686995.1 Artemisia argyi | reverse complement strand
TCATGTGCTTTGGTTCCCATGCAAAGATATCTAGGTTCTTTTGCAAGAGTGCGCACACAGCTGCTTTACCTTTGTCAGATAAAGATCCTCTAATCGAGATTTGTTGATCTGGGTAATCGGAATGAATAGCGACCTTTATGTTTGGTGTTTTTTCTGTGCGCTGTTCTGGGATACTCTCCACCTCAGTGGTTACTGCGTCGCATTCTTTTGGTGGTACCGTGGTGTTGTAGAGTGTAACAACTCCTCCTTCCAATGGAAATTTGAGCATCCCATGTGCTGTGGATGGTACAGCGCGCATGGATGATATTCCAGGTCTCCCAATGATGCCATTGTATGGTGAGGGAGACTTGATTACCATGAAATTTATCCATGTTGCTGTTGAGTGTTGTTCGTCGCCCATGATGAGTGTGTAAATACTCATCATTTTTACCTTTTCTGAGCTTCCAAAATATCTAAAAACACTCAATAATGAATCAAAATAGTGAAAATATCCCAGGAAAGTGTTTTACATGCAAAATAATCAAAAACAGATGAAAAACGCACAAAGTTTGCAAAATTGGCAGTTTCAGTCCCTCAACTTTCAAAAGTTGTCAAATCTAGTCCCTGGTTATTCTAAAAACTTGAAAAAGTCACCAAAGGTCCTTTTAAATCAAAAAGTGACATAATTAGTCCTTTGGTGAAAAGTTTCACAAAATTTAAGTTTAGTCCCTTAACTTTGAAAATTGTCAAAAATGGTCCCTGGGATATTAAAAACTTTGAGAAAAACAAATTTTGTCCTTGCACTAACCTTTTATGGCAGGATTGGTCCTTGGTGGAAAAGTTTGGTGAAATTACACAAATGGTCCCTGAAGTTTGAAAGTTTGGCAGTTTTAGTCCCTGGTGAAAATTAAATGGAAAAATCAACTTTGGTCCATGTACTATTCATAGATTGGCAAAACACTCCCCATGGAATACTTCAAAAACATGCCAAATCCAGTCCCCAAACTTTCGGTGAATTGCAAAACTAGTCCTTGTGAAATCTTAAACCAAATCCGGACCTATAACTAATAATACTACTCCAAAACCCAATCCAATACCATTCCCACAAGCCCACTTCCCTTCCCTTTGGCCCATTCCACATCTCAGCCCACACCCCCAAAATATTATAACCGGGTCAAATGTTTGACCTCAGTCAAACCGGTCAAACACCCCTTTCCCTTTTCCCTCTCAACCAAAACCACTTGGTTTCACCCCCACCATCACCACTTGCTTGTCAATTCACCACCGCCCAACCCACCTTTACCTTATATCACCTCAGCATTAAATGCACCACCCCCTTGCCTGAAACAGTCCAAAACCCACACATCAAGTTTTCCCGCCAAAACACGTGGCATCAATTTAGAGAGTTGCAGTGATACAATGGCTGTGATTCAAAGTGGGAAATGCTCAGAGGAGTGGGGAAGACCTAATGGACATCTATAAAAGGCTCAAGAATGCAAGGAAAAGAGTGTGTAGTTTAATTAGTGAAAATTAGTGTCGAATTTAAATTAGCTTTCAAATTTAGTGTAATCTTCTTAGTTCAAGTATTGTAGCAGCTTCCTAGTTGTATTTTAAATCTTTTCAAGCAATAAAATTCCAAGTTCAAGTTTGTTTTGTGTTATTGTCTTTTATTCATAAATCTGAAATTCTCAATAAGTTAAGTTGTGATTAGAAGCAAGAACCATGGACTGAGATAGCTTCACTTAAGTTCCAATAAGCTTATTGAAGCTTTAGAGACAACTAAAATCCAGTATTAAGTAGAAAATAATCAAAAAGCTAAAAAGTCAATATTAGTCAAACTGTGTTTGCTTTTGAGTGTTTTCAGGTATTGAGGAGCATTGAAGAGCAGCTTGGAGTTGGATTTGGCCTATCTAAAGATAGGCATCATTAGGAAAATCCCTTGTTCATGCTAGGGGTGTCTTGTAAGCTTTTGCTCATTTGAAATTTCCTCTAAAATCTTAGTTATTTATAGCTTCTGATTGCTTGTTTGCTTATTGCTAATCTGTGTTTCTTATGCTTATTCAGTGTTGTTTGAGTAGTTTATAGTTTAAGATAGCTAAATTGTTCATTAGAATTACTAGTTAACTTAAATCATAGTCGTAACAGTCATACTAGCTCAAGTGGTATTCTTGTGAGTTAATGGTTACCATCTGTTTCTAAACACTCAATTAGGCTTAATATTTCATAAGAAGTTGAATTTGAACAATCTCATAAGCTGTTATAGCCTTTAGCTTCTAAAAATCAAAACAGTCAAGCATAAGGGTGTGTTTGGATCAATGGCTTCTTAAGTGTTGTGATTTGTCATTGTGGTTATTTCTGGTTCATACAAGTTGCTTAGGGTAATATTGGCTCAGAACAATCAAAATATTCAAGTCTTCTTAGTTAAAAAGTCAAAATCTCAAAAATTTACCTCTCACAGTTAACTGTGAGAGTTTTGGGTGTCTAAATCATTCACATTAGCTAAATAGGTTGTTAAATAGTTTTTAATTAATAAAAAAATACATAAAAAGACAAAAATATTTATTTTTATTTTTTATACTTTCTTCAAGTTCTATTTTAAGTTTAGAAATTGTTTTTGCAAATTTTTAGTTTAATTTGTAATATTTATAATTATTAGTTAATTTAAATTAGATTTTAATTAGTTTAATTAATTAAATAATATTTAAATATTAAAATAATCACTTTTACAATTTCATTTTCATTTTCTAATTTCTTTTTAAATTTCAAGTTTCAAAAGCACCCCCTATAGTTTGTAATTCACCAAATCCCACTTTTCCAGTCTGTTACATGATCTTAATTGTGAATTTGTGCATATACCTGTATATCTGATTTTTGTGAATATTAAATCTGTGTACAAATACCAAAATAACAGTAGAAAAATCAATTTCATATCATCTGGGCTACTGTCCTCAGTGCCACTCACTCCTAAACGATTTCAAATAACATCATTTCAATCTCGCTGGGACTTTAACGACCCGGGGACACACTATACTTTCCACGAAGTATTGGGATAAGCTGTTTTTGACTAGTTCACCCTGGTCAATTATATCTGACGGTTTAGCCACAATCAAAATTTGGCGCCGCTGCCGGGGTTGTTGTTGCGTGTTTTTGAAAATCGTTTTAAGTTTAGTGGTTTTCAAAACCCTCCCTGTACAAATTTCACGCAAATTTGTAAAAAGTTTTTGTAAAAATATAATCATATAAAAAAAAGGGTTCATTAACACTTTTCCTAAAGTGTTAAAAACACCAAAAAAATCAAAAACAAAAAAACAAACTGTGAAGTTAAATTACTTCGTTTTCTTTAAGATTACAACCTGAAACAGTTGGTTTAAGGTAAGTTCTGACATTAAATTGCGAACTGAAGAGGAAACCTATTTACTTCCTCCCGCCAGCCTGCGAGTAATCTTAAAAGAACGATTTCGGTTAACGAATCAGTTCCAAAAATATTTCCCAAGTTTTCTGCACACACACCCATAAGCCTAAAGCAGTTTTTCAAATTAATAAATATATAAAATCTTACCACCGCAAACCAAGGCTGAACACCTACCAACTAGGGGTGTGGACATAATAAGTTCCCAAACTTAAGATAAAAACTTGCCTTTATATCCCTGTGAGTGGTGTACCTTTTTTATATAAGCCATTCACTTGTGATAATTGGTTTAAGTTCACTGTGATTTTGCCTCGATCTTGTTTTGAAAAATTGTTTTTAGTGCATGCGCACTCAGTCACAAGCAAAACGTAAACATCAGAAAAACGTACCCGAGCTACGTTCTGACACACAAGAACCAAAGACCGAAATGGCCGCAGGGCCACCACCACCATTACCACCCCCTGACCCTCCCAGGGATGTGCCAGCTCCCGATCTCCGAACGATTGAGGAGCCGTGCCAGCCTACCATGCAAGGGCGGGGTGGGCCTATTGCACCACTCACTATTGAGGCTACGGACTTTGGCCTCAAGCACCACATGATCCAACAAGTCCAGAATTCGTGTCAATTTCACGGATTACCGGGTGACTGATACGTGGGAATCGCACCAGGCTTTACCTCTCAAGGGATCTTGAGAAGCTTACAACCCCCACCAGGCAGTGTACCTGATCGTTGTAGTATAGTATAGTGACAAGTACCGGGGGATTGATCGTTCAGCTAGGAATAGTGTCATTAGGATTGAAATTAATCTAACTAGGTCTAAAGGTGAAGGATGATTCTTTTTATGTTTTTATATTTTATGAAAAGCAAGTAAAAATCTCGGGTTTTGGAAGAAGGGGCGGAATTAGTTGCTAATCAACTAACCCAAAAGCTACTAATTAAACTAATTAACAAGAAAAGTAAACTAGGGTTCTACAAGATAAGTGAAGCATGTCTACCCATGATATGTTACTCCTTGCTAGCTATCCAATCCTACCTATTGAATTGTAACCTTGTTTTAATTGACGGGTTGTATTCCTTAATACCATTCATGGGGTGTCGCACATAACTCCCCAATTCTATGAGCTCTTATCTCCTCCTATACCATGCCCAGCACAACCATAGGGATTATAAACAGTGGCTCATGCATTAAATACAACCAATAAAGACCTTAGTGCAATAGGTTCATGTTTCCTAAGACGTTCAAGCATGTTACCATTTGGAGATCTGCCAGTTTTCTTAAGCCTAACATATAAATCATTCAATCAAAACAAGAATCAATAGGAAACAAGGATTATAAACGAAACCAACTAGATCTATTGAAGTTGTCACGCCTTAATTGATGGAGACAGACACACACATCAACAAGCCCCTCGTTAATGGAGATAGACACAACATCAACAAGAAATCAATGAGATCTAATCAATTATATACAAGTTTTACATAATCATAAGTAGACACAAGGTGAATTAGCAAATCATCATCAAAGAAGAGCAAACAACAATGATAATGAAAAACATAATTAAGATAGAATCATCAAACCAATACATGATGTTTATGGCGTGATTGAAACCCTCTAAGTTGCTGGAAAAACACCCACCTAAACCCAGGAATCGACCTTACGGTTTAGGGCTTGCAAAAAGTGAAGTTATGATGTTATATTTATAGGCATGTTTTCTGTCAGCAAGGCTTGACGGCGTCAGCTCGTTCTCTTGATGCCGTCACAACCATTTTTTCACCAAATTGTAGATCTCTTCGTCCTCTTCGCGTGGGCTTTTGAATCACCTAAATCCGAGTTCGTATGCAAAAGTTATGACCAAAATAATATCAGCTACTCCACGCGCAAGTTTTGACAAGTTAACACGTGGCGGCCTTGGGTGACGCCTTCACATTCTCTCTGGGCCGTCACCACTTTTACTCTTGACGCCATCACCAAAATGCTCTTGACGTCGTCAGGTACTGTTCTCAGCATGGAAAATTAAGTCTTTGGCGTTTTCTTCACTTTTATGTTCCAAAAACGTCCGAATTGCTTCCTTTTCCAGATTTCACTCCCAAAGTACATAAAATCACAAAAGGAACGATTTAGGGCAATATTTGATCAAATAAATTCAATTTCGGGCTTAAATGACCCCCTAAAAGTGGTTCATTTTTCGCCTCATCATATACCGTTACACTTGAGATTTGCTTGTCCTCAAGCAAATGCGCTTTTATTCTAGTCAAAATACAAGTTAGGGGTCATTTAACACTAATATAAAAGTAATTACAACAAATAATCGTTCCACTAAAGACCAATAGACAAGCACGGAGGTCATACACAAGCACCTCACAAATAGTGTGTTAATACAAATATAACCTAAAAACGTTATTTATATTTTACGATCTTTGCTAAGTTTTGTTAATGACAAAGTATGAACTTTAGCTAAAAGTAAATTATCACTTTAAGTGTTTAAGTCTTGTTTAACTAATGTTTACATTTCCTTTTAAACTAAACATTGGTTTTATTTCTTAAAATAGAAATAGTCACATCACATTTATGGCAAGTTTTGTCATTATGCATTTATGAAAAGAAATGTGTTTGACTTGCTTTGAGGTTGCTTACAAGTTTTGTGTTTGACTTGATTTAAGTGATGTGACATTGTTTGGTTGCTAGGAGTTATGAGACAAGACCTTGTTTGGTTTGAAGAGTTATTGCAAAAACCTACTGCAGACCCGGCGGTACCCTGGGGGTACACGGACGGAACCCATCTGAGGGTTCCGCCTGATCCGCCAAGCATGCAGTATGGTGTGCTATAAATACCAAGCCATAACTTGATTTTTGGCCAACTCTTTTAGGACATATATTCACATACTCTCTCAACTAACTCAGTAACTTTTTGATTTGTGATTCTCTTATGTAGCAAGGAACTTCACAAGATCATTCAAGAAGTTACAAGCTTCAACTTTAAAGTTGCAAGTCTTGATAGCTTGGTCATGTATAAGCTTTGGTAGTTTATACTTCATGTGTGTCATGTATGTAGAAGTTATAGGTTAGTATTTTAGGCCTCAAAATACAAAGAGTGTTGGGAGTTGTTGTACCCTAGTAAAAGAACTAACGGGAGTGGTTGTACCCTTGGTAAAGAACTCGACATCTAGCTTTGTGTCGGTAAAAGTGTAAGCGACGAATGGGAGTGGTTGTACCCTTGTAAAAGAACTCGACATCTAGCTTAGTGTCGGTAAAAGTGTAAGCGACGTTGTAAAGGTTTTCTCCGCCGGTGAAAGGAGCTTGTTGATTAGTGCTTATAACTCTCGAGTTGGAAACTCGGGGCATGGATGTAGGTCAAGGAAAAAGAGTCCTTGTAGCCGAACCACGATAAACAATCGTGTTGTGGTTTGATCATTTCTTTCTTTATCTTTGCTTATTACATGTTGTCTTTTAGTTACAATTGCTAATCACATATAAAGCTTTCCAAAAGAATTAAAACAAGTAAAGTTGTACTTATATCTTGAAACAAATGTAAAGCTTTTCAAAGAACTAAAACAAGCAAAGTTAGGATCATCACAAGTAAAGATTTTCAAAGTATGAAACAAGTAAAGTTAGAATTGTTATTCACATGAAAAGCTTTTCAAAGAATCAAACATATAAAGTTGTGTTTATATCTTTAAGCAAACGTAAGGTTTCTAAAAGGATATTTAAGCTAAATAAGAATCGAAAAAGCGGTAAACTATTCAACCCCCCTTCTAGTTTTCCACAATTGGCATCAGGAGCTACGTTACTCAAGATCTTTAAAATAGAATGTATTTTAAAACTTGGATCGATCCATGGATTTTGAAAATCTCAAAGAAGGGCAACCTATTCAAAACCCACCGCTATTTGAAAAAGAAAACTTACTTGAGTGGAAAAGTAATTTTGAAAAATATGTGAAATCAATTGATCAAGATCTTTGGCATACTAATTCTTTTGGTGATCTCAAACCAAAGAAAACAAGTTTTAGAAAACCAAGATAACTATCTTAAACTTGATAAAAATACTAAAGCTAAAACAATGATTTATAAACTTTAGTACCAAATATGAAAGAATGTATTTTTGTCAAATGGCTAATGATATTTGGAAAAATATGTTAAACTTTCATCAAAGAATATGTCAAGTCAAAGATGATCAATGTGATCTTACATATGAATTAGAAGTGTTAGAAAAACTAGTTGATAGACACTTAGTAGAAGTTAATACATGTGCTACTAGTTTAAATGTTTTTAATGAAGGTACAAGTAAAGATGATTACTCATGTCATGCTCGTAATGGACTTACTTGTGATTCATGGAATAACACGTATGAAGATGAAGCCAATCATCCGGTTTGTGATTCTAAACTAGATAAAACATCAAGCAAGGTACACTTTGAAACCAAACACTTTTGCTTTGACAAATTTATCCTAGAGTTTTCTAAACTAGAAAATGAGTCTAAAACGTTTATGCAACATGGACCTAAAAACTATCTTCAAGAAAGAATCTTCAAAATCTTTTGAGAAAATCTTTGAAAAGGAAATCTTGTTAGAAGATAAAATGTCAAGAATTGAGAGTAATGTTGAAATTAATCTAGAATGTATATTATGTCGAGATTACAAACATGAGATTAAAATGCAAAATGAGAAAGGAAAAATTATTAGTTAAATTTGATGAATGCTCAAAATCTTTTGAAAGATTGTTGAGGAGTCAAAGGTTGTTTAAAGATAAAACCGGATTAGGACTTAACTCAAAAGCACCATTAACTAATAAAACAAAAGCAAGTAAAATTTGTCTAACCTAGAAGAGAGACTTAGAGATAATTCTATCTCTAATAGAAACTCATGATAGAAGAATTAAGATTATCATGCTTATATGATTGTCTAACCTTCTTGGATACATGAGTAATTGAGTTTCTAAGCGTTTCGTCAAACCAAGACTCTATGCATTGTGTTTTTCCTCTTGATAGCATCTCTATGCAATTTAAAAGGTACGCATTACTTAAACTTGACTTTAATAGTCTCTTGATTCTAAGCATTATGTGTTAGAATATGTGTTATTAGTAATACTCTAAAAGTGTTTACTTGCTATTTAGTAATAACTAGGATTAGATTCTATGCAACAAGGAAATTCGTCTTTAGTACTAGTAGGAGATATAAGGTGCTTTAGTTCTTTAACCATCAAGAGATAAACACGAGAAACTCTTGAGTGAGTCTCACTCAACTCTTGCTTACAAGTGAGCTAACTAAGAATTTCCTAAGTGTTAAAATGTCTAACACTTTTGTGATGCTTGCAAAACAAACCTTTGTTAAATAACATTCTCAAACACCATACTTTGAGTCTTAAATTGTGTTTTTCTTCAATCACTCCTTTATGATAATCTCACATAAAACACACAAGGTGAAATAAATCACATTAGCATATATTAGGATGTGTGAAAGAAAATAAGTTTTCAACATCTAGGATTTACACATCAAATGTGACACATAGTCTAATGATGTTGTACCTCTTGGACTTTTTAAAAATAAATAGAGTTCATAGTGTCCTAAGTAAGAAAACCCAAAGAGTCGAGGAGTCGTTGAATATGACATTTAACGAGTGATCTCCTCCTTCTATGATATCATCTTTGGTAGATGATAACTTAGTCGAAAGTCCAATGATGGCAAGACAAGCATGGAGTAAAAGTACAAAACAACATCTTCTCACCTTGAGTTAAACATTGAATCAAGCAAAATTGATATTAGCTATAAAACTTGATTTAGAGGTCATAGTTGTGTCTAAACAAGTTCAACAAAAACAATTTTTTTTTTTTAATTTAGAATAAAACAACTAATGAAACGAAATTGATATTTCAAAGTAATCAAGTGAGTATAGTGTGAATTTTTGAAAGACCTTTTGATAATAAAAGCAAGCCACAAAAGCAAGGGATTTTAACTTAAAGACATTCCTAGTTGCTCTCTTGTTCTCAATGGTTAAGTTATTGATGACTTATCAAGAATGAGATTAGTAAATCCGTAGGTAAAACTAAATGTAGAGAAATGTTTGAAAGACTACTTGTTCTCATAACAATTAGATCCAACATTATGTTTAGTTTTTATCTATGTGCTCGTGTTAAAGAAGATCCTAAAACAACTCTCTAGTTGAACCTATTTGGATACATCATTAAGTACTACACAACTCAAATTATGGTCTCCCAAAAGAACGGGAATAGAAACCATAGTGTTTGACAAATGGAATTATGTCGGTAATAAGTTGATAAGAAAAGCTCAAGTGGTACTTGTACTTTTATGCTTACTTACCCAATGATTCTCCAAAACGCGTATGACTCTCAAATTAGTATCGAATGGAGAAGCACATCAACAAGCTCCGCTTGAACATGCAAACTCGCATCAACAACGGAATTCATCTTATCAACATTGCTATACCTTCAACAAAGGAAGCATCGACTTCAGCGACAATTCAATCCATTATGTTCTTTATTGACATATTGTGATCCATCATCATCGCCTTGGTACGATTGTTCATTGAGGAACGTCTTAACTAAGAAAGTCTTCTACGTTAACTATTTCATCATCACGTTATCAAAATCTCTTGAATGAAAAGCATTCATCATCCCTAGGCTTAGTCAAGGACTCATAAGACCTAAAACCATAATTTTGAACATTAGGATAAAACCACAAAAAAAAAAAATCAAAACAATTTCTTTTGAGTTTTTCCCTGCAGAACCCACGGAACCTTCAGACTATACGGGCGGAACCCATTTTTTGGTTCCGCCTGGTCCGCCAAACCTCATAATGTTTTAAACTCTTTATTTCAAAGCCAAACACCCTATTAAGTCTTAACAAAAACTAACAAACAGCATCACCCTCTCTAAAACACATATCCTCACGAATTTTAGGGCTTCTAATTCAATCTCTTCCAATCCAACTAACTTTGTAAGTATTCTAATCACAATTACATTTTTAATTTAATCATAACATTTTTGCTTACAATTATTAACTAAAATCTTAGGGCTTTTGCATAAACTTCATGATTCATGAAAAACTTGGTGGCTAGTCAATTATGTATTTCATTAAGTTAAGAAATGTATCTTTTCATTGTTACCTTGATTTACCAAACACACCAAGAGCATTATTTTTCTAATTGCAACATGATTCATCACCACATTGTTAAAACAAATGAAAAACATCATTTAAACATCACTTGCATACTATCTCTTGAATGCTAAAGGGGATACATAACTAATATGTATTTTCGGGTACATTCAATCGAAGACACATTCAATTAGGAGAGTGTTGGTTATCTTTTGTTTTTACAACAAAATTTGCATAACAAAACGATTTGGGAATCAAAATGAGTCAAGATAACCATGTCTTCACATTGTCTTGCATATAAGAATATATTAGAACATCCTCGTTGTTAAAAGTCATTAACATACAATTTTATGTTTTCTAGGAATCAACATGCCTCCCGCAAAAAAATCCGATCACAAAGAAACCCTTAAATACATGCCCAAACACCATATGACCAAAGGTCTCAACCCGGTTCAAGTAGAAACCTTTAAGGCATTAGAAAAACGCTATGTTCACGAAGGTAGAACCATTGATCCATCCTTTCTAGAAGGAACTTCTATTCGTCAAAACTTTGACGCAATTCACTTTGATTGTCTCCTTGATATAGATGAGCCCATTTGTCCTAGGTTCATCTTGGAATTTTATGCAACCGTTGATGACGTATAGTCTATATTTGGGCCACAAGCCCAAATGATAAACATTACTCGCACCTAAGTCCACCACGAGTGGGCTACCATGACAATGGTATGGGCCGCAGTATCAATGCCTTGGGCTCACAAAGCCCAATGCCCAATCAAACCCACCTGGTACACGATAAGGATTATCTATTCGTGGAATAGATATCCTTACCTCGGATAAGCACTACGCGTGCGAAGAGTAAGGAGCAAGAAACCTACACGGTTTCAACTCCTATATAAAGAATGATATTTTCTCATTCAAAGGTACGATATACAACTCTAACTCTCTACGAGAATCCTAAATCGATTACTTACTCTCACGCCGGAGTCTAATCGGGGGAGACAATCCCTCGATAAGCCTAACGGTGTTGTTTTATTTTCTTAGTACGCAGGTAACAAGTGCTAAGGATTGAATTGGTACGAGAGTATAAGCCCATAACCAGGTACGCCCAACTTTTGTATCAACAAGTGGCGCCATCCGTGGGACCCTACTACAAACTAGAATGACGAAACATAAGAATTCAAGCCAGCGGACTCCGCAGTCAGAAAAACGTGACCATCAGAGGAAGAATCAACAAGATCCAACCTCCAGACAAGTCGCTGGGACAACCAGCACACCGGCAGGAACAACCCCACCTCGTCTAGCAGTAGAACTACCTACAAGAACTACTCAAGTCACACCAGTGGTCCCAAGCGTTGAGGAACTCCAACGCACCCTTTTCATCACTCCTCATCAGGCTACACCTGCAGTGAACAACACTGCGCCGCCAGGCGCGCCTGAACGGAACAGGGCGCCTAACACTGAGGCAGAAATTCTTGCAACAACTGAGGACGCACCGGGTCTAACTTTGGGAAACTTTGTATCCCAAAATTATGAAACACTAACTGTCCTCATGCAAGAAGAAGCAACAAGAAGAGCAAGCGCGGGTCTACAAGCCCGACTCAATTTTGGTCCTGAACGCGAACCATCACCATTGCGTCACCCACGAGGAAGACGCGCAGAACGTACCACTATCCATGATAGGTTGGGTACGATATCTGATTCACAATACTCAGGAGACAGCGAGAGGCGCACCAATGTCCACTCCAGACTTGGCAGTCGGGGAATACAAGATCGACTAGGGCCTCAACATTCGCCAAGCCAAGGATCTTCCAAACCTGGGAGTAGGAGGGTTCAAGACAGATTGGGGGGAAGAAGATCCCCAAGCAGAGATCCCTCAAGCTCTTCTTCTGAAAGAAGCCGACGCAAGCGCCGAAAAAGAGACTACCCTTCTTCCAGCGACTCCTCGGACAACGAGGACAAAGAAATAGGACACTGGAAGTCAAGAGGAAGACGTCGCGAGGAAGAGAATGAAGATATGTCCCTCCCATGGCGACGCCAGAAAATTGATGCGTTTACACGGCGCATCAGCGATTACTCAAATCGCAAACGCAGGCGCATGCCCGCTAATGTGAAAACATACGATGGAACAGGTGATCATGACGACCACCTAAAAATTTTCGAATCAGCCGCAACCATCGAAAATTGGCCACAGCCTGTGTGGTGCCACATGTTTAATTCCACGTTAGTGGGAAACGCGCGCACATGGTTTAGCAAACTCCCACGTAGGAGCATTGGTGGATTCGAGGAACTACGGAAAGCATTCCGCCTCAACTTCACCCAGCGAAAGAAGTGCGCTAAAAACCCTGTGGAGCTAGCAAGAGTGAAACAGCGTCAAGGGGAATCAACCAGCGCTTTTATGGAACGTTTCAAAGATGAGTGTATACAAGTTAAAGCATGTCCTGAAATCCTAAAAATCTCAGGGTTCATGAATGGGATCAATAACCCAGAACTCATCCGCAAGCTGAACGACAAAGTTCCACAAACCTTTGACGAGTTAACAAAGCGCATTAGATCCTTTATACAAGGAGAAGCAGCTGCTGCAGATAGCAAAAAAGGTTATTCAAACTATAGGCAACAAGAACAGCCGCGGAGACAATCCAATGATCAGAATAACAACCGCAGCAGGAATTACCGCAGTGGAAGAGACAACGACAAATATACTCCTCTCACTAAGACTCCGAGAGAAATATTTGTAACGGAAGGTGCGAACTTCCCAAAACCACCGCCAATGCGCACGGCAGAAGAAAAGCGCCTAGGTAGTGGATACTGCGAGTACCACGGCCAAAAAGGCCATACCACTAACGAGTGCGTCCAACTAAAACAGCTAATTGAAAAGCTAGTTAGAGAAGGCAGGATGGACCACCTCGTAAAGAACATCAAGGAAGGAAAAGATAAACAGAGAAATAGGGGTAAGAAAGAACCCCCAAAAGAAAAAGCTGACACTATATACATGATACAATCATGGCAACGCAGGATAAAACAAAAAGTCAGCCAAAAATTCTCTCCAGAAAAAGAGATATCCTTCCCTACTATAGCTGCGGACAACGCAGTCGTGGAGCCTCTAACCATTGAAATACATACAGGAGGACATAACATCCACCGCATGTACATTGATGGAGGAGCATCCGCAGACATCCTGTACGATCACTGTTTCAAAAGACTGCGACCTAAAATCCAAGGTCAGTTGATACCAGCCACAATGTCATTAACAGGATTCACAGGAGAAAAGATTTGGCCCATGGGGCAGTTACGCCTGTTGGTGGTCGTAGGAGATGAACAACACTCAACCGCAACTTGGATAAACTTTATGGTAATAAAGTCTCCTTCACCATATAATGGTATCATTGGAAGACCGGGAATATCATCCATGCGCGCGGTACCATCCACAGCGCACGGAATGCTTAAATTCCCAGTGGAAGGAGGAGTTGTCACTCTCTATAACACAACAGTGCCACCAAGAGAATGCATCGCAGTAACAACTGAAGTAGAGACTATTCCAGAACAGCGCACGGAAGAAACGCCAAATTTAAAAGTCGCTATTCACCCAGATTATCCGGAGCAACAAGTTTCGATTGGAGGATCTTTATCTGACAAAGGTAAAGCAGCTGTATGCGCACTCTTGCAAAAGAACCTAGACATCTTTGCATGGGAACCAAAGCATATGACGGGAGTACCGCGCTCTATCATAGAACATAAGCTACAAATCCGACAAGGATACCCTCCAATCTGACAAAAGAAGCACGGCCAGGCCCCAGATCGTGCAAAGGCTATTCTGGAAGAAGTACATAAGCTCGTAGACGCAGGCATCATGCGCGAAGTATACTATCACGACTGGCTTTCTAACCCAGTTATGGTAAAGAAGAGCGATGGCAGTTGGAGGATGTGCGTGGACTTCACGGACCTCAACAAAGCATGTCCGCAGGACTGCTATCCACTGCCAGAGATAGATTGGAAGGTCGAGTCCTTGTGCGGATACCCCTTCAAATGCTTCCTAGATGCATATAAAGGGTATCATCAGATCCAGATGGCAGTGGAAGATGAAGAAAAAACAGCTTTCCACACCAGTCAAGGAGTATACTGCTACACAAAAATGCCTTTTGGCCTGAAGAACGCAGGCGCGACATACCAACGACTGGTGGACACAGCCTTCGAAAAACAAGTAGGCCGCAACTTGGAAGTCTATGTTGACGACCTTGTCATAAAAAGCCATACAGAGGACGAATTGGTGCGCGACATCGAGGAAACATTCCGAACGTTGGGGCGGATCAACATGAAGTTAAATCCAAAAAAGTGCACCTTTGGCGCGACCGAAGGGATGTTCCTTGGATACCTGATAGAACCCGATGGAATCAAGCCTTGCCCAGAAAAGACAAAAGCCGTTATTGATCTCCCCTCACCGCGCACACTCAAAGAAGTCCAATCACTGAATGGAAAGTTAGCGGGGCTAAACCGTTTCTTATCTAAGTCAGCAGACAAATCTCTTCCCCTCTTTAAAACACTCACGAAGTGTACAAAAAAGGGAGACTTTCGCTGGACTACCGAAGCGGAAGAAGCTTTCCAACAACTCAAAAACCATCTGGCATCTCTTCCCAAACTTGTCGCGCCGCGACCAGGGGAAGAACTAATCATGTACTTATCGGCCATAGACTACTTTACAAAGTGGATCGAAGCAAAAGCGGTGGTGAACATCATGGGAAACCAAGTCAAACGCTTTGTTTGGGACAACATTGTCTGTCGCTTTGGACTACCGGGCGCGATCATATCTGACAACGGAAAACTATTCTGTGATAACCCATTCAAAGATTGGTGCGCACAATTGAACATCACACAACACTTTGCTTCAGTCAAACACCCACAAACCAATGGCCTAGTTGAGCGCGCGAATCGCAGTCTAGGCGAAGGAATAAAAGCGCGCCTTGACAGACACAAAGGAAGGTGGGTAGACGAGCTCTCATATGTCCTGTGGGCGCATCGCACAACAATCAAAACCAGTACTGGCGACACGCCATTTTCCCTAGTCTATGGAACAGAATCCGTCATACCAGCCGAGATAGGAATGCCAACTATACGCACAGCAGAGGTCAACGTCACGACAAATGACGAGGAACGGCGCATAGACTTAGACATACTGGAAGAAAGACGCGAACGCGCAGCTATACGCGAAGCAAAGGCTAAGGCAAAAATGAAGAAGTATTATGATGCAAAAGTCAAACACACTTCATTCAGACCAGGAGACTTTGTTTATCGCGCCAACGACGCGAGCCACGCAGAAGACACAGGCAAGCTCGGACCTAAATGGGAAGGACCTTACGAGGTCACAGACGCGCTCGGCAATGGCGCATACAGACTGCGCGATATGGAAGGTCACGACCTAACGCGCACTTGGAACATCTGCAATCTCAAAAAATGTTACTTTTAGGCTACGGCCCTTACACAAACACCCTTGCATCCTACGAGGTGCCCAATAAGTGTTTGTCTTTCTTTTCTTTCTAGGAATTGTATTTTCTATTTTTCAAAATAACTTGCAAGCATTAATAAAATGTTATGGTTTCTAGCTAACTCCATACCGCATTTTTACTTTATTACATATATGTCAATATTGTTTATCTTATATTTCTGCCTACATGGCGTGCATGCACCACTTAAAGACCCACGAAGGCATAAAGGATAAGTTAACCTACTAATTTACTTGTTGAATAAGAGGGTTGCAAACCCATCAACATTGGATCACGCATCCTTGCTAAGCGCCTTACTCTCGTGATGTCGAGGTAAGTCTCGCGCGCGCACCCCACGACGGATGCGCATATACCAAGTACATCGTACGAGCTTAGCAATATAACGAGCCAAGACCCTTGGTCAAATAATAAAACTTCGCAAACAATGCAAGTATAGTTCTTCAAAGTCACGCACTTAAAAGACTTAGTTAAAAAAATCAAACTTAGCAAACAATGCAAGTATATTTATGTCACGAACTTAAAACAAAAATGTATCTTATTCCACATTTATTAATAAAAATTACAAGAAACGATACATAAATATACAAAAAAGCCTATATACTATGGCGATGCTCAGGACTCTCCTCCAGAGCGGCGGAACTTCCCGCTTCCTTAAGCTTACTCAAAGTTATGGCATCCTGCATAGACACGGTTGGAACGCTTACAGGCACACCATCTGACCTAGGGAGGTGTGCAGCGCCAAAGCCACACATCACAGCCTTGCCCTTGATACCCTTCTTCACAGCAACCCTCTGCTCATGTCGCTCTGGCACCTCTTTCAAGGGAACTTCCCTCTCAATAGCAAAGGGTTTGAGAATATCGCGAGGACGTGCGAACACGGCAACTTGAAGCTGCGAAACATCCGGTTTCAGATAGTAATCTGATTCCTCCTGCGCATTATCCCCAAGATGGCGCTGCAATGTCAACCCTGCCATCAGCACATCTATGGGGTCATCTTGGTCGCGCTCCAGCCTCCCAATGTGCGGCAACTCAAGAACCTTCAACCCCGCCATTGCTTGCAGCAGCTCATCATAAGCTGTAGGGCTGTACCTAGGGACCTCCGCCAAGTCCTTCTCCAGCGGCTTGGCCTCATGAAGATCCTCCATGGCCTGCGATCGACCACGCGCAATCGCACAATGCACTACCTTCCCAAAAGCGTCCACTACCTCTGCGGACTCTAGTGTGCTCAGGGCTGCCAGGCGCAGCCCATGGCTAATCAACCACCTGCATTCACAAAGACAATTTGTGTAAGTAAAAAGCGCGGCGATAAAGTAATTATAAAGACAAGTAAAACAAAAATACTTGCGCTCAGCTATAGTAGACATCAAGTGGGGATACAGCTCCTCGTCATACTCTATACTGAGGGCGCGCAGCTTTTCCTCTTGCAACGTAATCGCCTTCTCGATGCGCCCCTGGAACTCCTGGACACTGGCATGATGCTCAGCCCTCTTCTCTTCAAGATAGGACACCGACCAGGAAGTTTTAGCCTTTATCTGCTCAAGCTTAGCCCTCGCATACCTAAGGTCGGCTAGCATGCTCACCTTATCCCCAGCGATCTTTTCAGCATACGCCCTTGAGGCCTTCAGCTCCACTTGCGCATTAGCCAACTGAGCACGGAGTGTCACCAACTCCTCCTCCTTTTGGGCAAGAGCACTGCTCTCCCCAACATACTTCCCTTTTAGCTGAGCCACCAGCTCAGCTTGGCGCAGTGGTCGCAGCCAGCTCATCCATTAGCTGCTGCGCCTCCCCACCATCAGCAACCTTGGTCTTCCCCTCCCTGTTTTCATTCTGTGGAGAGGAAACCTCATCAACGAAGACCCCATCATTCTTCGCAGCATCATCCCTACGCAACAAAAAACAGTTAGTAAATATTACAACAAGTAATATGATAAAACAATAACGGGGAAGGATGATAAAAATGCAGACACTTACAGAAACGGAGAAACATCATCAACCTTCAACCGTGCGCCAGAAGTAGATGTCTCTTCCGCATTTGACTCCGCGTCCCTGATGACGTGTCGACGCCTCTTTCTGGTACCACTGCCTCCAGCCTCTCCCTTGCGCTTAACATTCTGCGCAACCTCCTCTCTCAGCACCTCCTCAGGCTTCAGGATCTTAATGCTGTCAGATGATCCCGAGTGCGCCTCCTTGTGCGCCACCTCTACAGTGTGCGCCACCTCCACAGTGGGCGCTACCTCTGCATCAGGCGCAATGCTCTGAACAGGCGTCACTTGGAGCGGTGGTGTGTTCTCAGGAACCACCTCTGGCAGGGTGGTCAAGCGACCCTCTGTCGCCTCCAGTAGGGGCTGCTCACCTTCCCTCAGAGGGCGCACCCCTATAGTTACCTGCTTTGGCCTGTCCAGCTTCACCACAGCAAATAGATCCATCTCTGCGCATATCAATAAACCAAGAGAGCAAAAAGGATCAATTATTAAAAGCGCACATACACAAAAGACTTACAAAGCTTGAAGAAGAAGGGATGAACGCCCACCCCGGCCATCCTCACTCAGGAAAGTAGGAACCTCATCCGCAGCGCCAAAATAAGCGCGGCTCAACCCCACATGTACCAAAAACTCCTCCGGATAGGGGTTAATGGCCAGTCGATTGGCATCTAGAGTCTGCGCGTCAGCAAGCCTGTAGGAACCGGGTGCGGGGCGCCCATCCCTTGGCAATGTATTCTGAGTATAAAACTCATAGCCAAAGGGAAAAACTACATCGTCAACCCAGAAGAAATATTCCCTCCAATTTTTTAGGGCATCTACTTTCTCAGTGTAACATTGCAGCGCCCCCGGCGCTTCGCAAAAGAAACCCAACCATTCGACCACGTTGTGTGGTAAAAGGAGCGGAACAAGTCCACAGTCGGGTCTATCGCAAGTAAACGACAGTTTACTTCAAAATTCGACACCTTAGCCGCACCAATACAGTGCAGCTGAGAGATGTGAAGGCGATAGTGATTGAGCAAATCGCTCAAGAAGATAGATATGGGTACACGGTGATTCGCGTACTCAAAAAATTTCGTGTAAAGCCCTATTTTCCCTTCGGGGAAATCAGCTATACACGCGTCCACATCTGGCGCCTCTGGATGGACATCCAAAGGCACGAAGAAGTCAGACGTAAATTGAGTAACATCCTCAATAGACATCGCAGAGCGAAAGTCTTCTAACTGAGCGATCATCTTCATTAACTTACGAGTGAAACACACAAAAATTACTTACGAAAAATGAGTATTTTCTTTGCAATAAGCTTTCAAGAAAGGTGAAGGAGTGAAGAGTGTGTGTGTTTTACTGTGTGATTGAAAAAAGTGGGGCGGTCACTCTTATATAGGGAGTGGTAAAAACCCTAGATTAACTCCACGTGGATCCCACTCACAATAACGTATGGCTGAAACTGAACCGGTACATGCACTTTTTCCCGATTCACGAGGGCCACGTGGACACCACCCCCATTTTTCGAGGTATCCGTTTGAAATACCTACATTGCACTTAGGAAATAGGCGGTAAAATTTCCTTAATTTCCCGCCACGCTTACCGCTGATAATATTAAGTCTAGTATCCGCGGCTACGAGCCGCGCACACTAGACTGGGGGGACATGATGACGTATAGTCTATATTTGGGCCACAAGCCCAAATGATAAACATTACTCGCGCCTAAGTCCACCACGAGTGGGCTACCATGACAATGGTATGGGCCGCAGTATCAATGCCTTGGGCTCACAAAGCCCAATGCCCAATCAAACCCACCGGGTACACGATAAGGATTATCTATTCGTGGAATAGATATCCTTACCTCGGATAAGCACTACGCGTGCGAAGAGTAAGGAGCAAGAAACCTACACGGTTTCAACTCCTATATAAAGAATGATATTTTCTCATTCAAAGGTACGATATACAACTCTAACTCTCTACGAGAATCCTAAATCGATTACTTACTCTCACGCCGGAGTCTAATCGGGGGAGACAATCCCTCGATAAGCCTAACGGTGTTGTTTTATTTTCTTAGTACGCAGGTAACAAGTGCTAAGGATTGAATTGGTACGAGAGTATAAGCCCATAACCAGGTACGCCCAACTTTTGTATCAACAACCATAAACCTTTCCTCATGTGCCGGTGGTAGGATCTCATTAAACTTCACAACCAATCAAATATCACATGATATAGATTTAAAAGACTTAGCTATAATTCTTGGTGTACCAAATGAGGGAACTTGCCTCTACACGGATAAGTGGCCCATTTCAAGTCTTGATACTATTGATCGTTTTTATCCATACGATACACCTCTTGCTAGTAAGGAAACTATTAAGGAACACCTCTTTGTTAGAACCTCTACCACTAGGGTGAACCGTTCGGGGAATACTATAGATAAAGATCCTTTTGGTATGGAGCTCAATGAGCTTAAACCGCAATTTAAGAAATGGGAAGAAATTCTTAGGGCTAACGTCATAAGTACCATAGGAAATAGAGATCACATCAACACATGTCTTTGCTATATGCTCTATAGCATTTCAACCGGTCAACCCTTCAACTTAGCCTACTACCTAGCCAGAAGGATGGCCGACATATCCTTAGTTGGAACAACCGCTCTTCCCTATGGTATGCTTCTTACTCGCCTCTTTAGAGGAATCTCACCTATTTCTCCTAACGAAGATGGAATACGCCTTGACTATTTTCTAGTTCCTCACACCTTCGTTCCCCTAAGTGATAAACGAGTTTTCAAAAATAAGGGCAAACGTACTCGATCACCTACTCCATCTTCATCATCATCCGGGATGAGCGACGATGATAAACTACCAAACTCTAAGTTACCTCCTTTAGAATACCTTCAAGCTCTCCCCATCATTGACAATGCTTCCGAAGAATTCAAGCAAACCAAAGGAATGTTCAAGTGTTTTGGAAGGTACCTAAACAAGCTCAAAAATAAGATTGACTGGTTGTGAGAAGATTAAGGAACGTTTGGCTTATGAGTGCTTTAGAAGCGTCTTTGTGTTAAAACTATGTGAATTATGTGTTTTTCACTTTCATGGTTTATTATGTTGGTTGGATTATGTTTGTATGAAATTTTATGCATAATGACAATGTTTAAGGTGTTTATCATTTTCTTTTTTGCTTATGGGAATTATTACTAAGTATAGTGTAATCCTCGACCTCAAGGTCAAAGTCCCATGATTGATATGTTTACATATCTAATTTTTGCATTGCCTAACCAGTAATACCTTATCTTTTTGATTTTAGGAGTTTTCGAAAATTTTGAAAATCGTCTCGCGGGTCAAAAACGCGGACTGTGAACTTTTTCAGCCCTGGCGGATCTGGCGGTACCCAAAATTGGGGTCCGCCAGTGTGTTTTCTAGGAATTCCAGAAATGGCCCAACGGACCAGGCGGTACCCTCAAATGGGTTCCGCCAGTGTCTTCTGAGGGATCCGCCAGTCACCTACAGAAAATTTTTGCTATTTTTTCTTAAGTTTATAACTTGTAAAGTGTCAAATCATTATCCTAAGTGAGAAACATCTTTCATTTACAACAACAACCATATTGGAACAAACCTCACTCACTAAAACAATTAGTAAGACACTTCCCGCCAAAATTCAAATTCAAAACATAACTAACCAAAGGAACCCTTTTAAAGGATCCTTCAAACCTTTGATACATTTTCAACCAAACCACTTCCCATGATCACAAAGCATTGAGTGCTTAAGTTGGTCTTTCACTCCATCCTATTCATTGGATTGACCTCAAATGATGTGACTTGGTCATGAAAATCATTTAACACCTCAATCTTTGAATAGTAAAACATCAAATCCAAACACTATTTCAACACCTTTCTCATCCTATAAAATTGAAAGCTCCACAACAATTCAAATCATACCATCACCAATCAAGACTTCCTCCCTCAAACAACAAAACCAAAACCTTTGAAATGACCAAATCCAACACCTCATCCGAGTCATCAAAATCATGTGCTAAAACCACTAGGATTAGTGTGAAACCTTGTTGCTTCAACAAAACCACAAAGTCAAGCTCATCATCATCAAGTGATGCTTCACTAAATATCTCCTCACCTTTCCAAGATTTTCTTAACCTTACTACCTCAACTACACCCTCAACACATTGTAATACCAATGTGATCACCATTCAAGATTTACTTAATCTTGCTACTCCACCACCTTCTCCACCACTTTGGAACTCAAACCTAGCAATTAACCCATCATCAACTAAACCTTCGAGTGAGTCAACTTCATCTTCTCAACAAGCTTTTAAATCAAAAACTCCTTCACCTCAATCACCAACACCTACACCAATGGAACTTTTCCATACACCACCAACACTCAATTTGGAAACTTTTGATGATCTATCATCAAGTCCACCATCTTTCTCACTTTTTGATACCGTTGCTCAATTGGAAACCCAACAACAACCTAGTGAGCAACTTAATGATGAACCCCATTACCCATCTACGGTAGAACGGTTGGCTTACCGTTATGCTAGACCCTCTATTTTTCCCAATGATCAAGGTCATACCCACCAACAATCATTTGTGTTTTACCCAATTTACAAAGACCTTCATGGCAATCCTTCCGGCGAACCAAGCTTCCGCCATTTTGTTCAAAATCAACAACCACAACCACAACAACAACCACCACAACAACAAAATTCCCAAAATTTTGAAACTCTACTTTCTTCTTATAAGAAAATAGAAACATCCATATGGGAAAAACCTCCAAACATGAATGAGGAAATAAGTACTCATTTAGCCCACCTAAATGCCTTCAAACGAATGGTTGACTCTCAAATCAACCATGTTATGGAATTTCATACGGCATTAGACTCAACAAGTGAAGGAAGCAAACACACCTCTCAACCATCCACATTTGCTCCTTCAAGTTCAAACCATCCACCACCAACAAATCAAACCATCCATCTACCACCATCATTCCCCCGCCATGATTGCGGACATTGCGAGAGAACCGCTCACATTAGTGAAAGATGTCGAACGGAACTTCGTGAGTTATCTGAAGAAATGAGGTTTATTCTAAACCACATTTTGGATCATCTACAATCCTTGTCTCACCCACCTCAACCTTAGAGTCTCCAAAATGAAACAAAACCGTTTCTCTTGGAAAATATCCCCCATTTTAACCAACAAACCAAAACCAAGACACCACCTCACCTCTCAAAATAAAAGCCGCTACAACCCTCAACCTATATTTTCATCCTTAAACAACCCCATCCTTGTTTTCGGAAAATGTTTCTCATTAAGGAAAATGATGATTTCCTTGTCGCATTTTATGGTCTTAGTTTAGTTTTAGTGTTTCTTTGTTTTTAAAAGTAGGATGTTGTCATCTTAATTTCGTGTCTTTGACTCTCTAAGAGTCAAAATTTTACAATTTAATGAAATTCATTCTACAACAAGGTTTAAATTGTTTGGTGACTATCTAGGTATGATGTGTGAACTATACCTTGCTATGGTACTATACATAAATCTTGTGACTTAGAAACTAACCTCTCTTTTTGTAGGTTCATTATCCATGTCTTCCTTCCTTGAAACTCCATTTAGGGGAGTAGCATTCAAGGGGGAGCATGAGTCTTGCTTTATTCCGCTTCGCAACTTTTAGTTGTGTTTTAAACATGACATGCTTTCATGACTTATCTTGTGCGGAAACTAACTTTTCTTTTGTAGGTTCAAAATCCATGTCTCCTCTCTTGGCACTCCATTTAGGGGGAGTATCGACCAAGGGGGAGCATGGCTATTATTCCGCTTCGCTTCTCTACTTTTTGTTTCGACAAAAAGGTGAAGAATTTATATTAAACTTGTTCAACTTTTGATATTTTTGCTTCGCTAACTCTTTGCAAAAACAAGTTTTAATACTAACTTTATAAGACTTAACACTAAATCTTATGGCTTACTTTTAATTAAAGTTTATGTTTTGTCATCAACAAAAAGGGGGAGATTGTTAATACAAATATCGCCTAAAAACGTTATTTATATTTTACGATCTTTGCTAAGTTTTGTTAATGACAAAGTATGAACTTTAGCTAAAAGTAAATTATCACTTTAAGTGTTTAAGTCTTGTTTAACTAATGTTTACAGTTCCTTTTAAACTAAACATTGGTTTTATTTCTTAAAATAGAAATAGTCACATCACATTTATGGCAAGTTTTGTCATTATGCATTTATGAAAAGAAATGTGTTTGACTTGCTTTGAGGTTGCTTACAAGTTTTGTGTTTGACTTGATTTAAGTGATGTGACATTGTTTGGTTGCTAGGAGTTATGAGACAAGACCTTGTTTGGTTTGAAGAGTTATTGCAAAAACCTACTGCAGACCCGGCGGTACCCTGGGGGTACACGGGCGGAACCCATCTGAGGGTTCCACCTGATCCGCCAAGCATGCAGTATGGTGTGCTATAAATACCAAGCCATAACTTGATTTTTGGCCAACTCTTTTAGGACATATATTCACATACTCTCTCAACTAACTCAGTAACCTTTTGATTTGTGATTCTCTTATGTAGCAAGGAACTTCACAAGATCATTCAAGAAGTTACAAGCTTCAACTTTAAAGTTGCAAGTCTTGATAGCTTGGTCATGTATAAGCTTTGGTAGTTTATACTTCATGTGTGTCATGTATGTAGAAGTTATAGGTTAGTATTTTAGGCCTCAAAATACAAAGAGTGTTGGGAGTTGTTGTACCCTAGTAAAAGAACTAACGGGAGTGGTTGTACCCTTGGTAAAGAACTCGACATCTAGCTTTGTGTCGGTAAAAGTGTAAGCGACGAATGGGAGTGGTTGTACCCTTGTAAAAGAACTCGACATCTAGCTTAGTGTCGGTAAAAGTGTAAGCGACGTTGTAAAGGTTTTCTCCGCCGGTGAAAGGAGCTTGCTGATTAGTGCTTATAACTCTCGAGTTGGAAACTCGGGGCGTGGATGTAGGGCAAGGAAAAAGAGTCCTTGTAGCCGAACCACGATAAACAATCGTGTTGTGGTTTGATCGTTTCTTTCTTTATCTTTGCTTATTACATGTTGTCTTTTAGTTACAATTGCTAATCACATATAAAGCTTT
The DNA here is from genome assembly GCA_030686995.1 of Artemisia argyi. Classification (NCBI taxonomy): domain Eukaryota; kingdom Viridiplantae; phylum Streptophyta; class Magnoliopsida; order Asterales; family Asteraceae; genus Artemisia; species Artemisia argyi. The sequence goes on along the minus strand of CM060709.1, from coordinate 257,650,324 downwards.
CCAAAAGAATTAAAACAAGTAAAGTTGTACTTATATCTTGAAACAAATGTAAAGCTTTTCAAAGAACTAAAACAAGCAAAGTTAGGATCATCACAAGTAAAGCTTTTCAAAGTATGAAACAAGTAAAGTTAGAATTGTTATTCACATGAAAAGCTTTTCAAAGAATCAAACATATAAAGTTTTGTTTATATCTTTAAGCAAACGTAAGGTTTCTAAAAGGATATTTAAGCTAAATAAGAATCAAAAAAGCGGTAAACTATTCAACCCCCCTTCTAGTTTTCCACATAGTGTTTAGATACTCACATCTCTCGGGTGTAATAAAGTATAAATTACAATATGGAAATGGAAGATATCTCTCATTACCTGTCATAGCAAAATAGATTACCATAGGCTTGGGAAAGGATCAAACCTCCACCACATGGCGTAAGCACCTAGGATAAACTATCAAAGAGGTCTTTTAAAGGGTTTTAACGTTAGGTGTAGGGATATGAAATACACGATTTTGTTGGATAAAGGAAGTGTTACTGGTGGCGAGTTAACAATCTTGGTTAATTACATGTACAATGTGGCGTTGCTAAGCCAAGACTAGACTCGACTTAAGCTAATAAATGAAAAATAACAAAAACATAAAATGAACATAGAATAAAAAGGGATGGTAGTCCGTATGTTTTTTCTCTTTTTCCTTTTTCTATATTTTTTCTTTTTTCTCGATTTTTTAGATTTTTTTTTCTCATTATTAGACACTTGATGTTTGTTCCTAGACATTCTCACACGAGCCTTGTTCTCGATTATCATGAAGGCATCATTCGTGTTTCTAGCCAACAAGTTTCCACCCGCAGTAGAGTTGAGTGAGTCTTGGTCAACGTGACTCAACCCATTATAGAAAGTGTCAATCTGCTGAAGGGGTGTGAACCCATGGTTCGGACATTTTTCCATCAAATCTTTGAATCGGTCCCATGCTTCACTAAACGACTCATCAAAAGCTTGTTGGAACCGAAAGATTTGGGAACGTAGATTAGAAGTTTTAGAAGGAGGATAGAAATAATTCACAAACTTGGAAGCAAGGTCATTCCAAGTGTGAATCGAGTTCGTCGGTTCCTTTTCCAGCCAAGTCCGGGCTGCTCCTTTTAAGGAGAAAGGGAACAACTTCAATTTCACCACATCGTGAGGGACTTGATTCATCCTAATAGTCTCAGCGATGTCGGTGAAATTTCGGATGTGTGCATAGGGGTCTTCGTTATCAAACCCGTGGAATGATATACCCGTGATTAAGTTGAGCAATCCGTGATTAATTTCAAAGTTGGCATTGATGTCCGGAATCACAATTGCTCTCCTCACACCGTTAAATGGTGATTGGAGTTGTTCTTCCATCGGACGCGGATCAAATGCCGGTTGTTGTCCCATCGGCGGGACAACATTGTGCTGCGGACCACCCATCGGTGGGGGCCCGTTGTGTTGTTCGTTATGGTTCATCTCCTCGTCGTCGAGGAAATGAACACGACTCGTATGTCGTAAAACCCGCTCGGGGTTTGAGAGCGGAGAAGTAAGATTCTCAGAAGTAGAACGGGTGTGCATACACCAAAAACAAAATTAAAAAGAAAAAGAAAATAGAAAAGAAAATCTTTTTGTTTTTATTTATTTTTCAATATTTTTTTATTTTTTTTTTTTCAAAAATTTTTTATTTTTTGTTTTTCTTTTCTTAAAACGTAACGTTAATCGAAAACCGTTTCTTTCAAAACCACGCGCGACGGGACGGGAGAGAAGAATGGATCTCTCTTCAGCTTGCAATTTAATGTCAAAGCTATCCGTATTTCCCGCTTATTCGGTTGTAGTAATTGAAATAGTCCGATAAACAACTAAATTACGTTTTCGTTATATTGGGAGACTTATTTGGTTTACAACGCCCTTTCTTTCGATCGAGTCGAGGCTGTAACTTTTATTATCTTTTTTGGTATTTTTGGAAATACTTTAGGAAAAGTATTTCTGTTTTTTCAATATTTATATATATATACAAAAATAGAAGAAGGCTTAACAAAACACGATTTTTCAAAACAATATTTCAAAATTCACTTCAAGCCTTCCCCGGCAGCGGCGCCAAAAATTGATGCAACTCAATTTATATGTAATATAGTATCGAAGTGATCCGCAAGAAATACGAATCACCCGAGTCGTTTCCAAGTGAAGGTGTGAATGGAATCAAGAATATTGATCCGTGTAATCGTGATTTGAAAAGTGGTGAAAAAGGCAAATAGTGATCAAATAATTCAAATATCAACTAACAATCAAGAATCATGCAAAGAGTACAAGCAAGTAATGCACCAAAGTCTAAAACGCAGAAACGGGAATGCACGCGCGATTATTAAATGTAACGCGTGAAATAAAACGCGAGTTCTAAGCTACACTAATCCTACGGACTTGGAAATAATTTTATTTGTTTATTACTATATATATATATATATATATATATATATATATATATATATATATATATATATATATATATATATATATATATATATATATTTTATTATTATTATTATTAAAATAAAATTTAAGAAAGAAATTAAATAAAAAAATTAAAAGTTAAATAAACTCAAAGGACTGAAATTGTAATTTTCAAAACTATTTTATAACTAGAAAAATACTAGAAGGACTGATTATGAAATTTTACAAACTTAAACAAAACTAGATTAAAAGACAGGGACCAAACTGTCCCATTGTGAAACTTGTACAAAGTTATGACACGTTTTTTTAAAATACCAGAGGGACTGTTTATGCAATTAACCCAAACTCAAGAACAATCACCAGAACTTAACTAATTCTTTATGAACTCACAGCCAAGAGCACATACTCAGGCCTCAATCAAGCTATCAATAAAAAGATTAAGCACAAACAGGTGACCAATACTATAACTAGGCTAGGTAAACAACATTTAGCACTATGAATTGAGCCATAACACCAACAGAATAGCAAGTAATGTGATCAAGAAAATGACCTGTGGACTGAAGGATGTGCACAGGTCATAAAACAACTCAGACTCAACCTTTAATCCAGATTTTGAACAAGCAATTGATTTCCAATCTTAAAAATTCCTTTTGACACTTACAAACAAGCTAGCAAACTTATCAAAACACCTTTTTAAATCATCTTATAACATCAAATGAACCCTAGGATTCAAGGTGAATTACTGAGTACAAAACTGAAAACAGCCTAGTATATTTTTTACTTTTTTTGTTTTTCTTCTTAGTTTGACTAAAGTGACTTATGGTTTATCCTAGCTTACTGATAATGTAGTATTTAACTAATATAAACCTAATTTAGGCTAGATGGACTAAATCTAAAACAGGTTCTGCAATGTATTATCCTAAAAACTACTATCATTGACTGTTATATAGGTTCCTAGTGATTATTGACTATTGATGTTTCACTAACCAAGGTTATCTCCAATTTGACTCTAATATTAGCTAAATGAACCACTGATGCAAGTGTAACTCAAATATAACAACTAAGCCCTACTATCAATCACTGAACCAAACACCCTTATACTTGTCTGTCACAACTAAATAACACCACAGGCCTGTCCAAATCAACTCCAAACCAATACTTGTGGACTCATTATGATCAAATAGCATGAACTGACTCAGAAAAACAGATCATTAACACCAAATATCAACAACAGCACAAGATCACATAAAATGCCTATATGAGACAGTATAGAAATGATATAACACCACAGATGTTCAACTATAATAACCAAGCAATCACTAAGCACTATTAAGCTATATTAAGAGATATCTAATGTAATTAAGCTATAAATGACAGAAATAAGCTATATTAACAATAAGCTACTAGAAATGGAAATTAAGAGTGAAACTTACAAATCAAATCCCCCTCAGCTTGAACAGAGGGGGTTCACTATGCTTGCCTGTCTCTTGACAGGCCAAATGGACTCCTTTTTGGCTGCCTTTTACCACCTCAAAACTCAGCTTATTGAAATAAGCTGGGCTTTGACTTTCGTTGACTTTTTTAGAAAATTTTTGTTTTTAAGAAATAAGAGAGAAATAAGTTTACTGAAAGATTGAGAAATGTAAATAAGCCTTAACTAATTACTTTTAAGCCATAAAAAAAAGATTAAAGAAAGATAAAAGAAAACATGTTTTTGGATTTTATAGATTTTAAGATTTTTTTTGTGTTTTCTTTTAATAACAAACAATAGCAAAAAGAAGAATAGAAATAGAAGGTTGAGACTAAATAAGTAACAAATTAACTTGCTTTAAACAGAAATAAGCTATAATAAGCTTTAATAAGCAGTAATAAGCAATAAGTAACAAAATGTAGTGAACTTTTTAAATAAAACAAAGAGAGACTTTCATTAATAAAAAGCTTGAGTTACAAAATAGGCAGAGTAACACTACAATTACTCTACAAAGTCTAAACGTATGAAAGGGGGGGGGGGTATTTATAGGAGCAGGGGAGGTGATGGGTGCTAGGGTTTTAGAAGGTCCTAGAACTCCAATACTGGCCACAAATCATCAATCCAGCTCAAATCCGCGTCATCCCATTATCATCCAATCCTTTTGCTAGGCCTTATCTTGATTCCACGTCTAATTAGCCAATCAGGGGGCAAGGAGGAGCCACGTGGAGGTGATGACACCATCTGACAACGTGTCAGATGGTTCTAGAATGATTCTTAGTACGAGGTATAGATTTGGTGATTGTACGAGGTAATTAATGTGGGTACGAGGTAATTATTGGGGGAAGATGCACAGTGAAAGGCGCGGTATAATTTTTTTTTATTATAGTTTGAGAGTTGGGTCGGGTAGGAGTGATGGATTGGATCGGGTTTTAATATAAAGGGGTGGTGGTGTGGGCTTGTGTAGTGTATGGGCTTTGGGCTGCTTGTGTAGTATTATTTTGGACTAAGGCTTTGTGGATCCGGATGTAGTAGTTTAGCAAAACCAAGGGACCATACTTGTAATTTCTGAAACTTCAAGGACCTTTGCTGCCAATCTTCATAAAAATACTCCAAGGGTATATTGTGGTATTTCTTGAATGTTGGAGGGCCTGAGTTGCCAATCTTCCAAAGTTTCTTCATAAGGACCAAATTTGTAAATTCATGAAAGTTGAGGGACTAAATGTGTCATTTCTTCAAACTTCATTCCCGGGTCACTTATGGAATACTTGAACTTTTGAGGGCTTCATTTGACCATAATAACTTCACTTAGACCACTAGCTTCCCCGGCTCCGGCTTTATTCACTTTTCCAAATCTCGTGCCCGTTTTGTCATTTTCTCGTGATTTTTCGTCTTTTCTTAAATATCCGTTCCTGCACATTCACAAACACAAAAACACACTTTCTTTGGCATTATTGGTTAGTTTTGGTCCAATTTTGGCTTAGAAAAGGTGAGTGAATAAGCACTCACCAAAATCCCCCGGACTAAAGTATTGCCGTGTCCTCACGCAATGTGATCAATTCATGCTCACGAGATAAATAATTTCATAACTCTTTTCTACTAACTTTGTAAAGTAGCAAGGAGGTTCGAAAGAAGTCATAAAATTATTTAATCCCGCAAACGCTCCGTTTTCCAAAATTTATTTCTTTATTCTACTTTTGGACTTTTCACACTTCATACTTGTGACGGTTTGTTGAACTTTCATTATTTTTGCAATAATTTTTAGGGTCTACGAGTAAAAACACTTCTATTTAAGAAGCGACCATTCGGATAAAAATCGTCATCCTTGATTTTTCACGAGCTCCCAAACTAAGCGTAAAAACGAGATCACAGCTTATCTACAAATTTAATGCTAACACTACTCATAAAAGTTACTCGTGGATACTCCTTACTCCCATGTCCTAAGTTTTTGTATCTCATTATTTTATTTTTGTTGAGAAATGAATCGCTTCATATTTTCTCGTTTCAATAATTTTTAGTCCGATAGTGACACCTAAGTTAAAACGATAAATAGTTATTCATTTTCTCTTAAGAACCACTGCAATAGAAATTCGGTCCATTTCAAGGAATTTGGGGTACATACAACATCAAGAATATAAGTTGCGGAGTACGATCACGTGCACCTCATGTGACTGATTACTAATCACGTATCACATGCACCTCACGCGCCAACAACTTATTGATACATACATAACTCTTATTCAACAATACTACATCTTTCATATTTTTCATTTCTCACTTTTTTCACTTTTCACTTTTTTTTTTTTTTTTTTTTTTTTTTTTTTTCTTTTCTTGACTTTTTTCTCAACATCAATGGAAGCTTATAGGGTAGCTCCAAAACCACATGCATAATCAACTTTTGACTTTTGATTTTTCACTTTTTTTGCTCTTATTTTTTGTGTTCCTTGATATGTACCCAACTTCTAAAGCAAAAATTCTCTTAAGAAAACAAATAACTAAGTATTATTCAAACCTAAATACCACTAATTAACCTAGAACATCTATTATATATATTGGTGACGTATCTGATGGGAGTAAAAAGCCACGAGTACCTCCTATGAGCTCTAAAGAGAACCACTACTCCACGTTTAGCATTAAACTTGTAAATAAACTCTATTCGTTCTCTGCAAATTTAAGACCTCAAATAATGAGATTAGCAGATGCTTAGCCAATAATCAGCCACGCATATATAAAGTAAAAAACGGGAGCTTGCAAACTCTTTGGAAAGAATTCGCGTTTTGAAGCTCCTAGTGTAAGTGACTAGCGAAAGCTTTTCAAGTCGTGCATGTATAAAACCAAGTACGGGAGCCGACAAAAGAGTAGCTCCTAGTGTACAAGACTAGCACAAACTTTTATGATTATCATTGGTTAAGGGAACAAGCTAGGGCTCAACACGCCCGGTCAAGTCAAAATATTTATTCCTACTCTCGCCAGCAAGAAAGTCAACAAGGTGTCAAATCACTTATTCATACTTTTTATATTTTTGCACAACTTTTTCAACTTTTTCTCATTTTTTTTTTCTTTTTTTTTTTTTTTTTTTTTTTTTTTTGTGCTTTTTCATGACTTTTTCTTCAAAATTTTTGAAATTTTTTTTATATTTCAATTTTTTTGGTTTTTGGTGGAAAAACGGAGTTACGCGAGTACATGACATGGTGAAAACTGCAAGGTCAAAATCGAATCGAAGATTCACCCCCCCCCCCCCCCCGGACTAGAATGAAACATTGTCCTCAATGTTTTACGGGCAAAGGTAATCCTAACAAATATCTAGGGCCGTTTATTAAGTATGCCAAAGAAAACGTTAGTCGATAAGATTTTTGGATATTGGATTTCCAAAAGCATCGATGAATGAGACTCGAGTGGAGAGAAAGACAAAACCACGAGCACGAGAGTCATCATAAATCGGGGACAATCCTGGACAATCATCACAAACAACCACGAAACACGAGATTGGAAGAGGTACCCCCTCTTCACGTTATTTATTAGAAATTAGAAATATAAGAAGATGAAATGATAAGCATGGGGTGCCTCCCACGAAGCGCTTTGTTTTTTATTACCGAGTCACGTAGCTTGACTCGATCCCCGAATTCATTCGTCCTTGGGGAAAGTTTGGAGATCCGGGACTACATGGTTGGTACGTCCCCTCCGAAATAGTGTTTCAAACGGTGACCATTCACCTTAAAGTTGGGCCCATCAAGTTGAGCCAACTCAATAGTTCCATAAGGGAATACTTGTGTTATGGTGAATGGTCCAGACCAACGGGTTTTAAGCTTACCCGAGAAAATCTTTAACCGAGAGTTAAAAAGAAGCACTTGATCACCAACGTTAAAAACGCGGTCTTTGATCTTGGCATCATGAAGTCTTTTTGTTTTCTCTTTATAAATTAAAGAATTCTCGTAAGCTTGATCACGGAGTTCCACTAATTCGTTCAATTGAACTTTTCGGTGATCACCCGCGGTTTTTAAGTCAAAATTTGCATGTTTTAAGGCCCAATAGGCCTTGTGCTCAAGTTCGATGGGCAAATGACAAGCTTTCCCATAAACCAACTTATATGGAGTACACCCGATTGGGGTTTTGTAAGCGGTCCGGAAAGCCCACAAAGCATCGTCTAGCTTATCGGCCCATGAGGCACGGTGTTCACCTACGGTCCTTTCTAAAATCCTTTTGAGGCCACGATTGGACACCTCCACTTGACCACTCATTTGTGGATGATAAGCCGTGGAAAGACGATGTGTGACACCATATTTAAGCATAACTTTAGCGAATTGGTCATTGCAAAAATGGGTCCCACGATCACTTATGATGGCTCGAGGTGTGCCAAATCGGGCAAAGAGATTTTTCAATAACTTAACAACAACTCGGGCGTCATTGGTGGGGAGCGCCTTCGCTTCTACCCATTTTGATAAATAATCGACGGCCACGAGAATATATTTGTTACCCCTAGACGACGGGAATGGTCCCATGAAATCGATACCCCAAACGTCAAAAATCTCACAAACTTGAATCGCATTTTGCGGCATTTCATCTTTTTGAGAGATTTTCCCTTGACGTTGGCAAGAATCACATGTTTTCACCAATTCATGGGCATCCCGATATATCGTCGGCCAATAGAAGCCGGAATCGAACACTTTCTTTGCGGTGAAGTTGGCACCATGATGTCCCCCCGTGGGTCCACTATGGCATGCCTTAAGAATTTCAACGGCTTCCGTACCGTGAACGCACCGCCGGATCACTTGATCCGCACAGACTTTGAACAAATAGGGGTCGTCCCAAAAATAATGTTGGACATCTTTAAAGAATTTCTTCTTTTGTTGGGACGACAACCCTTTTCTAATAAAATTCCCCGCATGGTAGATCGCAAAATCGGCGAACCATGGGGTACTTTGGTCAATTTCGGTCACACTCCCAAGTGTCTCGAGAGGAAAAACATCGTTAATTTCCTTGTTCTCGAGAACACTTTGATGGGGGTTCTCAAGTCTAGAAAGGTGATCGGCAGCAAGATTCTCAGCTCCTTTTTTGTCTCGAATTTCAACTTTGAATTCTTGAAGGAGGAGAACCCACCGCATTAAACGTGGCTTCGCATCTTGTTTAGCCATTAAGTACTTTAGGGCTGAATGGTCCGTATACACTATGCATTTTTTAAGTAGCAAATAAGACCTAAATTTCTCAAAAGCATAGACAACCGCTAACATTTCCTTTTCGGTAGTTGTATAATGATGTTGGGCGTCATTCATGGTCTTGCTTGCATAGTGTATAGGCTGAAAATACTTGTTCTTACGTTGCCCCAGAACTGCACCAATGGCATAATCGCTAGCATCGCACATTAGCTCGAAGGGCAAGTCCCAATCGGGGGCAATTAAGACGGGAGCCTCCGTTAACTTCTTTTTAAGAATATTAAATGCATCGACGCATTCATTTGAGAAGATAAACGGAGCATCTTTTTCTAAAAGGTGGGTCAGAGGCCGGGCTATTTTGGAGAAGTCTTGTATAAAACGTCGATAAAAGCCGGCATGACCAAGGAAACTTCGGATTCCTTTGACGGTCGTCGGGTGTGGTAATTTAGCAATAACATCGACTTTTGCCCGATCCACCTCAATCCCAGATTTGGATATTTTATGGCCGAGGACTATTCCCTCTTTAACCATGAAGTGGCTCTTCTCCCAATTTAGAACCAAATTGGTGTTTTCACACCGTATCAGCATTTTCTCTAAATGGGAGAGGCAAGAGTCGAAAGAATTTCCGTAGACGGAGAAGTCGTCCATGAACACTTCCATGGTTTTTTCGATCATATCCGAGAAAATAGCCATCATACACCGTTGAAACGTGCCCGGAGCATTACATAAGCCAAAGGGCATTCTCCGATAGGCAAACGTTCCATACGGGCAAGTAAAAGTGGTCTTTTCTTGATCCAGGGGATCAATAGGAATTTGAAAGTACCCAGAAAAGCCATCCAAGAAACAATAGAACTCATTTCCTGCTAACCGTTCAAGCATTTGGTCCATAAAAGGAAGCGGGAAATGGTCTTTACGTGTCGCATCATTCAACTTGCGGTAGTCGATACAAACTCTCCATCCGGTCACAAGTCGAGTCGGTATAAGCTCATTATCGTCATTTTTCACAACAGTGATTCCGCCCTTCTTTGGAACACAATGAATCGGGCTAACCCAAGAGCTATCCGAGATTGGATAAATCATTCCAGCTTCAAGGAGTTTAATAACTTCCTTTTTGATCACTTCGTAGATTAGTGGGTTAACCCGTCGTTGTTGTTGGACGGAAGCTTTGTGATTATCATCAAGCAGAATCTTATGAGTACAAAATCGAGGGTCGATTCCCTTAATGTCGGATATTTGCCAAGCAATCGCACCTTTATGCTTCCGAAGCACATCTAAGAGTCGTGTCTTCTCCTCATCTTTAAGGCCTTTTGATATTATAACCGGTAATTTATCATTTTTTTCCAAGTATGCGTATTCGAGATGAGGAGGCAAATCCTTGAGCTCGAGCTCCGGAGGATTCTCAATAGACGGCTTTACTTCTTTTACGTCTGCCATTTTTAAGTCTACCGGAGGGGAAGAAACAATCGGGTTTTCATTTAAAAGTTTTTCAATTAATGAAATGTCCCCCTCCGGATCAAAGTTATTATTATCAATTTCCGGTGAAAATGATTCATTTGAAAGACAAGCATTGATTTCTTCCCAAGCGAGATCACTTCCCTCAAACGGAGTGAGGGAAGGGGAAGAATCGGAGACGATCGGTTCAAAAGAAGGAGTGGGATTGCCACTCGAAGCATTATCGGTGAAACCAAGAATTTCTTGAGCATACTCCTCCGTAGCTTCGTCAATAACATCGATTCGGTTGACGGAAGAAACATCGTAATCAGAGGAGTATCTCGCGGTTTGATCAAGGTTAAAAGTGACGGCTTCGTTTCCAACACGTAAAGTAATCTCCTCGTCGTAAACATCAATTAAAGCACGACCGGTCCTTAGGAAACCTCTCCCGAGAATGAGAGGAACCCGTGGATCGGCATCGAAATCAACAACCACAAAATCGGCAGGGAAATGGAATTTCCCAACATTGACAAAAATATCCTCGGCTATGCCAATTGGACGAGACGTAGATCGGTCGGCAAGCTCGAGGGTCATAAGCGTCGGTGTCAAGTTAGGGAGAGACAACTTTCTCCAAATCGACAATGGCATTAGGTTAATGCTAGCACCAAGATCGGCCAAGGCGAAGCATTGAACCATACCCGGAAAATTGCACGGTATAAGAAACTTGCCGGGGTCTTCAAGCTTTTCGGGTAGCTTTTTAAGAAGAACCGCTGAGCAATTCTCGTTCATTTGGGTTCTCGACATTTCAAAAAGCTTTTCCTTATTATTTAAAAGACCTTTTAGCATCGAAGCAAATTTAGGCATCAAAAGTATAGCATCCGCGAGACTTATATCAAAATGCAATTCTTGAAAAATCTGATAAAATTTCTCCATTTGGTTTTTATCTTTCTCGCGGTGCTTTTGTTTGTTTAAACGTGACGGATAAGGCAACTTTGTTTTAACGGGAATATCTTTTTCATAAACAACTTTTTCCTTTCCCTTGGACGTCGGGACCACCGGAGGTTGGATGTCTTCGGTCCTTCCATTATTAATAGGAATTTCCGTATCCGTTGTCGCCTCGGGTTCACGGGCGACTACCTTGGGAGGTAGAGAAGAAGAGCTAGTCGGAGCCGTTGGTCCATCATAAGAAACACCACTCCTTGTTGTGATCGCTTTAGCATCGCCCCTCGGGTTAGCGATCGTGTTGCTAGGCAAAGTTCCAGAGCCCGAGGGTCGATCATTTAAACGTTTGTTGAGATCATTGATTTGATTAGCTAACAACCTTGTTGTTTCCTCTTGTTTTGTCATAAAAGCTTGTTGGTTTTGAAGCAATTGCTTAATCAAATCTTCCGTGGGCGACGGATTTGGAATAACAGCTTGATTTTGATTAAAATTTTGCCCACGATTTTGAAAGTTGCCATGATTCAGATTTGTATTGTTAAAATTCCCTTGATTATTCTGAAAATTTCCATGATTTTGAAAATTGTTCCCTTGAGGCGGGGCTTGGTTTTGATTTCCCTGAAAATTCCGATTTTGGTTTACAACTTGGTTTTGAAAACCTTGATTTTGCCGGTTTTGATTTTGATTGAATTGATGATTACGGTTTTGCACATTATTGTTCTGATTCACTTGATTTGGTTGATTAAACCCGGGTGGTCCATGAAAATGGCTCGAACGGTAGCTGAGAAGATTTCGATCTCCTTGAAGAGGTGGGTAGCCAGTGCCACCCATGTTTGCAGCATACACGTTCTCTTGAGCATAAGAGCCGGTCGACGGACACTCATAATACGGGTGTGGACCACCACAAGTCTCACAACCGTGACTCACCATTTTGACTTGATGGTTCGGTTTCTCAATAGACATAGCATCGACTTTCTTTGTTAAGGCCAATATCATATTTTTCACTTCATCATTATTTTTCTCATTATTAGACACTTGATGTTTGTTCCTAGACATTCTCACACGAGCCTTGTTCTCGATTATCATGAAGGCATCATTCGTGTTTCTAGCCAACAAGTTCCCACCCGCAGCAGAGTTGAGTGAGTCTTGGTCAACGTGACTCAACCCATTATAGAAAGTGTCAATCTGCTGAAGGGGTGTGAACCCATGGTTCGGACATTTTTCCATCAAATCTTTGAATCGGTCCCATGCTTCACTAAACGACTCATCAAAAGCTTGTTGGAACCGAAAGATTTGGGAACGTAGATTAGAAGTTTTAGAAGGAGGATAGAAATAATTCACAAACTTGGAAGCAAGGTCATTCCAAGTGTGAATCGAGTTCGTCGGTTCCTTTTCCAGCCAAGTCCGGGCTGCTCCTTTTAAGGAGAAAGGGAACAACTTCAATTTCACCACATCGTGAGGGACTTGATTCATCCTAATAGTCTCAGCGATGTCGGTGAAATTTCGGATGTGTGCATAGGGGTCTTCGTTATCAAACCCGTGGAATGATATACCCGTGATTAAGTTGAGCAATCCGTGATTAATTTCAAAGTTGGCATTGATGTCCGGAATCACAATTGCTCTCCTCACACCGTTAAATGGTGATTGGAGTTGTTCTTCCATCGGACGCGGATCAAATGCCGGTTGTTGTCCCATCGGCGGGACAACATTGTGCTGCGGACCACCCATCGGTGGGGGCCCGTTGTGTTGTTCGTTATGGTTCATCTCCTCGTCGTCGAGGAAATGAACACGACTCGTATGTCGTAAAACCCGCTCGGGGTTTGAGAGCGGAGAAGTAAGATTCTCAGAAGTAGAACGGGTGTGCATAAACCAAAAACAAAATTAAAAAGAAAAAGAAAATAGAAAAGAAAATCTTTTTGTTTTTATTTATTTTTCAATTTTTTTTTTATTTTTTTTTCAAAATTTTTTTATTTTTTGTTTTTCTTTTCTTAAAACGTAACGTTAATCGAAAACCGTTTCTTTCAAAACCACGCGCGACGGGACGGGAGAGAAGAATGGATCTCTCTTCAGCTTGCAATTTAATGTCAAAGCTATCCGTATTTCCCGCTTATTCGGTTGTAGTAATTGAAATAGTCCGATAAACAACTAAATTACGTTTTCGTTATATTGGGAGACTTATTTGGTTTACAACGCCCTTTCTTTCGATCGAGTCGAGGCTGTAACTTTTATTATCTTTTTTGGTATTTTTGGAAATACTTTAGGAAAAGTATTTCTGTTTTTTCAATATTTATATATATATACAAAAATAGAAGAAGGCTTAACAAAACACGATTTTTCAAAACAATATTTCAAAATTCACTTCAAGCCTTCCCCGGCAGCGGCGCCAAAAATTGATGCAACTCAATTTATATGTAATATAGTATCGAAGTGATCCGCAAGAAATACGAATCACCCGAGTCGTTTCCAAGTGAAGGTGTGAATGGAATCAAGAATATTGATCCGTGTAATCGTGATTTGAAAAGTGGTGAAAAAGGCAAATAGTGATCAAATAATTCAAATATCAACTAACAATCAAGAATCATGCAAAGAGTACAAGCAAGTAATGCACCAAAGTCTAAAACGCAGAAACGGGAATGCACGCGCGATTATTAAATGTAACGCGTGAAATAAAACACGAGTTCTAAGCTACACTAATCCTACGGACTTGGAAATAATTTTATTTGTTTATTACTATATATATATATATATATATATATATATATATATATATATATATATATATATATATATATATATATATATATATATATATATATATATATATATATATATATTTTATTATTATTATTATTATTAAAATAAAATTTAAGAAAGAAATTAAATAAAAAAATTAAAAGTTAAATAAACTCAAAGGACTGAAATTGTAATTTTCAAAACTATTTTATAACTAGAAAAATACTAGAAGGACTGATTATGAAATTTTACAAACTTAAACAAAACTAGATTAAAAGACAGGGACCAAACTGTCCCATTGTGAAACTTGTACAAAGTTATGACACGTTTTTTTAAAATACCAGAGGGACTGTTTATGCAATTAAGCCAAACTCAAGAACAATCACCAGAACTTAACTAATTCTTTATGAACTCACAGCCAAGAGCACATACTCAGGCCTCAATCAAGCTATCAATAAAAAGATTAAGCACAAACAGGTGACCAATACTATAACTAGGCTAGGTAAACAACATTTAGCACTATGAATTGAGCCATAACACCAACAGAATAGCAAGTAATGTGATCAAGAAAATGACCTATGGACTGAAGGATGTGCACAGGTCATAAAACAACTCAGACTCAACCTTTAATCCAGATTTTGAACAAGCAATTGATTTCCAATCTTAAAAATTCCTTTTGACACTTACAAACAAGCTAGCAAACTTATCAAAACACCTTTTTAAATCATCTTATAACATCAAATGAACCCTAGGATTCAAGGTGAATTACTGAGTACAAAACTGAAAACAGCCTAGTATATTTTTTACTTTTTTTGTTTTTCTTCTTAGTTTGACTAAAGTGACTTATGGTTTATCCTAGCTTACTGATAATGTAGTATTTAACTAATATAAACCTAATTTAGGCTAGATGGACTAAATCTAAAACAGGTTCTGCAATGTATTATCCTAAAAACTACTATCATTGACTGTTATATAGGTTCCTAGTGATTATTGACTATTGATGTTTCACTAACCAAGGTTATCTCCAATTTGACTCTAATATTAGCTAAATGAACCACTGATGCAAGTGTAACTCAAATATAACAACTAAGCCCTACTATCAATCACAGAACCAAACACCCTTATACTTGTCTGTCACAACTAAATAACACCACAGGCCTGTCCAAATCAACTCCAAACCAATACTTGTGGACTCATTATGATCAAATAGCATGAACTGACTCAGAAAAACAGATCATTAACACCAAATATCAACAACAGCACAAGATCACATAAAATGCCTATATGAGACAGTATAGAAATGATATAACACCACAGATATTCAACTATAATAACCAAGCAATCACTAAGCACTATTAAGCTATATTAAGAGATATCTAATGTAATTAAGCTATAAATGACAGAAATAAGCTATATTAACAATAAGCTACTAGAAATGGAAATTAAGAGTGAAACTTACAAATCAAATCCCCCTCAGCTTGAACAGAGGGGGTTCACTATGCTTGCCTGTCTCTTGACAGGCCAAATGGACTCCTTTTTGGCTGCCTTTTACCACCTCAAAGCTCAGCTTATTGAAATAAGCTGGGCTTTGACTTTCGTTGACTTTTTTAGAAAATTTTTGTTTTTAAGAAATAAGAGAGAAATAAGTTTACTGAAAGATTGAGAAATGTAAATAAGCCTTAACTAATTACTTTTAAGCCATAAAAAAAAAAGATTAAAGAAAGATAAAAGAAAACATGTTTTTGGATTTTATAGATTTTAAGATTTTTTTGTGTTTTCTTTTAATAACAAACAATAGCAAAAAGAAGAATAGAAACAGAAGGTTGAGACTAAATAAGTAACAAATTAACTTGCTTTAAACAGAAATAAGCTATAATAAGCTTTAATAAGTAGTAATAAGCAATAAGTAACAAAATGTAGTGAACTTTTTAAATAAAACAAAGAGAGACTTTCATTAATAAAAAGCTTGAGTTACAAAATAGGCAGAGTAACACTACAATTACTCGACAAAGTCTAAACGTATGAAGGGGGGGGGGGGGGTATTTATAGGAGCAGGGGAGGTGATGGGTGCTAGGGTTTTAGAAGGTCCTAGAACTCCAATACTGGCCACAAATCATCAATCCAGCTCAAATCCGCGTCATCCCATTATCATCCAATCCTTTTGCTAGGCCTTATCTTGATTCCACGTCTAATTAGCCAATCAGGGGGCAAGGAGGAGCCACGTGGAGGTGATGACACCATCTGACAACGTGTCAGATGGTTCTAGAATGATTCTTAGTACGAGGTATAGATTTGGTGATTGTACGAGGTAATTAATGTGGGTACGAGGTAATTATTGGGGGAAGATGCACAGTGAAAGGCGCGGTATAATTTTTTTTTTATTATAGTTTGAGAGTTGGGTCGGGTAGGAGTGATGGATTGGATCGGGTTTTAATATAAAGGGGTGGTGGTGTGGGCTTGTGTAGTGTATGGGCTTTGGGCTGCTTGTGTAGTATTATTTTGGACTAAGGCTTTGTGGATCCGGATGTAGTAGTTTAGCAAAACCAAGGGACCATACTTGTAATTTCTGAAACTTCAAGGACCTTTGCTGCCAATCTTCATAAAAATACTCCAAGGGTATATTGTGGTATTTTTTGAATGTTGGAGGGCCTGAGTTGCCAATCTTCCAAAGTTTCTTCATAAGGACCAAATTTGTAAATTCATGAAAGTTGAGGGACTAAATGTGTCATTTCTTCAAACTTCATTCCCGGGTCACTTATGGAATACTTGAACTTTTGAGGGCTTCATTTGACCATAATAACTTCACTTAGACCTTCCCCGGCTCCGGCTTTATTCACTTTTCCAAATCTCGTGCCCGTTTTGTCATTTTCTCGTGATTTTTCGTCTTTTCTTAAATATCCGTTCCTGCACATTCACAAACACAAAAACACACTTTCTTTGGCATTATTGGTTAGTTTTTGGTTTATTTTGGTCCAATTTTGGCTTAGAAAAGGTGAGTGAATAAGCACTCACCAATATGACTCGACTTAGCAACCATGTAATCAATTAGATAATTAACTTAGGGTTTAAACAAATAACAATAATGCACTAAAAATGAGCGCATACACGGAAGGCTAAGGCGATTTGGGTGTACATTTAAGTGGGGTGTAACAAATTCTTCCTTTAAGTAAAATGCTTAAAGTTAGAAACGAAAAGATAGGCTCGGAGGGGTGTACTAGGGGTTTCGTGTACTAAAAAATGAGTACAACGCTAAGGGTGTGGGAAAAATTAGTTGACTTAACTAGCCAAGTAATATGACTTAAATGGTCAAGTAATTATGATACGGGTTTAACACAAGGGTAATCCTAATGCCTCTTATCATGTAGTAAATCCTACCACACGAATGTAGTCTCACTAGCGGTCTTAGAATGCATCACTAACGCAAGTTCTAGAATCTAAATGCTACCGGTACACTCATAAGCACTAATAAAAAATGCTTTTCCTATCGAATCTAAAGGCGAACCTCACATATTTGGGTGGAAAATTTTTCTGAATATACGGTTTTGTGCTAGTCATACAATCTCCTATCCATGAGACGCTTGCTATGGCTAAAGTTTCACTCCTAAATGTTGTAAAAAATTTTAAATTTGGCGCTAAAATTGCACTAACAAGTATTTCTCATAGTTTTATTACACATCTACCATTAAACAAAACAAACTCAAGCGAAAGTGCATATGTAAGGTATCATCTTTTTACCCTCCCCTTACACTTAAGATGAACATTGTCCCCAATGTTCAAGCAAAGAATGTAAAAGTGAAATAAGTAAAAAGAATGAAACCAAATACTCCCCTGATTCGCTCGGTATGGATAATAAGGTGGCCAGGTTAAATCTTCCTCCAAGAAAATGAACAATCAAAGCTTCTCTTCCAGAATATAAATCATCTTCTTGTCATACATAACCTGTAAATCCTGAGAAAACAAACAAAAACCCAAAGCATCAACCCGAACAAAAATAACTCACAACTAGATGTAATTCCAGACTTAGGAATAGAAACAAAACAATTAAAGATATAATGCTTGTGGAATGAATGTTTGCAGATTTCCTGGAGTTTATAAAGCTAAAGAATCAACAAAAACTTTAAGACTCCGGTATAAACAAAACTAGCAAAATTTCCAGAATTTTACACATGACGCCATCAAGAGTAAACTCGTGACGCCGTCAGAAGTGACCTGCAGAAATTCTTATGTTAAGTTTCCGGAAAATTCTGGAAGAACTTCGTCCTACTTCCTGGAAAATCCTGCAAAATATCATTACGACTCGATACAAGCATTTGACTCTAACAAGTACTAATACACATGTCCATTTAATATTGTTGTGGTTCATGCTCAATTTTGTTCTTATAAAAAAATTTAGATCTCCCATACACTTATCTTTTGCAAAATACCTTTATATGCAATTAAGACGAAGTTAAAAACAAAATAAAGCATTTTCACAATTTACTTTGAAACATGAGCCACAAACAATAAAAATAAAACATGCATACGGAATCATATAAAATCAAACAAACAAACAAACAAATAAAAACACACAAAACATGGGTTGCCTCCCAAGAAGCGCTTGTTTTTGTTCGAGTCACGAGCCTGACTCTACCCTTATTTAACGAAAATAGGGAGGTTTTCCCTACACTTATGATCAAGTGTGGGTGAAAGTAGCGATACACACCCTTAGGGTGTGAATATGCCACGTGAGGTGAAGGGGGTGAGTGAATGGTTTCCTTCATCTTAAAACTACCCCGATAATATTGGTTGATGGGTGGGTCGGTTCCTCTTTTGTCTCCTAGAAATATATCTAAGGATGGAAAGGTGTGTAAAGATTGAGGTTCCGGTTCATCAACACTAGGAAATTCCCTAGAACTAGGAGTAAGGTTATCACTACAAGTGTTCAAACCTATATCCTCAAGTGGTGCCTGGTCCAAAGGTTCTACCTCCATTGGAATTCCTAAAGTTTCTTCTACTTCTTCAGGGTAAGTCACGGGTGGTGCATGTGCCTCAAATGATGGTTGAGTATTTTGTGGGCTTATGTTGTTCACCTCATCATTCCATGTGTCAGGATCTAGCCCTAACATTCTCCCAAGTATCTCACGTGCTTCTCTGGGCATCTCAACTTCTATGTCCGAATCATAAGGGTCATCCTCAATATTCTGACTGCTATATACAAATTGCCCAAGAGATTCATCATCTGTTTCTTGAGATTCATCATCATCGATCATAAAACCTAGGTCTTTTTGATCAATGTGATCATGCTCTTCTAAATCCTCCTCAATTGTTTTCTTAGGTAGTGATAATAGCAAACCTAGTGCTTCATCCAACTTATGATTTGTTGCAATGGCTCTCTCCATAATTCCTTGGCAAACTGGGTCGCATTTCCTATTGGCCTCACTAAAACTAGATCTTAAACATGGAGGTTGTTCATAAGAATCTATCCTAGGTGAAGGCTCATATGATTCATAGGTGTCTCTAAATGAGGTATTTTGAACTCTTTGGTGTGTTAGCCGCTCAACCCTATCTTGTAATCTTAGAACTCTAAGTGTAAAGTCCATTTGAAGCAAATTACAAACAAAATCACAAAGAAAAGATAGACTACGAGAAAGCTACAAAATAAAAAGAAAAAATCTCACTTGATAGGAATCTAATGAGTAGACCTAATAAAAATCAAATTCAACCTAAACAATAACTATTCCCCGGGCTGCGGCGCCAAAAACTTGATACGTGGGAATCGCACCAGGCTTTACCTCTCAAGGGATCTTGAGAAGCTTACAACCCCCACCAGGCAGTGTACCTGATCGTTGTAGTATAGTATAGTGACAAGTACCGGGGGATTGATCGTTCAGCTAGGAATAGTGTCGTTAGGATTGAAATTAATCTAACTAGGTCTAAAGGTGAAGGATGATTCTTTTTATGTTTTTATATTTTATGAAAAGCAAGTAAAAATATCGGGTTTTGGAAGAAGGGGCGGAATTAGTTGCTAATCAACTAACCTAAAAGCTACTAATTAAACTAATTAACAAGAAAAGTAAACTAGGGTTCTACAAGATAAGTGAAGCATGTCTACCCATGATATGTTACTCCTTTCTAGCTATCCAATCCTACCTATTGAATTGTAACCTTGTTTTAATTGACGGGTTGTATTCCTTAATACCATTCATGGGGTGTCGCACATAACTCCCCAATTCTATGAGCTCTTATCTCCTCCTATACCATGCCCAGCACAACCATAGGGATTATAAACAGTGGCTCATGCATTAAATACAACCAATAAAGACCTTAGTGCAATAGGTTCATGTTTCCTAAGACGTTCAAGCATGTTACCATTTGGAGATCTGCCAGTTTTCTTAAGCCTAACATATAAATCATTCAATCAAAACAAGAATCAATAGGAAACAAGGATTATAAACGAAACCAACTAGATCTATTGAAGTTGTCACGCCTTAATTGATGGAGATAGACACACACATCAACAAGCCCCTCGTTAATGGAGATAGACTCAACATCAACAAGAAATCAATGAGATCTAATCAATTATATACAAGTTTCACATAATCATAAGTAGACACAAGGTTAATGAGCAAATCATCATCAAAGAAGAGCAAACAACAATGATAATGGAAAACATAATTAAGATAGAATCATCAAACCAATACATGATGTTCATGGAGTGATTGAAACCCTCTAAGTTGCTGGAAAAACACCCACCTAAACCCAGGAATCGACCTTAGGGTTTAGGGCTTGCAAAAAGTGAAGTTATGATGTTATATTTATAGGCATGTTTTCTGTCGGCAAGGCTTGACGGCGTCAGCTCGTTCTCTTGATGCCGTCACAACCATTTTTTCACCAAATTGTAGATCTCTTCATCCTCTTCGCGTGGGCTTTTGAATCACCTAAATCCGAGTTCGTATGCAAAAGTTATGACCAAAACAATATCAGCTACTCCGCACGCAAGTTTTGACAAGTTAACACGTGACGGCCTTGGGTGACGCCTTCACATTCTCTCTGGGCCGTCACCACTTTTACTCTTGACGCCATCACCAAAATGCTCTTGACGCCGTCAGGTACTGTTCTCAGCATGGAAAATTAAGTCTTTGGCGTTTTCTTCACTTTTATGTTCCAAAAACGTCCGAATTGCTTCCTTTTCCAGATTTCACTCCCAAAGTATCTAAAATCACAAAAGGAACGATTTAGGGCAATATTTGATCAAATAAATTCAATTCCGGGCTTAAATGACCCTCTAAAAGTGGTTCATTTTTTGCCTCATCTGTGACGATGCTAACAAGCATCTTGACAAATATCTCACGGTCACCCAAAGCATGAAACATCATGGTGTCACCGATGATGCCCTCCGGCTGTACCTCTTCCCCTATTCTCTCACTCATCATGCCACTGCATGGTTTGACCGACTCCTAAAGAATTCTATTCACACCTTTGATGAAAGGGTAACCAAGTTCTTAGCAAAATATTTTCCACCTTCCATAGTTACCAAGTTACGAAATGATATCAGCAACTTCCGGCAACGTCCAGATGAGTCTCTTTTTGAGGCTTGGGAATGTTATAAGCTAGCTATTGATCGGTGCCCTAACCACAATATGTTGCAAGTTACCATCATAGATACCTTCTATAATGGTCTGACATTGAGGCACCGGGATATTCTCAACGCTGCTGCTGGTGGGACCTTTATGAAAAGGTTTCCCGAGGAGTGCTATGACTTAATTGAGAACATGACTGCCCCCCATAACTTTTGGGATTCCTCTGCGGAGAGGGATGCGTCATGTAATTCAGTTACTCCTTCATCATCATCTCCTGAAATAATTGCTCTTACCAAAAAGATGGATGATATTTCTACAGCTGTGTTGAGAATGAACCAAACGATGCAAAATCAGGTTCAAAATCAACAAGTGAAAGCCGTGGCCCGAAGTTGTGAAACTTGTGGGGGCCATCATATGTATTCCGAGTGTCCAGCTACTGCTGGCTTTCCTCAAGAGAACGTTTATGCTGCTCACGGTTCCTACAATACGGGGGTTAATTCTTACCAACCGCAAGGGGACCGTAATCTCTTAAGCTATCGTTCCAACAATTTTCTCGGACCTCCCGGTTATAACCAAAATCAAAACCGTAACTCGAATCAGAATTTTAGCCAAGGTCAAAACTCAAATTTCCAAAACCCGAACCAAAATCAAGGCAGTTTAATCAAAACAATTTTCAAAATGGCAATCAAAACCAAGGTTTTCAAGGAAATTTTCAAAGAAACCAAAATCAAGGAAATTACAATCAGGGTAATTTCAATCAGAGAAACAATTTTCAAGGCAACAACAATCAAAATCAAGGGAATTTTCAAAACAACCGTGTTCAAAATCCTCCTCAAAACGTTGTTCCACCATCGTCTTCCTCCGATGAAGTGCTAAAACAATTCATGAAAGCACAAGAGGAAACGAATCGGTTATTGATCAGCAAGATCTCTGAGCTTCAGAAGTCTTTAAATGATCGACCCTCGGGCCCGGGTACACTACCGAGCAACACGATCGCTAACCCGAGGGGCGATGTCAAAGCGATCACCACCCGAAGTGGGGTATCTTACAATGGACCCTCGATTCCTTCTACCTCTTCTTCTCCTCCTACTAAAGTAGCGGAACGTGAACCTGAGGTTACCACGGATACGGTACTTCCTACTAATAACGGAGGTATCAACAACGTCCACCCTCAAGTTGTCCCGGTCCTGGCTCGTAAGCCGAAAGTTGTATTTGATCCCACTGTGAGTTCTGATGAAATCCCAAAGAATGATTCTAAGCCGTCAATTCCATATCCTTCATGTTTGAATGATCAAAAGAACCGCGAAAAAGCTAACCATCAGATGGAAAAAATTTATCAAATTTTCCAAGAATTACACTTTGATATTAGCTTCGCGGAGGCTCTTCTTCTCATGCCTAAGTTTGCTTCGACAATCAAAAATCTGATAAGTAACAAAGAAAAACTCTGTAAGATGGCAAAAACTCCACTTAATGAGCATTGCTCAGTAGTGCTCTTGAAAAAGCTTCCCGAAAAGCTTGGAGATCCCGAGAAATTTCTCATTCCTTGTATTTTCCCGGGGATGGTTGAATGCTTTGCCTTGGCCGATCTTGGCGCAAGCATTAACCTGATGCCTTACACAGTCTGGAAAAGACTCTCTCTTCCTGCTCTCACTCCGACCTGCATGACACTCGAGCTTGCAGACCGTACTATATCCCGTCCTCTCGGCATTGCCAAAGATATCTTCGTGAAAGCAGGAAAGTTCCATTTTCCGGCAGATTTCGTGATTGTTGATTTCGATGCTGACCCAAGAGTTCCTCTCATTCTCGGGAGGGGATTCTTTAGAACGGGTCGTGCTTTAATCGATGTATTCGAAGAAGAAATCACTCTACGTGTTGGTGGTGAAGCCATTAAGTTCAATCTTGATCAGACTTCAAGATACTCCTCCAACTATGACGCTGAAACAGTTAACCGAATTGACATCATCGATGTTGCGTCTGAGGAGTATTCTCAAGAAGTCCTTGGTTTCTCATCCAGTGGTAGTCTTTCTACTGACCCTATCATTTCCAACCCTTCCCCTTCCCTCACTCCGTTTGAGGGAAGTGACTTTCTTCTGGAAGAGGTCGAGGCTTTTCTTGCTCAAGATAGCTCAATCCCAAGCGGGGTTGATGAAAACTATCTTGACCCGGAGGGGGACATTCTTCTCCTTGAAAGATTGTTAAATGACAATCCTTCACCCTCTCCGTCTCCAAAAATACTTCATAAAGCGGAAGTCAAAAATGTTGAAATAACTGAAGACTTTCCCAAGGTTGAGCTCAAGGACTTGCCTCCTCATTTAGAATATGCATTCCAGGAGGGTGATTATAAATTACCCGTCATTATTGCTAAAGATTTAAAAGATGAGGAAAAGGCAGCACTCCTAAAGGTTCTTAAAGAAAACAAGCAAGCAATTGCTTGGAAACTCTCCGACATTAAGGGCATAAGCCCGGACTTTTGTACACACAAAATCTTAATGGAGGATGACTTTAAGCCAGCAGTGCAACAACAGAGAAGGGTAAATACCAAAATCCACGAAGTTATCAAACAAGAAGTTCTTAAACTTCTTGATGCGGGATTGATTTATCCTATTTCTGACAGTCCTTGGGTTAGCCCAATTCATTGTATTCCTAAAAAAAGGTGGCATTACCGTTGTCACCAACGAGGATAACGAGTTGATTCCAACTCGTTTGGTCACGGGTAGGCGAGTATGTATTGACTATCGAAAGTTAAATGAAGCCACCCGTAAAGACCATTTTTCTCTCCCTTTTATGGACCAGATGCTTGAAAGACTTGCAGGGAAAGAATACTACTGCTTCCTCGATGGTTTTTCGGGTTACTCCCAAATCCCCATTGATCCCCAGGATCAAGAGAAGACTACCTTCACATGCCCCTACGGAACTTTTGCTTACAGACGTATGCCTTTCGGCTTATGTAATGCACCAGGCACGTTCCAGAGGTGCATGATGTCTATCTTTTCCGAAATGATCGGGAAAACCATGGAGGTATTCATGGATGACTTTTCAGTCATCGGGGATTCATTCCAGTCTTGCCTCTCCCACTTGGAACAGATGCTTAAACGTTGCAAAGAAACGAATCTAAGTCTCAACTAGGAGAAGAGCCACTTTATGGTCAAGTAGGGCATTGTCCTCGGCCATAAAATTTCAAAAAATGGGATTGAGGTTGACAAAGCCAAAATCGATGTCATTGCTAAATTACCTCATCCCACCACCGTTAAAGGTGTTAGGAGCTTTTTGGGTCATGCCGGCTTCCACCGTAGGTTTATCCAAGATTTTTCTAAGATTGCCCGGCCTATGACCCATCTCCTCGAGAAGGATGCTCCTTTCATCTTCTCTCCTGACTGCATCGAAGCTTTTGAAACATTAAAGAAAAAGCTTATCGAGGCACCGATTCTTGTTGCCCCCGATTGAGACCTATCTTTTGAGCTTATGTGTGATGCTAGTGATTTTGCCACAGGTGCGGTCTTGGGGCAACGTAAAGCAAAATACTTTTAGCCTATACACTACGCAAGCAAAACTATGACCGAGGCTCAAGGTCATTACACCACCACTGAAAAAGAACTCCTAGCTGTGGTGTATGCCTTTGAAAAATTCCGGCCATACTTGATCCTGACCAAATGTGTGGTGTACACGGATCACTCGGCTTTGAAGTACCTATTTGCAAAGCAAGATGCAAAGCCGAGGCTTCTCCGTTGGGTTCTCCTCCTCCAAGAATTTGATATCATTATCCGTGATAAAAAAGGAGCTGAGAACCTTGCTGCTGATCATCTCTCACGATTAGAAAACCCTCATCAGGATGTGTTCGAGAAAAAGGAAATAAATGAAACATTTCCTCTCGAAACACTCAATGCGGTTGCTTTTCGTGGTGACTCTACTACCCCATGGTTTGCCGAATTTGCAAATTACCATGCGGGTAACTTCATCGTTAAAGGGTTGACGTCCCAACAGAAAAACAAATTCTTCAAAGACGTTAAACATTACTTCTGGGACGACCCCTTTCTCTTCAAAATCTGTGCCGATCAAGTCATCAGGCGATGTGTATATGGACAGGAAGCCGCTGAGATTCTCAAGGCTTGCCATGCTGGACCCACCGGGGGCCACCATAGTCCTAACTACACCGCCAAAAAGGTGTTTGATTCCGGTTTCTATTGGCCCACGATCTATAAGGATGCCCACGAGTTAGTCAAAGCTTGTGATGCTTGTTAGCGTCACGGGATATTTCACAAAAGAATGAAATGCCACAAAATGCCATTCAAGTTTGTGAAATCTTTGACGTCTGGGGCATTGATTTTATGGGGCCATTCCCATCTTCTCGTGGAAACAAGTATATTCTCGTGGCTGTTGACTATTTGTCAAAATGGGTTGAGGCTAAGGCCTTACCCACTAACGATGCCCGAGTTGTTGTGAAATTTCTAAAATCCCTCTTTGCTCGTTTTGGAACTCCACGTGCCATCATTAGTGATCGCGGTACTCACTTTTGCAATGATCAGTTTGCAAAAGTCATGCTTAAGTACGGTGTTACTCATCGTCTTTCTACCGCCTATCACCCCCAAACAAGTGGGCAGGTGGAGGTTTCCAACCGTGGTATAAAACGGATTCTTTAGAGGACAGTAGGTGAAAACCGTGCATCCTGGTCGGATAAACTAGATGATGCACTCTGGGCCTTCCGTACAGCTTACAAAACACCCATCGGGTGTACTCCATACAAGCTTGTATACGGGAAGGCGTGTCATTTACCGATCGAGCTCGAGCACAAAGCCTACTGGGCCTTGAAACATGCAAACTATGATCTTCATAAAGCGGGTGATCACCGTAAGGTTCAACTCAATGAATTAAACGAACTTCGTGATCAAGCCTACGAGAACTCTTTGATCTACAAAGAAAAGACAAAGAAGATTCACGACTCTAAGATTAAGAACCGCGTTTTCAACGTCGGTGACAGAGTCCTTCTTTTCAACTCAAGATTAAAGATCTTCTCGGGGAAATTAAAAACCCAGTGGACTGGACCATTCACTATTGCTAAAGTATTCCATACGGGACTATTGAGTTATCTCAACCCGAAGGTCCCAACTTCAAAGTGAATGGTCATCGTTTGAAACATTATTTTGGAGAGGACATACCACCCATGGTTGTCCCGGATCTCCAAACTTTCCCCATGGACCAATGAATTCGGGGATCGAGTCAAGCTAGTGACTCGGTGAACAAAAATTAGCAACATATATGGGTTTTCACCCGTATTTCTGACCTCTTTCTACTTTCTACCACCCTAGTGTGGGGGAGTGGCCATCCCCCACCTTTTGAAAAGTAAATATGTATATAAGTTCAAGTTAAATATATATATATATATATATATATATATATATATATATATATATATATATATATATATATATATATATATATATATATATATATATATATATATATATATATATATATATATATATATATATATATAAAAGATGTTTATATGTACAGATAAATAAAGTGAAAAATAAAATCGATATTTCCACAGTTAGATTCGAATATTAGCTTTTTCCGTTCAGAGATTCGGCATAATAGCCGGGACTTTGAATATTGAGGACAATATTCAATTCTAGTGTGGGGGGGGGGGGGGAATTCTTACGAATTTTATCACAAAACTTTCTAAATACCCCCATTTTTAGGCCTAAATTTTTCAAAATTTTTTCACTTTATTTCAAAATTTTTGTGGTAATCAGTCCGCCAAAGTCTAAATGACAAATGGATTGGCTAGTCCAGGAGCAAACGGCTCTTGGTAAAGACATCTCAAACCCGTTGATGGCTTGCAATTTGCCAAAAATTGTATGGTTCCTCTACTCCCCATATCCCATAAAGCAAATGAGTTGGCTAGCCCACAAGATTATGGCTTGTGGTAAAGGCCGTGGAAAATCCATAATTGGTAATCAGCTCACCAAGATGTTGACTTAGTCCATCAAGATGTTGGCTAGTCCAGAAGCAAACGGCTTTTGGTAAAGACTAATCAAATCCGTTGACAGCTGGTGGTTTGCTCAAAATCACACGGTTATCAGGTGTGCCACAGTTCTTACACCTGGCTACTCCAGAAGTGATGGCTATTGGTAAAGAGAATTTCAAATCCATAAAGTTTTTTCTCAAAAGATTGCTAGGGACTAGCAATGTTTTAGTGTGGGGGATTGATGAGTGTGTAAATACTCATCATTTTTACCTTTTCTGAGCTGCCAAAACATCTAAAAACACTCAATAATGAATCAAAATAGTGAAAATATCCCAGGAAAGTGTTTTGCATGCAAAATAATCAAAAACAGATGAAAAACACACAAAGTTTGCAAAATTGGCAGTTTCAGTCCCTCAACTTTCAAAAGTTGTCAAATCTAGTCCCTGATTATTCTAAAAACTTGAAAAAGTCATCAAAGGTCCTTTTAAATCAAAAAGTGACATAATTAGTCCTTTGGTGAAAAGTTTCACAAAATGTCAAGTTTAGTCCCTGAACTTTGAAAATTGTCAAAAATGGTCCCTGGGATATTAAAAACTTTGAGAAAAACAAATTTTTTCCTTGCACTAACCTTTTATGGCAGGATTGGTCCTTGGTGGAAAAGTTTGGTGAAATTACACAAATGGTCCCTGAAGTTTGAAAGTTTGGCAGTTTTAGTCCCTAGTGAAAATTAAATGGAAAAATCGACTTTGGTCCATGTACTATTCATAGATTGGCAAAACACACCCCATGGAATACTTCAAAAACATGCCAAATCCAGTCCCCAACCTTTCGGTGAATTGCAAAACTAGTCCTTGTGAAATCTTAAACCAAATCCGGACCTATAACTAATAATACTACTCCAAAACCCAATCCAATACCATTCCCACAAGCCCACTTCCCTTCCCTTTGGCCCATTCCACATCTCAACCCACACCCCCAAAATATTATAACCGGGTCAAATGTTTGACCTCAGTCAAACCGGTCAAACACCCCTTTCCCTTTTCCCTCTCAACCAAAACCACCAGCAAAACCACCTGGTTTCACCCCCACCATCACCACTTGCTTGTCAATTCACCACCGCCCAACCTACCTTCACCTTATATCACCTCAGCATTAAACGCACCACCCCCTTGCCTGAAACAGTCCAAAACCCACACATCAAGTTTTCCCGCCAAAACACGTGGCATCAATTTAGAGAGTTGCAGTGATCCAATGGCTGTGATTCAAAGTGGGAAATGCTCAGAGGAGTGGGGAAGACCTAATGGACATCTATAAAAGGCTCAAGAATGCAAGGAAAAGTGTGTGTAGTTTAATTAGTGAAAATTAGTGTCAAATTTAAATTAGCTTTCAAATTTAGTGTAATCTTCTTAGTTCAAGTATTGTAGCAGCTTCCTAGTTGTATTTTAAATCTTTTCAAGCAATAAAATTCCAAGTTCAAGTTTGTTTTGTGTTATTGTCTTTTATTCATAAATCTGAAATTCTCAATAAGCTAAGTTGTGATTAGAAGCAAGAACCATGGACTGAGATAGCTTCACTTAAGTTCCAATAAGCTTATTGAAGCTTTAGAGACAACTAAAATCCAGTATTAAGTAGAAAATAATCAAAAAGCTAAAAAGTCAATATTAGTCAAACTGTGTTTGCTTTTGAGTATTTTCAGGTATTGAGGAGCATTGAAGAGCAGCTTGGAGTTGGATTTGGCCTATCTAAAGATATGCATCATTAGGAAAATCCCTTGTTCATGCTAGGGGTGTCTTGTAAGCTTTTGCTCATTTGAAACTTCCTCTAAAATCTTAGTTATTTATAGCTTCTGATTGCTTGTTTGCTTATTGCTAATCTGTGTTTCTTATGCTTATTCAGTGTTGTTTGAGTAGTTTATAGTTTAAGATAGCCAAATTGTTCATTAGAATTACTAGTTAACTTAAATCATAGTTGTAACAGTCATACTAGCTCAAGTGGTATTCTTGTGAGTTAATGGTTACCATCTGTTTCTAAACACTCAATTAGGCTTAATATTTCATAAGAAGTTGAATTTGAACAATCTCATAAGCTGTTATAGCCTTTAGCTTCTAAAAATCAAAACAGTCAAGCATAAGGGTGTGTTTGGATCAATGGCTTCTTAAGTGTTGTGATTTGTCATTGTGGTTATTTCTGGTTCATACAAGTTGCTTAGGGTAATATTGGCTCAGAACAATCAAAATATTCAAGTCTTGGTTAGTTAAAAAGTCAAAATCTCAAAAATTTACCTCTCACAGTTAACTGTGAGAGTTTTGGGTGTCTAAATCATTCACATTAGCTAAATAGGTTGTTAATTCATAATAATATAGCTTAGATATAGTCTATAACTCAATCTTTAATCAGTAGGAGTCAGTAGAAATTCAAATAAGTCAAATCTTGTGTTTTCCTCAAAAAGTCAAATTGCACCTTTTAGATTTTTGCAAAAGTTACAAGAATTTTTGTGATTTATATGTTTGGATTGAGGATTTAAAACTTGTTGTAGTTAAACTCTACCACCTCAAATTTTGATTCCCATTGTTGTTTCAATTTTGTGAATTTTTGTGTGGGCTCCACAAGCCCTGGAACACAGTTGCAGGGAAGAAACCTTTCCCTGCACCAGTAGAACCATTTCACCACCACCACTTTGGTGGCTATTGTAGACCAACCCAGTGGGCCCCAGAGGTTCAATTTGGTTTTTCCCAACCCCCTCCTACCAGGGAACAAGGATTGATCATTTGTTTGACCTAGATCCTAGTGGACCCCACCTGGAATCCACCCATAAGTCTGTCCCATTTCTGAGTGAAATTCAGTTTGCAAAAGTGCTTATTTGGTCCTCATCAGCTTATTTGGGGTCATTAATTGTTGTTTCTGGCTTATTTTAGTTTGTTTAACTTATTTGTATCAAGTTTCATCATTGTGGACCCCACCCAAAGTCATTTGTGCTTATTTGCTTGATCAGTCAACAAAAGTCAAACTGCTTAAGTTTAGGGGGTGCACACAGCTTATTTATAAGCTATTTCAAAAGTGTTTTCACAAAAGTTTTCTATTTTCAGTAGTAAAGTAAGTTTGAAAAAGAAAATCCAAGAAAAACCAATTTATTTTTAAGTGATAGTTTCTATTTAATTTAATTTAAATTTTATTTTTCATTTTTAGATTTTTATTAAGTACTTAGTATTTTTATATTTTTATTAATTACCTCTTATATTAAAGTAAATTCAGTAATTCTTCTAGATTTTTATTTTATCATTTAGTATTTATTAGATTTAATATTAGTTTTCTTAATTATTAATTAATATTAAGTATTAAATAGCATATTTAGTTTTTATAAAGTAGAACCTAGTTTTTATATTTTTCCTAGCTCTAATATAGTATAATAGACTTTTAGAAAATAAATTCTTAGTTTCTGCTATTCATTTTCCATTTTTCTTCTTTTAATTATTTAAATTAGATTTAAGTTAATTAAAAGGTAATTAATTAGTGGATTAGCCTTAAACATAATCTTTAGAAGTTTTTATAATTTTGTAGGATTCCTGTGATGGTTAAATAATTTTATAAATTTTCTCATAATTTTCTAAGTTAATTTAGTATTAATTGTAATTTAAAGTAGTTTAATTACTTAAATAGTTTTTAATTAATAAAAAATCCATAAAAAGACAAAAATATTTATTTTTATTTTTTATACTTTCTTCAAGTTCTATTTTAAGTTTAGAAATTGTTTTTGCAAACTTTTAGTTTAATTTGTAATATTTATAATTATTAGTTAATTTAAATTAGATTTAAATTAGATTTTAATTAGTTTAATTAATTAAATAATATTTAAATATTAAAATAATCACTTTTACAATTTCATTTTCATTTTCTAATTTCTTTTTAAATTTCAAGTTTCAAAAGTTTCAAAAGCACCCCCTGTAGTTTGTAATTCACCAAATCCCACTTTTCTAGTCTGTTATGTGATCTTAATTGTGAATTTGTGCATATACCTGTATATCTGATTTTTGTGAATATTATATCTGTGTACAAATACCAAAATAACAGTAGCAAAATCAATTCCATATCATCTGGGCTACTGTCCTCAGTGCCACTCACTCCTAAACGATTTCAAATAACACCATTTCAATCTCGCTGGGACTTTAACGACCCGGGGACACACTATACTATCCACGGAGTATTGGAATAAGCTGTTTTTGACTAGTTGACCCTGGTCAATTATATCTGACGGTTTAGCCACAATCAGCCCACAACTACTAGCAACCGCAATTGCCCCATAGGCCAAATCTTTTCTCCTATGAATCCAGTCAGCGACGTTGTAGCTGGTATCAATTGGATTTGGATCTCGGATCGTAGCCTTTTGAAGCAATGCTCATATAGAATATCTGCGGATGCCCCTCCATCGATATACATGCGGCGAATCTCGTGTCCCCCCGTATGTATCTCAATAGTTAGTGGCTCCACTACTGCGTTGTCCGCAGCTAAAGTGTGGAAGGATATAACCTTTTCTGAAGAGAACCTTTGACTGACTTTTTGTTTTGTTTTGCGTTGCCATGACTGTATCATGTAGATGACGTCCGCTTTGTCTTTGGAAGCTTCTTTTTTGCCCCCATTCCTTTGTTTGTCCTTCCATTCTTTAATGTTTTTTACAAGGTGATCCATTCTGCCTTCCCTTACTAGTTTTTAATTAGTTGTCGTAGTTGGACGCACTCGTTAGTTGTATGGCCTTTTTGGCCATGATATTCGCAGTATCCATTCCCTATGCGTTTGTCCTCTGCGGTACGCATTGGCGGAGGCTTTGGGAAGTTTGCTCCTTCAGCAACAAATATTTCCCTCGGAGTTTTCGTGAGAGGGGTATACTTGTCATTATCTCGTCCACTGCGATAATTCTTGCTGCGGTTGTTATTCTGATCATTGGATTTTCTACTAGGCTGTTCTTGTTGCCTATAATTCGAGTAGCCTTTTTTGCGGTCCGCAGCGGCTGCTTCTCCTTGTATGAAGGATGTTGTGCGCTTTGTTAGCTCATCGAAAGTTTGGGGAACCTTGTCGTTTAGCTTCCGAATGAGTTCTGGGTTGTTAATCCCATTCATGAACCCTGAAATTTTTAGAATTTCGGGACACGCTTTGACCTGTATGCACTCATCTTTAAAGCGTTCCATATAAGCACTGGTTGATTCCCCTTGGCGTTGTTTTACTCTGGCTAGTTCAACAGGGTTTTTAGCGCACTTCTTTCTTTGAGTGAAGTTTAAACGGAATGCTTTCCGTAATTCTTCAAACCCACCGATGCTCCGTCATGGGAGTTTGCTAAACCATGTGCGCGCATTCCCTACTAATGTAGAATTAAACATATGGCACCACACAGGTTGTGGCCAATTTTCGATAGTAGCAGCCGATTCGAAAATTTTTAGGTGGTCATCCGGATCACCTGTCCCATCATATGTTTTTACGTTAGTGGGCATGCACCTCCTTTTGAGGTCGGAGTAATCGCTGATGCGTCGTGTGAACGCATCAATCTTCTAGCGACGCCATGGAAGAGACATGTCTTTGTTTTCTTCTTCACGACGTCTTCCTTTTGACTTCCAGTGTCCTGTTTCCTTATCCTCGTTGTCCGAGGAGTTGTTGGAGGAGGAATAATTTCTTTTGAGGCGCTTGCGCCGACTTCCTTCAGAGGAAGAGCTTGAGGGGCTTTCACTTGGGGATATTATCCTCCCTAATCTGTCGTGAATTCTCTTGCTCCCAGACCTGGAAGAACCTTCGTTTGGTGAATGTTGAGGTCCTAATCGGTCTTGTATCCCTCGACTACCAAGTCTGGAATGAACATTAGTTTGCCTCACGCTACCTTCATATTCCTCTGAATATTGCGAGTCAGATGTCGTACCCAGCCTATCATATATAGTGGTACGTTTTTCGTTATCTGCGCGTCTTCCCCGTGGGTGGCGTGGTGGTGATGCTTCGCGTTCAGGACCAAAATTGAGCCGGGCTTGTAGGCTCGTACTCGACCTTCTCCTTGCTTCTTCTTGCATGAGGGCGGTTAGGGTTTCATAATTTTGGGATACAAACTTCCCCAACGTTAGGTCAGGCGCGTCCTCAGTTGCTGCAAGAATGTCTACCTCAGTATTGGGCACCCTATCCCGGTTAGGCATGCCCGGTGGTACAGTGTTATCCACTGTAGGTGCCGTTTGGTGAGGAGTATTGAAGAGGGTGCGCTGGAGTTCCTCAACGCTTGAAACCACTGTGGTGGCTTGGGTAGTCCTTATAGGCAGTTCTACCGCTGGAAGTGGTAGGGTTGTTCCCGCCTCTTGGTGACCAGGTGCGCTGGTTGTCCCAGAAGCCCGCCTAGGGGTTGAATCTTGTTGATTCTTCCTCTGGGGGTCGCGTGTTTTTCCAACTGCGGAGTCCGCTGGCTTGAATTTTTATTCTTCGTCATTCTAGTTCCTTAGTTCTTTAGTGTTGGTCACACGGATGGCGCCACTTGTTGATACAAAAGTTGGGCGTTCCTAGTTTGGGCTCTTGCTCACGTACCAATTCGCTTTTTAATGCTTGAAACATGCGTACTAAGAAAATAAACAAACACCGTTAGGCTTATCGTAGGATTGTCGTAATCGGTTTAGGGTTCTCGTAAAGAGTTTAGGGTTTGTGAATCGTACCTTTAATGGGAATTACGTCATTCCTTATATAGGCGCAGAATCCTTGTAGGTTTCGTACTCCTTAGGTTTCGCACACGTGGTGCTTATCCGGGTTAAGGATATCTATTCCATAGATAGAAGGTCCTTATCTATACCGTATATAGTTTAGTTGGGCTTGGGTCTACGTGAGCCCAATCCCATTATTAATGCGGCCCAAGTTATAATAGCCCACCTGTGGTGGTTTTTGGGCCTTAGTGATGTTTATCATTTGGGCTTGTGGCCCAAATATAGACTATACGTCATCAGTATAATTACACGAAAACTAAGGGGGTGTTTGGTTTGTTAATAGGAATCACTATGGGTATGGGAATTACTATGGGTTTGTAATTCCAACATGCTTGGTGGGTATGAGATATGCCTAGTTTTATGGGTTTCATACCCATACCTCAAAATTAAACCCACCAACCAAACAATTTATTGAGAATATAATCCATTCCTTCATTCTCATTCCCATAAACCAAACGCACCTTAATTTTATTAAACCCTTAATTCTAAAAAAATTATTACTAAATTAGTTTTTAGTACAAGGAAGTGTAAAATATGCTAGACAAAAGGAGTGTTTGGCACTTCGTGGATCCGTAAAATGCGGATCCGCGGATCCTCCAAAGTGCCAATTTTGGATATAGCCCATTTTCTCATTTTAACCAACGATTTCCACATTTTCTCCCACATACTTTCACACATTTAAGTCACCGTTATAACCAAGATCTTACAATGTTATAACACGCATTCTCAAGTCTTTAAATCATCACCAAATCTTGATCATAATGATTATAACTTTCATTTATTGTAAGCATGTTGTAAAAATCGGCCCAGTCGGCCGATTAATTGGCGCATAATCGCTGATAGGTCACTAAGCGCCCGAATTTATCATAATCGGCCTATTTAATTGGTTTGGTCAAAAATCGCTTAAAAATCGGTCAACAAATCGATTAATCGGACAAAATTGCTTAAAAATCAGACAAAATTGCTTAAAAATTGGTCAACAAATCGATTAATCGGAAAAAATCAGCCAAAGATCACTTAAAAATAGTCAACAAACCGAGTAATATCTATGTTTGACTTTGAACTTTAAACAATTATGTATTATGTTTATATCTGAACACTTGAAATATTTTAACTTGATGCACTATGCATATCTCATACATATAATATAATCTAATATCTAAAATTACAATTTTCTGCATAAAAAATCCAATTCGATTAATCATCGATTAATCTCCGCCTAACTGATTAATCGTTAGGCCTTACCCGACTGCCTCACCAGCGCTTAGAGATTTTTACAACCTTGATTCTGCTTGATCTTCCATCTTTGCAAGCTTACAGTGCACTACAACCCCTTTTATGCACTACTTCTCAAAATGACCTCTACGTGAGATATGTTTATGTGGTTGACTTAATAATCACTACTACAATACTACTCCCTCGTCTTAAAAGAATGAATACTAGAAGTGGCAATTTGTGTCTAAAATAAAAACAATTGGTTAATTTGGGCAAATTTGTAACAGATTTGGCAACATTTAACCCCCATCATTTTTTTTGAAATGTACATATATTACTCATTTAAAAGTTAAATATGCATAAATGCGCACAAATTTTCTATCAATTGAATAATATTACAATTGTTTTTAAAGAAAATTCATAGATATAATATATTTAATTTTTTAAATATAAATGAGCTGTTTTGTTTGAAGAATTGATTTTATCGTTTAGCTCGTGCCCGCCTATTTTGCCACGTCTAATAAATACCCAACATAATTACACAAATCTCTTTTATATTTAGAAGATTACAATGATCTTTACCCAAAACGATTTATTTTTTAAGCAATGTCAGAATCACAAAACGTTTATAAATTCATTTTCACACAATGATATACTCATTCCGTCTCATATTAAATGTCCAATTTCACTTTTTTAGTTTTGCTTATTCTAGTTTACTTTATCAGTAAATATTTTTATTCATACAAAGTGAAGAAATTATTTTACTACGTAGTATTAAAAAGGCATTAATATCTGAGTGCGTGTGTGACATATGGAATAGATTCGGCTGTGCAACCCGTAAGCAAAGATTGATTACTACGTATTTTTCTTCATTACCATTTTCCCTAAATTTCTCAAAACACAAAAACCCTCAAAACTTATAAAATAATCTCAATCAGATCAGTCTCAAATCTTGTTCATTTTGGTATTTATCTATGCAAATGTTTGTTTCATTCCCAATTTGTTATTATATACATGTATGATCAGTTAGCGATAAATCAAATACATTTATACCTTTGCAATTTGCATGCAACTATAGATTATAAAGAGGCTGTTTGGGGTTGCTTATTAAGATTGTTAATCTGCTTATTAGTTCCTTTTTTTAGATAAGGTAGACAAAAGGGGTGTTTGGGGTTGCTGATCTGCTTATTGTTAAGTGCTTATTTGCTATTAAATAAAGTTGATAAGCAGTTATGAAGAGAGTGTTTGGGTATTGGGATTGCGTTTTAGGAATGCAATAAAAAGATAAGCACTTAGATAAGTAATCATGAACACCCTAATAAAGTAGATAAGCAGTTTTGTTAAGCAATCCCAAATACCTTCTAAATACGCTGTCTTTTAAGACTCTTGAGATTATGAATGTTGAAATATTATTCATTTTGTTTTTGTTGTTGTTGCGTCAGGGTCTTGAAAATAGAACGCTAAAGGTGTTGGCTTTTTAAAAAGGGTGTGAAAAAAACATGGTCAATTCGAAGTTGCAGCCCCGTAAAAGAGTTGCATTTGTGTTAATTGATGGATTGGGAGATGTTTCTATTCCAAGATTTGGGTACAAAACACCTTTAGAAACTGCCAAAGTGCCGAATTTGGATGCTATTGCTTCTGCTGGAGTTAATGGTCTCATGGACCCGGTTGAAGTAGGGTTGGGTTGTGGAAGTGACACTGCCCATCTTTCGATAATGGGGTATGACCCTCGGGTGTATTACCGTGGAAGAGGCGCGTTTGAATCCATGGGTGCTGGATTGGCCATGGCACCAGGGGATATTGCTTTTAAAGTATGTATACTCGACTCTCTTTATTGCTTTTGATTTACTATGTACTTTCTTACCCTTTTGTGCAAAATGTTATGTATATGCTACAAGTAAATGATAACTGCTTATAAATCTTGGGGTATGAATCGATGGATATTTAGTTTTTTAAATGTAGCTGTGTCAAATTGGGTGATCTTTAGTTTTTAGTATACAAAATTCCCCTCGTTTGGATCTTATCATGTTTGAAGGCCAACTAGAACTCTTAACAAACAAGGTAAAGGAACATTTATTATCACCTGATAACTTTATTTTGCATGTGAATTTCTGTTATCTGTGGTTCAAGACACACACTATGTGCACATCCCCAAATCCCGTTATATGCTAGACTGCATCTTACAGACAGTTATTAAGTTCAGTGCTATAGCTTAGATCTCTGAAAAATCTTGTTACATGGTGCGCGCAAGACCATTTTTTGGCTTGATGTTGGTAGAGATGAACGTGTTGGTTTTTCTAAGGCATAGATGTAGATCTCCAAGAATGTAAGTTACTACATCCATGCTGATTTTTGTAATATCTATATTCAGCTATACCTGGTAAAACTAGCTGTCAAATTCTTATTGGATGGGAATTTATGGCTTGATATACTCGCTCTGTTCCATGAAAACTTTAAGGTTTAGAGAATTGTGTGATGTTAGTTATATGTCCTAATGTAGAATGACAAAATTGGGGAATGTTTTAAACCCATTCCAAAATCACTGATATTTTATTTTAGATCACAGTGGCTAAATAGTACTCATGTTGCTATATTGTGATCTCCCCCCCCCCCCCCAAATTTCTGGTTATGTTTCTAAAAGGTCATTGAAGTCGAATGTTTCATTCCTTTAATTAGTCAAGTTTTATGCACATTGGTGACGACTAATGATAGAAAATATGATCGCATGACAAATTTTCAAGAATTGTTGGTCTTTTGTGTTCTCGCACCATACTCAACGGTTTCCATATTTTCATTAAATGAAGAGCAAACATGTAACATTGCTTATTGGTTTCCATCGCTGTTAAATGCCGAATTGGAACATTAGTGTAACCAACAAGCTTACACTCTAATCTGTGTGGATGTCAAATAGAAGTCCAACTTTTTTAGCTTATTTGTTTCTTCATTGTTGATGTTGATATTCTAATTTGACTATCCATCAGTCAAACTTTGCAACCCTGGATGAGACAACGGGTGTAGTGACCAGCAGAAGAGCTGATCGTCACTTTGAAGAAGAAGGGCCTATCTTGTGTGCAGCACTTGATAAAATGAAGCTGCCATCTTTTCCCGAGTATGAAGTCAGAGTCAGGTATGCAACCGCTTATTAACATACACTTCAAACATTACAAACTTCAAAATGTTAGAAATGGAAACTTGGAAGTTCTGTAGAATAAATACGTTCACACTTTCTAAGGGACAGTAGTTCTTATGCTCTTTTAGATTAATTTCAGGTATGCAACGGAGCACAGATGTGGGGTGGTTGTGAAAGGACCTAAACTAAGTGGAAATATATCAGGAACAGACCCATTAAAAGATAACCGCTTACTTTTACAAGCACAACCTCTTGATGATACAGAAGAGGCAAAACATACTGCAACTGTTGTCAATGAATTATCGAAAGAAATTTCTAAAATTCTGATTGCTCATCCCCTGAACGCAAAACGCGCTGCTGAAGGGAAGAACATTGCCAACATTGTACTTTTACGAGGTTGCGGCATTAGAATTGAGGTACAGTCTATTATCCTTGCATAACCTCTGCATCAAACGAACAACTACATCAACATTAACATTGTAACTGTTTACAGGTTCCTGCATTTGAGGAGAACCATGGACTACGACCATGCATGGTGGCCCCCACCAAAATCATAGCTGGGCTCGGCTTATCTTTGGGTATAGATATTTTAGAAGCTCCAGGAGCCACAGGAGATTATCGGACCTTATTGACATCTAAAGCAACTGCGATAGCAAGGGCGTTGTCAGCTCCTATAAAGCCTTGCCCTAATGTTTTTGTACCAGGAGAAGATGAACACAAATCTGGCCCTTCTGATGGCTATGATTTCGGTTTCCTTCATATAAAGGTTTTAACCTCCTAATTTATATCAATCTTTTTCATCTACAGAATGCACTTTTCATGTCGTATAGCATATAGGCATCCAGCAAAGTGACTAAAGTTACTTTCTTCAACACTATATAATCGCATCCCATTAGGGGGAAATTGTTACAAGTTATTTTTTGCTCAATTGAGTGAATGACAGGATAATAATTCTATGATTTTATAAATTGCAGGCAATTGATGATGCGGGACATGATAAAGCAACTGTCTTTAAAGTCAAAGGGTTGGAAGCGGTTGACAAAGCGATAGGGCAGCTTGCAAGGCTTCTTTGGGAGGCTGAGTCAACAGGTCAATTCCAGTTTTCCCTTTGTATCACTGGAGACCACTCTACTCCAGTTGAATACGGAGACCACAGCTTTGAGCCCGTCCCCTTTACATTATGTCGGTTGAAAGACTACGTGGGTGCAGTTGGTGGTGAATCCGTGGTTTTGCAAACTTCACTAGATACATTTCCTCTCCCAGTCATTAAAGCCGGTGAAGACTTATCCGCCGATGTGGTAGCGGAAGATGAAGAGAAAAGTAAAAAGATTCAAGCTTTTTCCGGAGATTCAGTTTGGGAGTTGAATGAATTAGTGGCGGGAAAAGGTTGTCTTGGGCGGTTTCCAGGA
Source organism: Artemisia argyi (assembly GCA_030686995.1). Taxonomy (NCBI): domain Eukaryota; kingdom Viridiplantae; phylum Streptophyta; class Magnoliopsida; order Asterales; family Asteraceae; genus Artemisia; species Artemisia argyi. The sequence goes on along the minus strand of CM060709.1, from coordinate 257,610,164 downwards.
AGTGAGATGATGGGAATCATAAAGAAGTTTATTGAACTTGAGTTATGACCACTTAGGAGCTGACAATTATGGTTGAAACATGCTTTTCAAAGGTTATACTGGTCAAATAAAAATGTTGTGTGTAACAAATAAAGATTTTGAATAGAAAGTAGAAAATACGTTTGTGTGATGTATGCAGATCTTATATTTTCATGATTACTTCAAGTTGTAAGCTATGGCGGAAAAACCAAGTACGTCGACTTCTTAATGGCTCGTAACTTGCATCGTATCAACAATCTCATATCTAGGAATGTAAGTTCATTTTGGATCTAAAAGTATGAAGCTCAGACAAAAAGTAACGTCAACCTTGCAAAATTTCAAAAATAAAGATTTGACCAACTTGTTTAAAATTTCAACTTATGAGCTTATCATTTCTTTCTTTTTTTCTTTTTTAAATATTTTGTTTCTTTAAAATAAAAGACACTACTTGGTACTACTCCACAAGTCAACACAACCCTAAACCCTAGAATGCATGAAGTGGTCCACCTGTCATCAAATGTGTTAGTTTACAATATTTTCCTCTTAATTTAATAAAAACTGTTGAACCTTAAATCATCATTTCACTCAGTAGCTCAAAAGTCTATAACAATGTCTCAATCTCTTTCTTTTTCCACTAATTTATCATTCAAAGGTAAACAATCATATATTTTCATTTATTTGTATGATATTAAATATACTTGTTTCTTGTAGATTAGTGTTTAACAGTTTATCATGTGCACTTAAATCCAGTTAGCTAGAAAATTTTACTCAGTTATTTAATAATTAGGTTGGTAGCTAATAAGTTACTGTACATATTAAGATGTTATATATCTATTTTACACTATTTACAGAGGTGTTTTGATTGCATATTGATAGTGATTTCTAGTAGCATATGTCATTTTTCAGTGTTTGGCCTGAGTGCATTTGGGTCTTTAAGGGTAATTTGATACAGTTTAGGAGTAGCTGCAGAGAAGCTTATCAGACATGTAAATGCTTAAATATATAGAGTTTGACAAGCACAAAAATAGTTAATTATCTGAAAATAACAACATCCAAGAACATTAGCAGTTTAGCGCGTTCAAACGTGACTATTTGAACTTAACGATCCCAAACACTAGAAACACGTCCAAGCTATGTGATCCTGAGTTCCTGATTATTGTATACTGTATAAGATAAGCACTTTCAAGATGTAATGACAAACACCCCACAACCAAATATCGACACATTGTGATGGCTTTAGATATTTGAATCATTTAAATCTTGGGAATAATAGTAACAAGATGTATCATGTGTGAATTAGTTACCCCATTATATTTAAATGGTTATATGCTTGTTCAGGTGAGGGGCAAAAGCATGGATATGCGTCGTTTAGTTCAAATACCAATCAGTTGAAGTTCTCATTTCGACACAAACCAAAAACAATTACCTCAGTTATCCCACGTGCTGTAGCAACTGAAATCCCTACGCATTGGTACAACATTATTGCTGACCTCCCCATCAAACCACCCCCGCCTTTGCATCCAAAAACCTTTGCACCATTACAACCTCAAGACCTATCTCATCTTTTCCCCGACGAGTTGATTAAACAAGAAACAAGCAGTGAACAGTTCATTGTAATTCCTGATGAAGTTGTCGACATTTACAGACTTTGGCGCCCTACACCTCTAATAAGGTTGGTTTTTTATTTTGTAAAAACATTACATGGTCAGATAAAAGTTTAATGCTTTAGTTTGTTTTAGAGCGAAGAGGTTGGAGAAACTACTTGATACACCCGCAAGAATTTACTACAAATATGAAGGTGTGAGTCCAGCCGGTTCACACAAACCAAACACTGCAGTCCCTCAGGTTTGGTACAATGCACAACAAGGTGTCAAGAACATCGTCACTGAGACTGGTGCTGGTCAATGGGGGAGTTCTTTGGCATTTGCTTGCAGTTTATTTGGTCTCAACTGTGAAGTAAGTATTCTTGACGCTTAATCACCAGTATTCAAATGTCTAGGATCTTGATTATTTATAGTCTTATAGGATGTATGTGATTGCTTATTAAGCACTTTCCACTTCTAGTTTCGAGGAGATAAGCAGTTTTGATTGTTTGGTTAGAGTGTTTATCTGCTTATTTTAGAGTAAATAAAGTGCCTAAAGATAAGAAGCTTACTTTGTAGGTAGTTAAGCGGTTCAACTAAGCAACCCGAACACCCCCTTAGTGCATGTTTGGTACAACAAAAGTCTGAATGATTATGAGGGTCTGTGCCTCTGTCTAAACTTGTTCTAATTAGGATATTACCATTTGATAAGAGTTCTAAGTTAACAGTCTGAATGACAGAAAAGACCATGTTAACCTTGTATATTATTCGGTTTATAGGTGTGGCAAGTTCGAGCTTCGTATGATCAAAAACCATATAGGAAACTGATGATGCAAACATGGGGAGCTAAGGTTCACCCTTCTCCTTCGAACCTCACTGAATCTGGTCGGAAAATTCTTAAAATGGACCCATCGAGCCCAGGTAGTTTGGGAATTGCAATTTCCGAGGCTGTGGAGATGGCAGCTCTTAATGAAGATACAAAGTACTGTTTAGGGAGTGTTCTTAATCATGTATTGTTACATCAGACTGTTATTGGAGAAGAATGTATCAAGCAGATGGAGGCTTTAGGAGAGACTCCTGATGTGATCATTGGATGTACGGGTGGTGGGTCGAATTTTGCAGGGCTTTGTTTTCCTTTTATAAGGGAAAAACTAAAAGGAAAAATTAATCCGCTTATAAGAGCTGTTGAGCCTACAGCTTGCCCTTCTTTGACGAAAGGTGTTTATGCGTATGATTATGGAGATACCGCTCAATTGACTCCTCTGATGAAGATGCATACACTTGGTCATGATTTTATTCCTGACCCTATTCATGCTGGTAATCTTGTTAAAGAATTGGTTAACAAAAATTCAAATCTTGTTTATCTCTTCTGAATTTAGATTTACTGACTTTTGTAGGAGGGTTGCGTTATCATGGTATGGCGCCACTGATTTCACATGTCTATGAATTGGGCTTCATGGAAGCTATTTCGATTCCACAGCTTGAGTGCTTTCAAGGTACTTTCACTTCATGGGACAAATTTATCCTATATTAGTAGTTCTTGACTTCTTGGAAAACATGTGTTTAAATGTTGCAACTTTCAAGGGACATTGGAAGCTTTAACCAGAGAGGGGGGGGGGGGGGGGGTTCACATAACAATAGTTATCATTTGGTGTATTATTAGGTAATCAACATATCTAATATGGTAAAACTGAAACCTATGCAGGGGCGATAAAATTTGCGCGCTCAGAAGGGTTGATACCGGCACCCGAACCAACACATGCTATAGCTGCAGCGATTCGAGAAGCACTTCATTGCAAAGAGAGTGGAGAGTCAAAAGTGATACTCATGGCAATGTGTGGGCATGGCCATTTTGATCTTCCTGCTTACGAAAAGTACTTGCAGGGTGCCATGGTTGACTTGTCTTTCTCAGAAGACAAGATACAAGCTTCTCTTGCCAATATTCCACAACTGTCCTAAAAGGTTACACATTTGTCACTCTGACTTTGATATCATAGAGTTGTATTTTGTATACGAGTAATGACACAGTTTGTTGCTAATAAAATCATCAATAAGCAATGTATTACAACTGACGAGTAGCAACCCTCTTATGTACAATGTTCTTGATACCGTGTTTCGCTTACTATTGGTAACAAGAGCATTTTTGTACTTTCATATGAAATCTGCTATAGCATCTGCTAGTTACTAGTTTATTGGAGATAAAGGGTGACCGGTGTCAAAATAAAAACATCCACCACACGCGCATGCCCGGGAAGGGGGAGGGGGGTTGTAACAGGTTTTGTACTAAAATGGTTAAGTTCAGGTATGGGTCGGGGTAAGTTTAGACATGGACGGATCGGGTCAGGGATGTTTGACCCGTTACACATACGTTTTTGGGCGACTTTGACATATATGACCCGTTCAGCCCATTTCTGTTTTAGCAAATTCTTTTTTAATTCTCTTTATATTTACCCGGTTGATCTTTAGAGTAGCATTGCTGCTTATGGCCCTCAACTTGCGGAGCTTGAGAATCTTGCCTCGGGTTTGGCCTCATATGCACCATGCACTTCTCATAATAGAAATAACCATGAAACTAAACAAAGTAATTTCTTAAATTAATCATATGAAACAGAGATAGAACTGTCATTACAAAAATTCAAATTAATAAAAATAAGTTAACGACATTACATACATGTTCAAATAATAAAACAAACCATTTGATTGTTCATTTTACTCGAAACCACCCATCGAAGAGAAGAGATTGCAGACGAAGAGGAAAATAACAGCAATAAGTGAATATCCACGAACCTTATCTTGGTTCATCTGGTAAGTCGCCATTCGCGCTGCCTTACACGAATTGCAATTGTAACATTTGGCATGCAATGGCTTCTTTAATGTTGCATTGGCCCATTTTAGGCAATCATCGTGTTCACTTAAATCTTTAAACGAAACCAAGTCGCGTGCACATCTTGACGGAGCCTTACAACACCCCTCCTGAAACCACAAGTTCATCACATCATCAGTTAATGATGATTAATCAATTATAATATATAAGAAATACCGGATTACATGAATGGTCCATGCTGCTTGCTCAAATTACGAACATGAACCATTCTTGTTATTTGTTATGATCATAGTGCGACGTACTCTGAAATATTCATAGAATTCTTCTATTTTCCAATCATCTTTTGCCCAAAATTTCTCAGGTCCACGTGCTTCTTCGCAAAACTGTATCTCATTCAAGCACTCGTCAACATCTGACCACGCGTGGTCTGAAGCCATAGCCTCAATCAGCATTGGTTTATACTCTTCATCCAGAGGTGAGTTATTCTTATAAACTTCCTCAAAAGTTATTTTTGTGGGTTTTCTGAGCCACCCGAACATAAGCAAACGCCAGACCATGATTCCAATAACACAAATAATCCCAATGTTTATCAAGAAAGTAAAGAACCATTGAAACAATTTGAGTTTGCAGACGATTGACATTAGCCCGAGGATGCATGAAACCAATACGAGGGTCATTAGCCATGTTGGCCATAATACAGTGTCCTCTAAACATGTTTCATTATGAAGGTTAACCACCCGCATGCCTATGTCCACAAACCTTCTGCCTAGCAAATATATTGAGCCTGCGGTGCCACCCATTAACCAAATGGTCAGCAACAGTTTCGCAAACATTCCCATTGTTACTTCCTCTCTATTCTGCGTCAAAAAATGTTATTTGGAAAAGTTAACGTTTGCTCTAGGAATGAATGATGTTTGTAAATTAAATTTGTTAGTTATGGTTATTCTTTAGGTTATGAAAGTTGATTTTAAGAGAAACGTTTTTATTGTCCGGATATATCTCTCACCCACTCTTTCCATAAAGGGAATAACGTTCGATTGCTAATCTGTTAGATGGTTGTTTTTCTAAATTGTTGGGATTTAATATGATCATGCAGAAACTAACATCCTATTTTGGGCACAATCGTGGATAAGTGAAAATGTATATTTGACTATTTGAGTACTTCATGTATGATATGTGTAATCGACCTAGTGGTAAGTTTCTTGATTCTCTCACAAATGATCAAAGGGTTTAAACTTTGTTAGGTGTGTATGGGGGTGGGGGAGGTCGGAAACCGTCCAAGATTAATCCGGTGAGGTGGTGTACATATGAGTCAAAATAGCTTTCCCGCTCAAATGAGCCCGATAGAAAAAATCTCATCCGTTTATGACATGTGTAACTCAAAAAAAAAAAAAAAAAAAAAAAAAAAAAAAAAAATCCATATCTAAACTTCTGATTTTATCATATGCTACCGTTGTAAATCTTTGCTAGAAATGTTAGACACAAGAATTAGAAGAAAAAACCATTTCATACATTTTACTCCTATCATAACTTCATAAGATCTCCTACATGTTTACAACTTACAAGAATACCAAAATTTGGTATTTTACTTATTGATTAGGCTCCAACAATATTTTCTAGTATCTATTTTTACAACTAACTTTTTATATTCAAATGATCTATGCAATCTAAGAATGTGTAGTGATGATAAACATAACCATTGCCAACTCAGCATCACACCGGCTTTCACTTCACCATTAACATAGCCAACATAGAGTAACAAGACAACCAACTTTTTTTTTTTTTTTTTTTTTTTTTTTTTTTTTTAAAGATTTTCCAAAATAGTATTTAAGCATTACAAGTTCTAAAACTATGTTCACAACTATATAATGCACCAATACATCAATTTAATTTATATAATTAATGTTATTTTTAAAGTATCCTCTCACTCAAAAGTATAAATGATGAGTGTGTAAATACTCATCATTTTTACCGTATTTTAACTGCCAAAACACGAGAAAACACTCAAGAATGCATCAAAATAATGAAAATATCCCAAAGATCGTGTTTTATATGTTTCAAATGCAAAATGATTGAAAACAAACAAAAAATGAACATAGTTTGCATAATTGGCAGTTTCAGTCCCCCAACTTTCAAAAATTATCAAAACTAGTCCCTGAGCGTTTATTTCAAATGAAAAGTCAACCCAAATTTCTTAAAAGTCAAAAGAAGTAAAAAACGATCTTTGGGTAAAAAGCATTCAAAAATGTACAAGTTTAGCCCCTGAATTTCACAATTGGCAATATTGGTCCCTGTACTCTCAGAAAGTGGCAGAATTGGTCCCTGGTGGAATATTTTGAAGGAAAAGTCACTTTGGTTCTTGGAAACTCACAGATTGTCAAATTTAGTCCTTGGAATAAAGTTTTGGAGAATTTACATGTTTGGTCCCTCAAGTTTCAAGGTTTGGTAAAATTAGTCACCGGGTGATTTTTCTTGGAAAAAATGTATAACAATGGTCTTGTGGAATTGCAATTGGCAAGAATAGTCCTTATTGGCAACTTTGGGAAAATTACACCTCAGGCCCCTCAAGTTTGCAGCTATTACAAAATTGATCCTTGAGGATTTACTAAGTTATCTACCAAACGGACCCTTGTTATTTGAATACTAATTCAATCCAAAAAATCAGCCAGACCAGCAACACTTCCTTGGCCCAAACTTCTCCCAAGCCCATTTTATAAACCAAACCCACTCACGTTTATAATAAAACGCGCTCCCATCTTTGACCTAGTCAAACTCACCCTCTTTTCTTCTTCACCTCTTTACCCAGTGAAAATAACACCACCACCACCATCATACCTGCAACACTCAACCCACCATCAAAAGCACCCCACTCCAGTTCCCCATCCCACTTATATCTCCCCCTGCTCACAGAACCCTACCTAACACATTACACCTCAGCAATCCTCAAAATCCGTTTTGGCGCCAAACACCATTTAAGGGACAGGATCAATGAAACTTTAAATTGATGGTTGGGATTTGATCAGGAAGTCACAAGGGAGTATTTACAGCTGTTATCTCTCAAAAAGAAGCAACAAGGAGGAAGTTCTACCTACCTCATGTTTTAGTATAAATAGGGCATGATTGTAAGCCTAAATGGCATCCCTTCTTTGTATCTTTTCTTAATTTTAGAATTAGTTTCAGTTGTAATTTCAAAATTCTCAATTTAATTTAAGTGATCTTTTAGTTTTAATCAATTCGAATTTCTATTTTAAATTTCAAGTTTCTTGTTTATTTTTGCTTAAGTTGCATTCTGGTTAATCTCAATAGCTTTTATAAACTGTTTTAAGCTTATTTGAAGTTTTAAGGAAGTCTAAGTTCAGAAAAGAAAAGGAACAGAAAAATACAAAAAAAAAAAAAAAAAAAAAAAAAAAAAAAAAAAAAAATCCAAAAAATATAAAAAAAAAAAATGAAAATTGAAGAAAGAATGAAGGAAGCAGTAGCAGTGGGTATGGAGTTTGGTTTAGAATCCCATGGGGGATGTTAGGAGGTGGTTTGAATCTTGTTCCCTAGTTTTCTTCTAGCTTTGGATGACAAGTAAGAGCTTATACCAAATTTCTTGTCATTGTGTGTTAAGTGTGCTTTTCTGTTATTCATTGTTGAAAGCTGCTTAGTTAGGGTTAGGTTAACTTAGTATAAGTTTAATAATCAAGTTTAGTGATAATTTGATTCATTTCCTTTTCAAACTCTTAAAAACAGTTAGAATAGGGGGTGTTTGGATTAAGTCTCTAAACTAAGTTCTTGAAGTTAGTTTTGGTTAGAAACCATTTGAACATCATTGCCAACTGTAAATTGGATCATTCAAACCTTAATGTTGGTAGTTTGCTTAGTAAAAGTCAAATATGGTCATCAAACCCATCAACAGCTTAACTGATGTGGGTTTGGCATACTCAATCCTTGATCTCAATAAATAAGTAGCCAAAGTTGGTAGGTTTAGGTTCATTTAGGGTTAGTACAACATAATTAAGCAGTTAGGATCTTTAGAAATTCATATAAGTCAACTAGGATGAGAAATTGAAAAAGTCAAAATTACTTTAGAGCAGAAAATACCAAAAGTGCAAGATTGTTAGTGATTTTTGTGGTTGGATTGAAGCTTTAAAACTTTTGCATCTTAAAGTCTACCAGCTAAACTATGTAATCCCATGGTTAGCTTATTTTTATGAATTTTTTGTGTCGGCTTAACCAGGGCCTAAAGTGACTTGCAGGGAAAGATATTACCCTGTACTCAGGATTTTGCAAAGTTTCCATTGATCATAGATTGCTCAAATCTGAGTGTTAGGTTGTGATATTTGTTGTTTTTGAAAGCTCTTCAGTTAGTAAATAGGATTCAAGACTTAGATTCCCCCTTAGTGCTAGTTAGATAGTTTAAATTAGGCCTTGTTTGGACCCTTTTGCTTTTGCTGCTGCTGAGTGTTCTTCTTGTTCTTGTTCTTGTTTTTGTTGATCTTGTTGTTCCTTGTTTAGTACTGTTGTGGTTTATTACTACTAGTGTTGTTATTGTTTTGCTATTTCAAGCTTATAGCTTATTTAAGCCTAGTTTGGTTAGTGTTTTAACTTGGCAGTTTCAAATAGAAAACAAAGAAAAAGTTTCAATTTTGATTTCTTGATTCTGAGATCTCAGTGTTTAAATCATTGTGCTTCCAAAGATTTTGATGTGCAAAATTATCTTGTTGAGTGTTTAACATCTTTGCAAAAAGAAAAACTTAAAAAAAAAAAGGGTTTGAAAAAAATTGCAAAAGGTGGGAGTCGAACCCCTGACCTCTTGCACACACAGACACAAACACACAACATGCTACCAATGCGCCCTTGGGTCTTTTTCTGTAACTCTTTACAATATTTTATATAAGACCTTTGTTGGCTAGTTTAGCTTAAATAGCTTAACAGCTTATAGTGCTTATTTCCAGCTTATTGTGTACTGTAGCCCCAACCATTTATATTTTTCCTAGATTCTAATTAACTTGTAGGATTTATTAAAAAAGTTTCAGATTTTTCGGCCTTGTAATTTAATTATTAGAATTTAATTTAGTTTAATTAGTTTTTAATTCGTAATAAATAGAATTTTTGTTAAAAAATTAATTTTCTTTTTTTTTTAAAATTTTCTTTTGTCTTTAAGTGCGTTAGAAAATTATTTGTAGACCCGTAGGACTTGTGTAGCTAGAAATTCACGTTTTTATTTGCGCGTTGATATTTATTTAGAATAAACGTCACGTTTATGTGAAATTTGTATTTTTTTTAGGATTCCCGATACCTAACCATGTTTCCCGTAGCATTTTAGGTTATTTTAAATAGTACTTAACATTCCTTAGTTTAATTTTCATTTAGGTTACGTTTATTCCATTTTCGTTCGTTAATTCGTAATTTTCGTTAATTTAACGTATTACAAAACCAAACAATCTTTCCAACATACAAGATTTTAATCTCGATCTCACTCGAAGCTTTCCATTCACACCTCGTTGGGGTACGACCCGGGAAATCACTTCCCGGTCTCACAATTTGAATATCACTTTCACAAGTTTTGCGAGGTAATCGTTTTCCTAAACGGTTTACTCGTATTACTTTCACGTCTATTTGTCTCACGATTAATTAGACTTCACGTTTGTTGATATTTTGATAAATTGTTTTTGCACACCAAAACACAACGAATCAATAAACCAAGCAAGTTACTAATGAATATAATGTAAATTTAGCCAAGCAAGCTACTAATTAAATTTGGTGTGAAAAATTAAAAATAAGGTTAATATAAAATACTTCAAAAAATGGCCTATGAACCAGAAAATAATTACTCAATGTGTCTCAAAATAACACCCCCTGGGCGACACACCGTTTAAAAAAAACATAATAACTATTATTACATTCTCTTATTTATTTATTTATTTTGCAAAATGAGTTTAGCTTTGAATGAAGTTTGTAATTTTTAATATTATTAGATGCAATATGATAAACTTGTTATACTATTCACAACTATATTTGGAATTAGACAATAATTTTGAGACGAGGAATGCTAGTTTCACTCAAAATTAAAAAAATAAAAATAAAAATCAACACGTACACATGTCGTTCAAATATTGAAAGTGAAAGTAAGAAAGAGAAAATACAACATAATTTGATTGGTGCAACTCATTTGCCACATATGCATGCGAGAATTTTTTTATAAAATTTGTGTGAGTCTAGCATTTCTTTTTTGAAACAACCAAAAATGGAAAGAGGGACTATTAATTTAGGACGGAGGGAGTACGTGTCAAAAAAGTAATCTTGAATCCATTTTCAAAAGGAAATGCGTGACCAATTATCTTTCCAAGTAAGTAAGTAAAAAGAAAGGACCCAGTAAAATTAAGGAGCAGCCGAACGGCGATAGAAAGAAGCGTCCGCTACTACTAAGAGTGACGCCCAAAAGGACGATTGTTGCATTGCCACAAATTCGTGAATTCTTTCTTGCATTTTTGTAGCTAAAGAAAAACACATATAAGAAACACACTGTCACCAAAACACTTGCAATATATAATGAAGACAAACCGTTTGTTTCATTAGCTAGCTTTTTTACCAAAGTATTGGTTAACATGAACGTAACCAACCTTTTGGATTGAAAAGAATAAATTAATTAATTTGAGAATACCTATTCATTAAAAAGAGTATGAATATAAATTAAGATGATTATAATTTCGTAATAAAAAGTTATTGTTAGTACTTCAAAGACAAAACAAGTAACAAAACAAATAAATAAAGCGAAAACTTTATTCAGACTACCAAACCAAATATAAAATTAAATTCAAAAGTACCAAACCCAAAATTCTAATTCAAAAGTACCAATTTCTAATTCAAATGTACAAAGAAAACTAATGCTATCAATTTCTATTTATATAAAGCAACTCAAATTAGGGAACATAACAAAAGCTAGTTACTATCTATCCAAACCCAAATTTACAAAACAACCCTTAAAGTTTAAGTTACCTTCTAACAATTTCTACCGTGACTTAAACTCTTCCACCTGTTTCAAACCAAATTCAAAATTTCAAACGCTAGATATACTAGCCGAATTTAAATCAAACGAACGATTCCTAAAAAATGATCCAAAACAAACGGCGAAAACCTCAAAACGAACAATCAAACGTTAACCACAAATTCAAAACGGCTAACCAAATAAACAAATCGGCTCAAATGGTCTTCAACAAAGACAATCAAATTTGGCAACCAACTTCAAAAGCCCGACAAGCAAAGATCCAAATTTCTGAAACTTACAAATTCCAACGATCGAACAAAATCCAAACGACCTGATTATAACCAAGTCTTCAAACACCAAAGCGATCTTCAAACTTCAAATACCAAACTCAAATTCAAACTACCCACTTATTTTATAAGTATTACAATCTAGCTTCAAACTTGTTATCTAATTATTAAACAAATTCAAGTTAGAAAAAAACTTGACGAACGGGCTCTTATAGTTCAAATGTAACAATTCGCAATTTCAGGTTAATTACTATTCCCGGAAAATTTCACTATTCACTTTTACTATTCATTTTTCCCGAAATTTGATTTTTGTTTCTTGGCCTCGAGTGATAAATCATTTCCATGGCAAATTAAAAGTTTGACACTCATCAGATGATTTTCGTGAAAGTTAATAAGGAATTACACGTTTTAGGGTAAAACGTCATTCAAAAATTCTACGCACAACGAAACTCGACCGCGTTAAGTGACCCCGCATCAGAAAAATGTTTAGTACACTCATGATTTATTTGAGAATTAATCATGACTGAGAAAAACATGACCAAAATAAGCCTCGGCCGTGAAAAAACTGGAATTTTCAGTTTTAAGCGTTTTTACTCAGCCGTAACCTTAGCCTATACCTGCACCGCATTTCTAAGACGATTTGAGTTATCAACTTATTAGAAAAAGTCAACATATTTTTCCCTCCTCCTTTGACCAAAAATCATTCCTTGACATTATAAGTCATTCCTTGATTTTTAGGCTTACGGTTTGATGTCTAAAAGACATTTAATACCAACTGACACTAGACTGAGCCCAGTCTAGACATTATAAGTCATTTTAAATCATTTTTATCCTATTAGAAAAGTAACATTTTAATTTTCTCAATTTTACGCAATATTCGTACGTTTTACGTATTACGCGTTTTAGACCCGTGTTTTCAGTTTTAGCAGGGTTTTACCACCCCAATAGAACCTACCACTCATTTTATATTTTATTATGGAGTATTTTAACAAGTTTAATCATTCTTCCAAGTTTCGTATTTTTACGATACCCGGTTTTACGTTTTGTGACGTAACAACTTACGGTTAGCATTTTACGGAGTCAAATCATACTAGATATCTTGGATAATATCTTCCAAAGTCCAACCCTTCCTCCCCAAGCTTGGCAAACCGCCACTAGGGGGGGATTCACACTAGGTGGCTTGATCTCATGCTTTAGGCCTTAAGATGTTAACATGTGTTAACCTTGGTGAGCAAGTGTTGACAAGTCAATGAATTGTAACCTCCTCAAGCTCCCATAAATACCCTTCCTCCCTCCTTATGCCGTCCACCATAACCACACCAACACCATCTCCTTTGCTCATTCTCTTCCAAGTTTCATGCAAGATTCAAGTGCTATAACAACACATAAACACTAGTTTGGTTTTGATTCATCAAAACTACTTCCAATCTTTAGAACTTTGGTGATTTCTCTTGAGTTTGAATCTACTCAAGTCACCTCAACTTTCATCATCTCTCTTTCAAGATTACAAGAGTAGAAAGATTGCATGAAGTGAAGTGGGTTGAAGCAAGTCTATCAAAGTCATATCCTTACTAGTTACTTCCTTTCTTTATTTGAAAGCCAAAAGTTGTAAGCCAAACCCTAACATGCTTCTTGTTAAATAATCATGTTCATGTTATTTACATATTATTCTTGCTATATTATGTCTTGTATTCATGTCCATGATGTATAAAAATGAGTAAAACATGTTGTTGTAATTGATTGTTAAGATAAGTTATTAAAACAAGTAAACTAGTGACTTTCTTGGTAAGACCTGATCAAAATGGTAAAATTATGATATTGGGTCATTACATATTGTAGTAGAGGACCTAACAAGGAAAACATAGCAATTTGAACCACCTAAAACGAGTATACGAGTCAAAAGTTATGACGATTTGAAGTTACCAAAACTTTGCGGCAAAGCTACCAAATACCTTATGTTACAGAAACCTTAAACACACAAAAAGAGGCCTTTCTGGTCCGTTTCATGAAAAAGTTTAAACACGAAAGTTGTCCGGAATCACGTTTTCTTCAAAAACTCAGGGGCACGTCTCCAGAAAATCAATAACGAATGAGATATTTCTCAGTTTCTTAACAGCTATTTACATATATATAAGTTACTATATATTGGTTATGTTTTAAAAGGAACAAGAGGTCTTATGACCTATAATCAAGACCACAACCATGGCTAGAGCCAAGGTTGAGTCTCATGACCATTGAACAAGGACCAAAGGTCATGGCAAGGCCATGACTAAATGACCATACAAGCTTACTTAGGCGTAAACATAAAACAAGGAATTGGCGATAACTTGAACAAGCAATTTGGATCTACTTCACTTAAAAGAACCATGAGATAATACAAAGAAAAATGGTCATACAAGACTTATGAAACTTACCCTAATAACAATCTTCATGTAATAATAAACTTTCCTAAGTTTATTCAAATATCGGACATGTAACTTTTCGGATCAAAACTTATATCTATATATTTTATCAACTACTACAATAGTAGGGAGCCTCATGTGAGGAGTTCATTATGTAAGCCGTCGAGATAAGTTGTGGATTTACGAATTAAAGTGTCCTGGCTCCTCGAACGCTTACTAACATGACTTCTGAATTATGTCGGCCCGAACGGTAGTAAACGATATATCAAAACATACATGTTTCATTAATCGTTTCTTTCAAAGACTTAAATTATACATCATACCACATCATGGACTAAATGCAAGATATATATATATATATATATATATATATATATATATATATATATATATATATATATATATATATATATATATATATAGGCACTACTTCATATTCTTTACTCCGATCCTAAGTCGCAACATTCTATTATAGGTTGCTCGTAGAAACCTTCGCGATTCGACCATCACATTCACTACTCACTACATAACTTAAGGTGAGTTCATAGCCTCACTTTCCATTACTTAATTGTTTTACAAACCCTTGGGGGGAATACATGCTATTTTTAACCGAGCACAATGTTTTTAAATTGTATGCTTGCCTGATTGTTTTATTATCACTAAGTACCTGCCTTGCTAAACCGAGATCCCTTATTATGAACCATTTAATCACTAGCAATAATGAGCGCAAATATTGTGAATAGGCCTATTGGGATTGACGAATCCCATTTGTATTGACTAAGTTCAAACAAATGCACTAATATTTGAGATTTAGGTATGTTAGCAAAGTACCTACCGGGATAAATCTGCCGATCGATATTGGTACACGTTAACGTTTTGGTGTCATAAGCTTAGTGTATAATACATTTTATGGGCGTATAATAACGTAGCCTACCTGTTTTGTTTTCCAAACATTGGTGTGAGTCTATAGCTCACACTACCAACATATTGTGTTCAAACATTAAACAAACTCTATGAATATCACTCAACCTTTGTGTTGACCTCTCAAGCATGTATTTCAGGTTCATGACGATCAAGGATGCCACGGAAGGGCACAGATACTCAAGAGGGCTATAAATTTTATTATCATTCGAAAACTCATTTAATATGATTTGTAAACATGAAACCAATTGGGACCTCATTTTGTAACCTCTGATATTTATATAATTTGAATGATAAATCTTGTTAATACGACTCGGTTAGAGATCATTTTCTATTATTATGATATTTATATAATTTGAATGATAATAATAATTCTAATGACCCACACCCACTTATTACTTTAAGAATTACGGTCCAAATTCAAATTCAAATAAAAAAATAACTAGCAAACAAAACTTAAGAACCTAATTCCCAAAACAAGTTCAACGGGTCCGAAGAAACAAAAAGATAGTCATAAAAAATTAAAAAAATATCTTATCTTCAATCGCTTCACTAATAATAATCTATACCATATCCAAAAGTAATCCCAAATTACAAAAACATTCCCATAGGCACAAGTCTAATCCAAAATCCCAAGTGAGATTATCAACGTCCAATTCTAAGCATACCAACTACTAAAAAAAGGCAAATATTAGGTACGATTGATCCACCAAAATCCCAACACTCAAAAAACTAAATTTCATGTACGAGAACCGACTAACGAATCAAATCCAAAATTATTCTTCCATTACAAATTCGAATATCCAAACCATAATATGAACCAATCTAGTCACTATATCAATACAAACGATTCTTCAATTCCATAAAACAAATAAACTTTGATCCAAACTAACCCGAATATTTTTTTTTCTTTTTCTTTTTCTTCTTCTTCTTCATCTTCAGCCTAGCTATGATATTACTTGTTGATAATTCAAATACGAAACAAATAACAAAACAAACAAACGAAGCAGAAACTTTATTCAATTACCGAAACAAATACAAAACCAAATTCAAAGGTACCAAACCCAAAATTTTAATTCAAAAGGTACAAAAAAAAAAAAAAAAAAAAAAAAAAAAAAAAAAAAAAAAAACCAACAACAACAACTAGTGCTATCAATTTCTATAGAGAAACTAAAGGATTGATTAACCTAAAGTAAATCAAATTAGGAAACATAACAAAAACTAATTAATATCTATCTAAAACCGAATTTACCAAACAACTTTTAAAGTTTAAGTCACATTCTAACAGTTACATACCTTGATATGGAAACATGATGATTCAAAAAGAATTGGAAAGTAGTTTTCAATCAAGATGATTAGATTTTGATTAGAGAATATAACATGATATATTGCCTTTAATATTTTCAACTGGCATTCAACTTTTAAATCTTAGTGACCCTGTGAAAAAAAATGTAGTTTGTTTTTCCTAATCTTTTATAACCAGGTGTCTAGATTATACCAATTACTTTAACATTTTTAACTTTGCAACTTTCGCATGAATGATACACGCAGACTTTATGCTTTGATCTTTTTTATTAATATAAGGAAAAGCCCTTATAAATGGATAGTAATTTTAATTTTATAACCTCCATCTTAAATTGTGTGATTTTGGTTTTATTACTACTATTTAATACAATTATAGAGCTTGAATTGCGGGAAATTAGGTTAAACTATACGATTTTTCTAATATAACATGTGAGTTGACACCGTGAAGGCATGAAGGCATGAACTAATTAATTATTTTGAAAAGCGATGTTAATACATACTACCAAATAATAGTTAGCTGTAATTTCATCCTTTATATGGTTTATTGAAAGGTTTAAAATAAGAGGTTTAAAGCACTCAACCATATTAAAAGTTTGTTATAACCTTAAATGAAACGAATATGTATAGAACTTGAAAAGGGTTCCAAACACTTTTTATTTCTTGATTAATAAATATCAAATGCTTTTGAGAATGTTGGTTTTGGTTATATGTTTCTCGGTATGAACATATCTATAAATTTTCTCGGTATGGTTATATATTTCTCGGTATGATTCTTGATTAATAAATATCAAATGCTTTTGACGAAAATAGGTATGTAATATTAAAAGTTTATAAATTAGAGATGCAATGATTTCTTATAAATTTTCGAGAGGTCTATGACAATGGGTAATTTGATTTTGGGCAAATGACACAAAAGGCACCAAATTTAAAGGTCATTTCCAATCAAGGTATTACACTTTTTTTATAGCATAAAAAGGTGCCCAACTTATTTTTTTAGCCAATTTAGGTATTTTTGTTAAATATTTAATGATCACCCGTTAAGTCTTATATTTCAAGTCGACTGCTGCCGCCACCACCACCAACCTTTCCCACCACCATCACTACCAAACACTGCCTCTACCACAAAACCCACCCGCCACCGTCGCAAACCACCACCACCGCCATAAACCACCAACCTTTCCCACCACCATCACTACCAAACACTGCCTCTACCACAAAACCCACCCGCCACCGTCGCAAACCACCACCACTGCCATAAACCACCAACCCTACCCACCATCACCATCAACCATCGTTGCCATTGCCGATCCCACCCACCCACCAACTACCGCTGCCGCCACCAACAACCCCACCCATCATCATTTTACCCCAACGCCACCCAACACTGTCGTCACCACCACTGTCACCCCTTAACCAGCATCGTTTTCATTATCAACGTTACCCACTACCGCCATCACAACCATACCCAACCACCACCGCCATTAGTGGTTAGTGGTGGTGGTTGAGGTTGGTAGTTTGCGCTGGTGGTGGGTGGGTTTGGTTGTAGAGGGGCTGCTTGGTAGTGGTGGTGGTGGGCAGGGTTGGTGGTGGCGATAATGATTGGTGGTAGGGGTAGCGGCGGTGGACTTGAAATGTAAAACTAAACGGATTATCGTTAAATAGTTAACAAAGTGTTGGGTCTGAAAAATCGACCCAATTGTCTCTAACAAATATTTAAACATAAAATAGCCTAATTTACCTTCTAAAGGTCAGTGAGAATCAAGTCTGTGATAACGATTAGAGAGAATGTCACTTCATAACTATCAAAGTGAACCTGATAGTTATCAGAGAAGATGTCTATCTTATTATTATTCAAAAGATAACTCAGTGATAAAGAAATCAATGAGCGTTGTATAAAGCTCAAACATTTGTATGAACATCTCACAAACTGATGCGGTGTTCGGGATTGATTTAAAAGGAGCTAAAGACAATACCAGGGTCACTGAGATATGAAAAATGTCTCTTTGACTTTGAAGACTTGATTTTGGATTTCAACCACAACCTCTGAATGCATGGGCGAGAAACTTCTTTGAGAAGATAAGTTCAAGTACTTATTGATATACGTGAAACAGGCATTGGAACTATAAGTTGTCAAATCGAGAAAGCCGAAAGTACGTTTCAGACTAGCCTACTAGGCACGTGCCTATCTATAGCAAGTGGACAACTAACTATGCAACCAAAATGCAACCACTGTTTCCCCTCCTATATAAACACTCGGTTGGAACCAAGTTAAGTAGAGAATCCTACAAAGTAAATAATATAAAGTATTATGGTTAGAATCATCCACCTAGAAACAACAAAGTAGCTAGCAGTCTTTTGTTGTTTGATTTTGGAGTGTTTAATTTGTCAACTTGGGGGTAGTTTTCTGTATGCTATACCATGTAAATCTTTGATTCATTGATAATAAGATTTAAAAAAGTTGAAAAAAATTCCAATGTGTCGTTCTCAAGCAAACCCAACCTCATATATGTTGATGTTCATCAGTTTTCCTCACCTGCTAAAACTGTTGTTCATATCATTCATGGTTTGCATGAACGCGTATACGCAAGTGGACCCAACACAAAGTTACCCAAAATTGGACAAAACAATAAGTTAGGTACCTTTTTATGCCCGAAGAAAAGTGGAATACATTGATTGAAAAATGACCGCTAACTTAAATAGATTTTGTGCCATTTCCCTTTAACTTTTTTTTGTACAAGTGACAATACACAATTTACACCTTACAACAAATGCAATAAAACTTAACATAATGTCTTCTACTTACTTGCAATTACAAATCACTTTCAACCACTTTTAATCTCCTAGCTCAATAAATTACCGACTACAACTTCAATATTGCCATACCAGTACGCGGGTATACTACTATTTTCACACGAAGATGTTTGTTACGTTTGAAGTCATTCCAAACAAAAATTCTCACTATCCGTAAAGTTATTCTCATGAAAAATGTATAACCAGAAATCACTACTCAACAAAGGATTTAATCATCGCGTATCCGCTGTCACAACGCGCGGATAATCTGCTAGCTCTAATCAATGTTTTATAACCGGGGTCGACCCGACCGGTTCAATTGGTTAAACCGGTTAAGAGACCGGGCCGGATGTGGCCGGATTTTTGCTTATTTTAGAATTAGATTGAACCGGTTTTTCACTGACCCGGATTGATCCGGTTTGATAAACTCGGCTGGGTTATGATTTTTTTCTTTATTTTAAACAACAAAAACATTTTCTTTCCTTTAAAATTAACAAAACCATTTTGTCATTTCATTTTCGCCAAACTCAAATTTTGTGTTAGGTTAAATTCTAAATTTTTATGGATAAACATATTATGATTTGGAAAGTTTATAGTTAAATTGAAAAGTTAAAATGATTGTGATTCATATAGTTAAGTTTTAGTAAAACAACAAATTAGAGTTATAAACTAATGTTGATATTATATTTGTTTTATTTAAAAAATTCCTTAATAAGAAAAGAACTCTAATAACACTATAGAGTTGTCTCATTTTTATAAAATAGAACTATAATTCTATTGTAAACCAGAAATATAAGTTAATTGTTTTTGCATTTTTTTAGTATCGTAGATATGAAAATTAAAGACTAAAACCTAAAAGAGTTATTTTATTTTTACCCGTTCAATTGAATGTAATATTAAAATTGGACAAATACCAACAATATCAAAAATTTTGTGAAAAGCATACATATATATAAAACCAGTTCAACCCGATGATTGAAACGATGACTCGATTAAACGACGATTAAACAAGGTCAAAAAAAAAAAAAAAAAAAAAAAGACATTTTAAAATATTTTCTCTAACAAAATGCCCACCTAGTCTACTACTACTAGTCATCTCTACGCATCAACAGGTTGTACCTCACAATACAACATAAAACCTTCATAACTACGGCCCCAAATTTCATTCTTTTTGCAAATAATCAGTTACAAAGAAATATCAAAATTAGGGCTTGAATTTACACCAATCATCACAATCCAAGGTAAATTTCTTAAATTCCTTTCAGGGTTTTAATCCCACTGTGATTTCAATACTAAATTTCACTGCTTTATTATCCATCTTCTTACTGCTATTATATAAGCTATGTAGATTATTATTACTATATTCTATATAAAGAATGTGCATATAATGTTAAATTATAGGTTTGCTGTCTTAAAATTTATAAATTTATGAATTTGGAAGAATACCCTTATCATGTAGATTAGTATTAGACTATTAGGTCATGTATTTTGGTTATAAGGTGGATTGGTTCGGGTCAGCCGGGTACTGCAAGTGATGATACAGCTGTAAAAGCTGATGTATAGACCGTGATATAAGAATTGTTTGTAGTAATTTTAAGTGATGATTCGGCCCCTCCAAAATAAATTCGGCCCCCCAAAATAAATGTTCAAGTTCTGCCATTGGTTGAGCATTTGCCATGCTAGTAACGCGTGCGTTTACTTTTTATGTGTATGGACCGGTTTTGGTTGTTTGCTTTTGGGGGATGTTGAAGAATAGGTATGTGGTGCGTTACACTGTGTGGCTGTTAAAAATGTTTGTACTTTGTACGTTTAAAATGTATGATGATGGGGCATATTTTTTTCTTCGCCAACCCGTTATCTATGCTTAGAATTTGTAGAATGTTAGTCGAATTTCTATATTCGAATACGGTAGCTAACCATGGTTTGCTCAAGATGGCTAGGGTACATAGTAGCAAGCTTAAGTTTGTGGGGCGTATTCGTTTACTTTATGTAGTGTAGACTTACACCATGGTCTTGAGTTTTATCAAGGGAGAGAAAGTGAGGGAAACAAATAAAAACCGTGTTTTCACATTCAAGATTCTTTTAGGATGGAGGGGAAGGGAAATGTAACTGTATTTCCCCCAAAAAGTTTCCACCCAGTTTAGGTATGATTAGGAGGGAAGGGAAGGGCAAGATTTGCTGAAAACATATTGACAAAAATACCCTTTT
Source organism: Artemisia argyi (assembly GCA_030686995.1). Lineage (NCBI taxonomy): Eukaryota > Viridiplantae > Streptophyta > Magnoliopsida > Asterales > Asteraceae > Artemisia > Artemisia argyi. The sequence goes on along the minus strand of CM060709.1, from coordinate 257,588,853 downwards.
CTACCCTAGGTATATGCATGTCGTAGAGATTAGTGTGCATGAAATCTGTTTTCGAAGTCTGCAACTCGGGTCAAAATTTTGTTTGTTGGTTTCGTCTCACCTTGTTGACTTTAGGTTGAGTTGAGGTGGCTTAAAGGCTAGTGTTTAACCTCCTCAAGTTGGCTAATTTTATTTGAAGAATGTAATGGGTGAAGTTTAGCCATCCCCAACTATCCTAGTGGTAAGGCACCAAACCTCCTTTCTCATGGTGATTTTTTCCATGATTTTTGTGCATTGGTTGTCTTTCAATTTGGCAACGAAAGCTATAAATTTTTTTTGCCTGCCTATGACATCGTTGTGGAACCATACCTGATTCTAAGTCCCTATGATGCTTGTTTGGATCTTATGTTCAGGGTCACAAGAGGTTCAGGGTTGAAACCACACTAGGTACAGCTTTGTTAAATTATAGGTTGCTGCCCTAAAGTTTATAAATTTATGAATTTGGAAGAATACCCTTGTTATGAAGATTAGTATTTGTTTATAAGCGGGTCGGGTCAGTTCTGTTTGGTCACGAATGACTGATATTATTGATTCGATACAACTGTAGTAGCTGAGGCATGTACTGAAATATTAGAGATGTTTGTAGTAACTTTTAGTGCGCACACATAATATAGGATAGATTAGTAAGGTTCAGTCTTTGGCTCTTTGCCTTGCCAGTAAGGCAGTAACGCCTGAATAAATTTTTGGGGATAATGAGTTCGTAATGGATGTACTTGTTACGAAACTCTTTAATGTGTATCAATCAATTTTTTTCCTCATTAAATGCACCAAGTGACTAATTTTCTATTGTGTGTATTATTGCGAAAGTGGCATCGGTCACTTGGTACACATAATAGGAAGATTAGCTAGTTTCGTGTATTTAAGAGGATCATTTAGTACACAGTATAGGAAAATTAGGCAATTGGTGTATTTAGTAGGGAAAAAATTGGATTGATACACGCTTACTTGTTACTTTTAATATAAATCTATATATAATTATTTGTAGAATATATAAAGATTGTGCTTATAATGTTAAATTATAGGTTTTTCTGTACTAAAGTTTGTTAATTTATGAATATGGAAGCATGCCCTTTAATGCAGATTAGTTATAGGTCATATATTTGTTTATAACCAGTCGGGTCAGTTTGGTTTGGTTGCGAAGCAGTGATATTATTAATTCGAAATTTATAGTAGGCAGGTGGTGATGATACAACTGTAAGAGATGATGTATGGACTGAAATATTAATTTGGTTGGAGAAACTTTTAGTGCACTTCGCAAAATATAGGATAGAGTACGAAGGTTCGGTCTTTGTGGTAAGGCACCTAGCCTCCTAACAAGAGTTATAGGGTTTAAACCTCACTAGGTACATATTTGGAGGTGGCCTGAGAAAGGATCGGAAACGATCACGGGGATACCTCAGCTAGATTGCGTACATCTGAGTCGAAGACTCGTCTTCCCCATGTAACCTGAATAGGGAAAACCTCATCCGTTTACCTGTTTAGGAAGGTCCCATCTTCTCCGTGTAACTCGTGTATTTACTTTTAGGGATAATTAGTTCGTAATGTATGTAACTTGTTACAAAATTCTTTAATGTGTATCAATCAAAATTTGTTCCTATTAAACACACAAACTACTAATTTTCCTGATGTGTGTATTATTGCTGATGTGGTGTCGGCCACTTAGAAATCTAGTTTGCTGTATTTAATAGGATCATTTAGTACACGGAATAGAAATATTAGGCAGTTGGTGTATTTAATAGGGAAAAAAATGAGATTGATACATGCTAAAGAATTTTGTGATCAGTTGGATGCATTTTGAACTAATTATGCTTTACTTCTTTGTGCATGGATCGATTTGGGTTGTTTGCTCTTTGTTAGATGTTATAGAATAGTTCTGTGGTGAAGATTGTGGTTTTGGATACTAAGTTAATGTGTGTAGCTGTAAAAAATGTTTACTTGGACATTTAATTTGTATCATGATGGCATGTGAGCTTTTCTTTTGCTAACCCATTGTCCATGCTTAGAAATTATAGAAAGTTAGTCTAATTTCTATCTTCGAATACGTTAGGCAACCATGGTTTGCTCAAGAAGGCCAGGGTACATAGTACAGTAGAAACTCTATAATATAATACACTTGGGACCACCAAAATTTATTAATTAAAAGAGTTATTAATTAATCGATAAATTAATAATTATTAATTTATATATTAATTAATATTTTATTAATTTATAGTAGAATACTTAGTTTACAAACACCTTTCAAGCTTCCACTTAATTATTGTATACAATGCATGTATATCAAATGAACGGCCCAATTTGAAAGAAACCTTCAATCTCCCACCTTATTATGCTTCTTGTGTTCAATGTATCACTTTATGGACATTAAAAATATTTTCTATATAAATACAATTTCTTGTTGAGCTATGAGAAAACAACACCAGAAGTTCTTACCATGCTAAGGAAAATTAGAGACGAGATTCAAGGGGAAATTGATTTCAACAAAAAACAAAAGACAATTGAGTCATTTTTCAAGAAACCTTCATAAATCATTCATGTAATATGCTATATATAAGGAATTATTAATTTATATTTTATATGGGGTCTAAAGAAATTATCAAAAATGTATTATCTTATAATTTTAGCGAATTATTAATTTAGCACCCTATCCCCGAGTCGGGACCGGCAAAAAATATTATCTTAGAGAGTTTATTAAATAATTGAGTATTAATTTATCGAGTTTCTACTGTAGCAAGCTTAGGTTCGTGGGGCCTATTCGTTTACTCCAACTAGTGTAGACTTACACCGTGGTCTTGAGTATTATTAAGGGAGATAAAGTGAGGGAAACACACAAATTGTGTTTTCAAATTCACAATTCTTTTAGGTTGGAGGGGAGGGGAAGTGTAATTGTATTTCCCCCAAAAGTTTCCACTCAGTTTAGGTATGATTAGGGGGGGAAGAGAAGAATGTGATTTGTAACAATCTTAATGTCAAAAATATTCTTCCTTTACCCTATTTATATGCATTTTGTAGAAACTTGCTTAATTAGTGTGCATGGAAAAATGTTTTCGAAGTTTGCAAGGCAAAATTTTGTTTGTTGATTTTGCGTTTAGTTGATTTCGCCTCATCTTGTAGACTTTAGGTTGAGTTGAGGTGGTTTAGAGCCTATAGGCTAGTTTTAACCTGACTCTATTGGCTGATTGTATTTGAAGATTGTAATTGGTGATGTTTAGCCATCCCCGACTAGCCTAGTGGTGAGGCAGCTAACCTCCTCACAAGAGGTCCACGGTTCAAACCACACCAGGTACAAATGTGGGGGGTGGCCAGGGAAAGGGACGGAAACGGCTACGGGGATACCATGGTTAGGCCGCGTACATCTGAGTTAAAGACATGTCCTCATTTGTTTTATTGTAATGGGTTAAGTTATTGAGTTTAGGCATCTAAATATGCATGGTTTATGTACCCGATAGGGTCAATTTTTTGGCTGGTATTATTTTTGTCAAACAATAGAAATTGTATGGATGAGTTTTTAAGTTTATCATTAATATATTCAGGAAAAGATAAGCGTTTTAATGTACATCATGAAAAATCAAAGTAATACTGTCATGATATTTTTAACCTTTTTGTTAATTTGTCATCATGAATCTTTGTTACTCAAGAGGTTTACATGAATGATTCTCAGATAGATTATCACCTAAATCATCTATATACCTCTATCTAAACATTTCATACATGGATTAAAAGGGCAAAATTGTAAAAGTGTCTTCTTTCCATATCTTTCCTTACAATTCTGTGTCTCTGAACATGAAAAACTATAGCTCTCCCTCCTGACCTCCCTTTCCTTCCAACCCGAAAACATGAACTTATTCTCCCTTATCTCCCTCTGTCCCTCCCTTTACTTCAAAAAACATGGCGTTAGAGAATACGATGGTCGCACCTTTTTAGTGGCCTAGTCAAAGGGCATTAACAGCTCAACTGGCTGTGATTACTTGGCGTCTTGGCCCTCTTTTAACTTGTACGTGTTATGCTCCCCTGTTATTCTCCTGTGATGAAGTCAAATAATTCTTTTGCACATGTAGTTTTCCTTAGACATTAAAGGTTGGACTAAAAATACAAGTGAGGTGACATGTAAATTTGGTTAACCATGTCTCTGTTGCACTTGAGGGTTCATGGTAATTGTCTAATTGATGCATTTACCATAGTTAGCATCCCAGTCTACGTTTAGGCCATGATCTCTTTGGGTTAATAATCTCAGAAGATGCCACCGATCGTCGTTCTAGCTTTTAAAGAACCATTTCTCTTGTTGGACTTCCATAGATCTCCAGTTCTTCATGATGGAAATAATTTTCATCTGATATTGAATTGTTTTCCTTTTATTTTTCACCATTGTTGCTGTTATCTCTTGTATTCGAAGCTCTCCTCTAGTAATAACCCAAAGTTTGGAGCTGTGCTTTTGTTTCATATATACTACTTCATACAGCCACATACTAGTTTTATAGGAGGCACTGAATGTTACTGTTGGTCTAGTCTCAGGGTCAACTATAAATCACAATGGGAAGTAAGGGTAGACTTCCTCCACCTCATCATTTTAGACGTCCTCTTCCCGGGCCTGGCATCGGACATCATGAACCAATTCCACCTGAAATGCATCCTCAACACCACGGTTTTCCTCCATTCGATAGAATGCCTCTACCTCATCCAGAAATCATGGAACAGAAGCTTGCTGCACAACATGTCGAGATGCAGAAACTTGCTACAGAAAACCAGAGATTTGCTGCTACTCACGGAACCTTAAGGCAAGATCTTGCTGCCATACAACATGAGCTACAAATGTTACACAATCATATTGGAAGTGTAAAATCAGAAAGAGAACAGCAAATAATGGGTCTTTTAGATAAAATCGGGAAGATGGAAGCTGATCTTCAAGGTGCAGAGCCTATTAAGATGGAACTAAATCAGGCAAGAACAGAAGCGCAGAGCTTGCTTGCAGCTAGGGACGAACTTATTTCAAGGGTTCAGCAATTGACAGAAGATCATCAGAGGGCTCACATGGATTTGCAACAGGTTCCGGTTTTGGTGTCGGAACTTGAGAGCCTTAGACAAGAGTATCAGCATTGTAGGTAATTATTCAAATTAAAGCTGTTAGTGTGCAATAGTGTAGTATTTGACTGAATTGTGTTTGGTGAATGTGTTTTTCTTGGACATTGGTTGCAACAATATATTCGGACATGTTACTATAATTATGAACGTGCTGCTTAAACTGCTGTTTTTGAAATCTACACAAATCAGGAAACAAGTTTGTTACCAGATTTGTTGTATCCACCCATATGCTTCTTATATCGAAAGAGAACAATATTACTATTAGTCTTGTGGTCTATTTGTGCTTAAAAGGTCTGAGAATTGTGTATTAGTGTGACCACCATTAAATCTTAGGACATGTCCTTTTCTTTTCTGCTTATATTTTGCTCCTAAAGGAATTGAAATGAGCCAAGTAGCTGGTTTTTTCTGGCCAAATTATTGGTTTTTGTGAAGTGACCTTTTATGAGGACATGGTTTTAGTAGGTAATTATTTTGGGTCCGAAATAGCATTGGTAAATTGCTGGAACTTTTGGTGGGATTGCTATGTTGGTGATATTTAGTTAATCAGAGATTGTGAATTGTGTTTGTGTAAGTGGTTTAGACTTATGAAGTCTTTCGTATTGGTGATTTGGTCCTTTGATTTAATTTTTCCGTCTTATATGAGAGCAAAAGGAACACGTTGTAATGAGGTTTTGTTGAAGCTATGAATGTTTAAGTTTTGTCAATTTAGGCGTTTCAGTACATGATATCTTTTTAGATACTTGTGTGAAACTATTGGGCTCATATAGGAAATACTAAGCTTGTGGGTGCTATATCTGATGATATTGCATCATTTAGTGAAATAGTTAAATTAAAAGCTTAATAAATATATTGTTGAAGTTGATCAGTAATGTACACGTGGTTTTGTGGTCTTTCAGGGCAACTTATGACTATGAGAAGAAATTATACAACGACCACCTTGAATCTCTTCAGGTCATGGAAAAGAACTATATGACCATGGCCAGCGAGGTAGAGAAGCTTCGAACAGAATTAAAGAAACATGCTGAAAATGACAAGAGGGCGGCAGGTACAACATTGTTAATCCGATTATGTTTCTGTTTTTGTCTTGTTACAATCTTGTAATGGAATTGATTTTTTTTACAACCTTACATAGCAGCCGCGCCTTATGCTGGGTTTGCTGGCCATAATGACAAAGAAGCTTCTGGCCACTATCCTGCAGTACAGAACACATATGATGATGCCTATGGTGTTCCACAGGTTTAAAGAATCCTTCTGATATAGCTTGAATTTGTATATGCTTAACCTAGGGGTGGAAATTCCTGACACAAATATTAACCGGTTAGGGTTTGGGCTAAAAGGTTCAAGTCGTAAACCAGTCAACCCACCTAACCTGTTTAATAAACAGGTCATGTTTGGGTGGTATTGTGGATAAATAGGCTGGGTTATTGATAAACTAGTTGACGCGCCAAGTTGTTTAATATTAGAATTAGAGAAGTAAAAATATAAACCTGCCAACCCGTTTGCAACCCACTTGACCCCCCCCTAGTTTAGATCAACAGGTTACGCGGAATAAGCATGTTCAGTCAGGGGTGGTTATTTTGGCATGATTAACTAAAGGGCGTAATTGGGTTAGGTTATACCAACCTGAAGCCGACACAAATTGCCACCACTCTAAACCTGATATTATATGCACGTGAATTTGACAGTATGAATTTAACAAAGATGAAGTGACCTAGATGTTTATCTTTGGTGCATGAAGCAACCCTTAAAATTTTGTTCAATTTGATCTTTCCTTCTAGTGTTCATTATTCATGTTGACAACTAATCGTTTGACAGGGACGTGGTCCGCTCCCTGGAGGTGTTGCCGCTGTACCAACTGACGGGAATACTGCGGTTGGAGCTCAAGCTGGGCCTGCTGCTGCAAGGGCTGGTTATGATGCTTACAGGGGATCTGGACCTGCTGGTCCAGGTTACGATATGCAAAGAGGACCTGGACAGGCTGTTCCTGGTTACGATGTGCAGAGAGGACCTGGTTTTCCTAAAGGACCCGGTGCACCAGCCTATGATCCACAACGCGGACCTAGTGCATCTGCTTATGATCCTCAAAGACCTGGTGGACCTTACGATGCACAAAGAGGTTCTAATGCACCAGCTTATGACCCACATAGAGGACCTACTGGACCTGGTTATGACTCATACAGAGGACCTGGTGGACCAGCGTATGATAGACAAAGAGGACCTCCAGTACCCGGTTATGATCCACGTAGAGGATCCAACACTGATGCACAGAGGGGACCACCGTATGATGGACAGAGAGGACCCCAGTTCGGTGGGCCTGGGTACGATGTGCATAGGGGAACTAGCTTTGAGTCACCCCAAGGTCTTTCTGGGCCCCAAGGGCAGCCGATGCAGCAGGCTAACAATGCTTCTTTTGGTTCTATGGCACCAAATGCTCATGCTGGAGGTGGTTTTCAGGGAGCACAGGCGCAACCACCGCCACCACCAGCAGCAGATGGCAACCACCCTGGTCGCAGATAAGCATTGCTCTTGTTTCAGGATCCGGACTTATTCTTGATTTTGTTTCCATCTGCCAAGTACCCATGATATTTTTTGGTAGATGTTGTAAGGTACGATGAGAATTGTGACAAGAGGACTCAGTCTGAGGTTCCTTTTGTTGGAAGTAATTTGCTAAATACATAACATTATTGCAGCATTTACTCTTTCATATTTCAAGTAGTTATATAGAACAGAAATACAAATGAAACCCTTTTGCTATAAGAATTGCATCTTTTATCGACTTCCATATATATCGTTCAAAAACTGTGGTTTGATCTGAGCCGTGAGCTTGAGAACACAGACTTTAAGTTGAGTTCCGACTTGCCTCGTTTACAGTTGGCTTGTTCTACACTTGTTAAGCTTAGTGAATAATGTTGCCATTAGGCTATGTTATTTTACCACGTAAAAGGATATCAAATGGACATCTCTTTAACCTGTTTTTTCTAAATTGTATTTTTAGTATATGTCATAGTAACTTTTTCCATATGCCGACCCACCCACTACTTTGTTTTATGGCAATTTGGCCATTAAATTAGTTAGGTAGGCAATCTCAATAGCATGTGAGCATCCTATAAAGGGAAAACATCATTCTACTTAATGGTCTTAAGTCTTAACGATCTTGACATGCACTTCGTTGTTTACCCATGACGTGTGACAAGAGGGGACCCAGTCGACTCAGCTTAATAATTTAACTAGCTTTAGTTTTGAAAACTTATATTTGGTAAAGCAAATGTTACTAGAACGGTTGGCATTATTCTATACGCAATATAAGCATTAAGAAAAGAATTAAGATTTCTAATACTGTTAAGTATACCAAGAGATATATAATTTATTACATTTATAATTTCTCACATAACTCTTACTAGTATTAGTTACGAAAATAACTTTATGCCGTTACTATCCGAACAGTTATTGCCGTTTAAAGAACTTAAAATCTTAGTGGCTTAAAATTTGTAATGCTAAATAAATTGATCCATGATATATAACAAAATAATCGATTTTAAAAATATATTTAGTTTCATTGTGAACATTATCATAAAGTATTCTAAATCTACGAATAGTAGTAACCTTTTTTTTTTTTTTAATTTTTTTTTTTAATTTTTTTTTTTACATTCATCTCTTTAACAAAAAATGAACACATCCTTAAATCCATATCTATGTAATTTTTAGCTAATTTAAACCTTTTGAAAATCTATATAATTTTAACGGCAAAGAGGCACAGTAGGATTGCGGAAAACAAAACGTAAACTCCACGTCTAGATGCTTTTTTATATATCTATGCCGTTCAAATAATAATAATAATAATAATAATAATAATAATAATAATAATAATAATAATAATAATAAAATAAATAAATAATAATAACAACTTAGTTTTTGCTTTTTCATAAAAATCGCCTTTTATGTACTTAAGATATTGGGGTACGTTTGCTACAACTTGTAGGCCGAAAAGAAAAACATATAAGGCCCTACAGCTTTGATTATTTAACATTTATTGATTATTTGAAGCCTTAAATAGTCAGATCTTTAATAATAACATGTGAAAAAAAAATATGTGACTGACTTTATATATAATACAAGGTTCTAAAAAGTCGGGGCCTTCATTGCAGCCTATATTCCTAGCTCTAGAAGCTTAACCCTTTAGCCACCCCGATTCTTTGTAATAACCTTTTTCATATGTCGACCAACCACTACTTTATTTTATGACAATAAATAATAGCATGTTATAACGTTTTATGTCGACCAACAACTGCTTTATTTTTTGTCAATACTGATCAGTAGCATGTGAGCATCCTATAAAGGAATGACAACATTTTACTAATTTGGTCAATGATCTTGACAGCTGACATGCTCTTCTTTGTTTTCCCATATCAAAAATTTCAAACTTACGGAGTATTACACAATAATTAATCTTGTATCACGTACACAAGAGGTTACAACAACATTTTAAAACACATTGAATGGAAAGGATTTTGTAAAAATTACTAAGTTCTTAGTTTTTGCTTAATTGGGATTACCATGCACTGATTTCATCTTCATTTCACAACATTTGATAAATTCACACATCGAATTATATGATGAACCATTAATCCCCAATGCTTCCTTTGCACTTTCTCTTAATGCTTTCACTTTGTCTCTCATTAGCTTTCCTTCTTCACCCTTCAACAAACTCCTTACCATCTTCTCTATCTCGTCCCTCCCTACCACCTTCTTTGCCGGCAAAGTGATGTAATACAGTTATCCAAACACTCAGCAAACTCAGTTTACACAAATGTACAAGTCAAGACAAGTCACCACAAGTCAAGACTACAACTGTACAAGTCTTTACAGCCATGTGGAAGAATGTAATAGCTTAGCTTATGATAGTTATAGTTGAGTAGTTAAAAGTAGTTACTAGATATTTTCTGTAGATATTTTTAGTAGCTGTATGTATATAAGCTACAATGTAGCTTCACTTGTACTTAACAATTTCATTTCTATCAATATCATTTCACCTTCAACTATGTGTTTTTACTTTCTCTATATGGTATCAGAGCCTCACCACAACAAACTGTGGTGAGTAACTAACTCTGACCATCACAACCATATTTTCCGATCAAAATAACTGAATTTCCACCATAACAGAATTTCCCGCCATTATTCTTTTAACTCAAAATCACCATTAAACACCATCATTTCCGCACAACAACCACCATAAATCATCATAACACCATCGTAAATCATCACAACTCACTGAAAATCATCATCAACCACTTAAATTCAAGAAAATTGATCATATTCAATTACTATCATCAAATTCTTCACAGTAACAATATCAAACACCATGACTACATCATCTTCAACGCCATCTTCTTCTTCATTGAACACCACTGATATCACATCACCATTCCATCCATTGTACTTTCATCCCAATGATCATCCAGGAATGCTACTCATCTCAAGAAAGTTAGTTGGTTCAGAAAACTATGGAACTTGGAAAAGATCAATGTTAATAGCTTTAAGTGCCAAGAACAAATTGAAGTTGATCAATGGAGATTATGCAGAACCATCTGTTACATCAGACTTGAGGCCTCATTGGGAGAGGGCAAATGACATGCTCATATCTTGGATCTTGAATACAGTATCTGAACAGATAGGTAATAGTCTCACTTTCATCAATTCTGCATCTGCTCTATGGAATGAACTGTTTGATCATTATTCACAACTAGATGGTCATAGAATCTATCAGCTTTCAAATGAAATTGTTGACCACAAGCAGTCTAACAGTACCATAGAGGTTTACTATCAGAAACTTAAAGGTTTGTGGGATGAATTAGATGCAATTGAAGCACCATATGCATGTACTTGTCAATGTGTTTGTGAAAATGGGAAAGAAAATGGTGAAAGGGAACAGAGGAAAAGACTCATTCAATTCTTAATGGGGTTAGATGACAGTTACACTAGCATTAGGGGTCAAATCTTGCTTATGCAACCCTTGCCAACACCTGCTAAAGCTTACAGTATGATGAGACAAGAGGAAAAGCAAAGGGACACTCAAAAACAGGCAATCAACACTCCTATTGCTCTCAACACCTACAAATCACCATTTCCTAACACCACTGATAGAAGGAACAATAGCAATCCAGTCATCCCAAACACTCAGAATGAGAGGAGAAACAATTTTAGGAAGGGAATTCACTGTGCTTATTGCAAGAAGGAGGGGCACTCAAAAGAAGAATGTTTCAAGCTACTTGGATACCCTGTTGGCCATCCTCTGCACAAGAAGTACTTGCCTCCATCACAAAGAACTCAAACTAATATCAGACACAGGACAGTGAACATGGCTAAAGGGGAAGGAACTGACAACATTGAGCAAGACTCTACACAATTCAGTCCATTGGATCAAGTATCAACCTCCAATTCTGATGAATCACATGTCTATGCTAGGATGGATCAACTCCAAAACCAACTCAACCAAGTTCTTCTCATGATGCAGAATAATCAGACTGATCCAAGTTGTAGCTACTCTGCACCACATGTAGCAGGTATACTCTCCTTCAATCCCAAAGTTACAGTTCCTCAATCACTTATTGGTATTCATTCTTTTCATACTAGAGCTAAAGTTTACAGTTTCATTGCTTCACACCTAGTTAACACACAAACATACTACATTTGGATTGTGGACAGTGGTGCCACTGACCACATTTGTATCTCACTCACACTCATGCATAATCTTAACAAACTCACCACACCTATCATTGTCTCACTACCAAATGGAGCATCTGTCAAGGTACATATCACTGGATCAGTACACCTAAACAACAAACTCACCCTTCATAATGTTCTTTACATCCCCACTTTCACTTATAACCTCATTTCCATAAGTAAACTGTTACATCACACACTTGCATCAGTTACCTTTACTCATGATAAGTTCATCTTTCAGGGCCATGATGGCAGCCATACCTATGGTACCTTACATGGTGGACTCTACCTCCTACCTACTGCATCTTCATCTCACCACACACCAACCTCAACTGTATATACTCACACCAGCAACTCTCATCTGTGGCATGCTAGGCTAGGTCATACCTCTTTTCCTGTAATTCATAGAATAAAGTCACTTTCTGTACCTATCAATTCTACTCTAGATATCAAGTGTAATATCTGCCCAATGGCAAAACAACATGTACTTCCTTTCTCAACCAGTCAATCACATGCTAAAGCAAAATTTGAACTTGTTCATATTGATGTGTGGGGTCCATATAAGCATCAAACAGTAAATAAATGCACATACTTTCTCACCATAGTTGATGACTATTCAAGGGCAACATGGACCTATTTATTACCAAGCAAACACCATGTATTCTCAACTTTTCAAACCTTCCATAATTATGTCAAAACACAGTTTAACTCAAACATAAAAGTCATCAGGAGTGACAATGGTACTGAGTTTCTAAATTCATCATTCACAGCATACACTCAGGCCAATGGTATTGTTCACCAAACCACATGTCCCTATACACCTCAACAAAATGCTAGGGTAGAAAGAAAACATAGGCACCTACTTGAGATGGCCAGGGCAATACAATTTCAAGCTCATTTTCCTATCCACTTATGGGGTTATAGTGTACTAGCTGCCACCTATCTAATCAACAGAATACCATCCAGAATCTTACAAAACAAAACACCATTTGAACTACTTCATGGAAAACCACCTTCACTGGACCATTTGAGGATTATTGGTTGCTTAGCACATGTTTATCATCACACCACTGATAAATTCAACACAAGGTCAACACCTACAGTCCTTGTTGGATACCCACACAATCAGAAAGGTTATCTTCTACATGACCTCAAAACACACAAAACAATTGTTAGCAGGAATGTGCTTTTTGATGAAACATGCTTTCCATTCCACAAATCAACCAACTCAACTCCAATACCATTATTCTCACCTTTCACAGCTACACCTCATTTTATACCCAATCCCACACCAAATACTTATACACAGATTCACAATGATGCTTCACCAACTGAGTCCACAACTCCTATACCTACATCTGAACCAGCTCATGATGACATCAACACTGAATCAACTTCTTCAACCACACCACCCATTCATACAACTGGTCCACACACTCGTTCTTCAACACCTACTACTTCAAACACCAACACCACACCTAATTTACCATCTCCAATCCCAACTGCTTCAACTGACATTCTTTCTGACTCACATCCAACATCATCACTTGATCCATCACCATCACCACAACCTGAACCAATCAGGAGAGCATCAACCAGAACCAAGACTTTACCTACTAGATTTCAAGATTTCATTCTTACAAAATCAAAAACCAATAATGTCACTGCATCCAAACATCATCACTCTCATTATATTAATTATTCAAATCTTTCATTTCCATCACTTCATTTCATTAACAACATTGATAAAGTCACTGAACCAACCACTTATTCACAAGCTTCCAAAAATCCAAAATGGGTTGAGGCAATGAAATTGGAAATAAAAGCTCTAGAAAAGAATAATACTTGGAAGTTTGTTCAATTACCATCTGGCAAGTCAGCAATAGGAAGCAAGTGGGTCTTTAGAATCAAACACAATGCAGATGGTTCAATTGAGAGGTATAAGGCAAGATTGGTAGCCAAGGGTTTTCATCAAAAGGAAGGGACAGATTATAATGAGACATTTGCACCAGTTGCAAAAATGGCAACTGTGAGGACTATGTTAGCAATTGCAGTGCATCATGGGTGGATAATAGAACAATTGGATGTGAACAATGCATTTCTTCATGGAGACTTACATGAAGATGTCTACATGCAAATACCTCAAGGCTATACACATTCTCTCCCTCCTAACACTGTATGCAAACTCACAAAGTCCCTCTATGGATTGAAACAAGCAAACAGGCAATGGTTTGAGAAACTCACCTCATTTCTTCTCTCTATTGGCTTCAAACAAAGCTATGTTGATACCTCTCTGTTCACTCTCACCAAAGACCAATGTTTCATTACTCTTCTAGTCTATGTAGATGACATTCTCATTGCTGGCAATAACAGACAACTGATTCAAAGCATCAAGGCCAATCTTGATGCAAAGTTTAGCATCAAAGATTTAGGACCTCTTCATTATTACCTTGGGATAGAGTTTCTCCGAAACTCCACTGGTTTAGCCATGAGTCAGAGAAAGTATGCAATTGATCTAGTGAAACATGCAGGTCTGCTTGATACCAAACCTTCTGCAATCCCACTTGATCCTACAATCAAGCTAACCATGACAGATGGCACTCCTATCTCAGACCCCTCATCTTACAGAACTTTGGTTGGAAAGCTACTCTATCTCACCATAACAAGACCTGATCTTGCATTTGCAGCTCAAGCTCTCAGTCAGTTTCTACAAAGTCCTACAAGTCTTCATATGAATGCATTGACCAAGGTGATCAGATACATTAAGCTCACAACCTCTCAAGGTTTGTTCTTCCCAGCCAAAAATGATCTTCACTTAACTGCTTTCTGTGATAGTGACTGGGCCAGTTGCCCATTTTCAAGAAGGTCAGTTACTGGGTATGGTATTTTCCTTGGTCAAAGCCTCATTTCATGGCAATCAAAGAAACAACTTGTTGTCTCCAGATCCTCCACAGAGGCTGAGTATAGAGCATTGGCAGACTGTACTTGTGAGGTTACTTGGTTGAAGTGTCTACTCAAAGAATTCAAAGTCAACACAGCAGCTCCTATTCCTATCATGTGTGACAATGTATCATCAATAGCCCTTGCTTCCAACCCTGTTCAACATGCCAGGACAAAACATATCGAAATTGACTGTCACTTTGTAAGAGACAAGGTTAGAGCAGGCATCATTCTACCATCTTATGTTTCTACCAAACACCAGGTTGCAGACATTTTAACCAAAGGGCTTCCCAAACCTCTTCATTATAACTGTCTATCCAAGTTGTGCATGAGTAATCCTTACTCACTGCCAACTTGCAGGGGGGATGATGTAATACAGTTATCCAAACACTCAGCAAACTCAGTTTACACAAATGTACAAGTCAAGACAAGTCACCACAAGTCAAGACTACAACTGTACAAGTCTTTACAGCCATGTGGAAGAATGTAATAGCTTAGCTTATGATAGTTATAGTTGAGTAGTTAAAAGTAGTTACTAGATATTTTCTGTAGATATTTTTAGTAGCTGTATGTATATAAGCTACAATGTAGCTTCACTTGTACTTAACAATTTCATTTCTATCAATATCATTTCACCTTCAACTATGTGTTTTTACTTTCTCTATACAAAGCTTCCGGACGCATGGCCACTTTCACCTCCTCTACGAGTGTAGAGGCGTTTAGTCGTTGCTCTGCGTGCAATGGCCATGCAATCATCGGAACACCGGCTGCTATGCTTTCACAAACGGAACTCACTCCACAATGGGACAAAAACCCTCCTACGGACCCATGGTTTAATATCTCTACCTGTGGGGCCCACAATGGGATGCCTAACCCGAGTTTTTCGTTCCTAGCGAGGAATCCTTTCGGAAGGAAATATGATGGTTCAGATTTATCTGGACCATCACCACCCCCTGCAACGAAGTAGGCACCATCAGCGGTGCTGCATGCAGGCGGTGGACGTACAACCCAAACAAATCTTTGTTGGCTTAGCTCTAACCCCCAAGCCAACTCAGTTATTTGCTCAAGTGAGAGTGTCCCTCCGCTCCCAAAAGATACAAAAAGCACAGATTCACTTGGTTGCATATCAAGCCACTTGATTACCTTACTCTCCTTAGAAACAACCGGGTCAACGTCACTCGTCAATGGTCCGATATCATAAATAGGTACCTTCAAAAGTGACCTAAAAGTTTCATTATACTTTAACGCATCAAGAAATCTAGGCTCCATATCTCTCCATGTGTTAATCAAAATTCCATCAGGCAAAGTAGCAAAATCTTTTCCCATCCGTACATACTCATCATACTCCCGGTTGTTCCGATCCAGCATAGGATCAGGCACATTTTCACACTGGATCGGCACACAACCAGGGATATTCAACGGATCTGTCCGCTCAACATATTGGCCGGACACTTCCTTATCAAGAATAGGCAAGTACGTAACTAGACCAACAGTTCGTGCAAGAATAGAGGTGAATACGTACTTTTGCATGCCAAACTCATCCGCTATAGGAAGTGACTCAGTAGAGAACATGTCTGCTATAATGACATCAGGACGTCGCTTCATGGATGAGATAGCAGACCTTATACCTTGTCGTGCTTCCCTCATCATGACAACTAAATGAGTGAAAACAGTGTCCTCGGGTCGAAGTACGTCAGACATGTCGTGTAATGGGATTTTGACGATGTTAATGTTGCTCTTCGTGAAGGAGGAGATGAGTTGTGACTCCACGGGTGAGGATTCGGTGGTGACAGCAAGGATCGTGACGTGGCGATGGTGATGGGTGGCGATACGGTTGCCTAGTAATAGGACCGGGACTAAGTGTCCCATACCAGGGCTTGATATTATTACTACGTGAAGCTTTTGGTGTTCCATTATGATTATGTTGTTCGTGGTGTACTCACTCATATATTCATGACTATATATACAGCCAATGCACATTATTCCTTCCGTACTAAAATAATTGTTTACCAAAAAAAAAAAAAAAAAAAAAAAAAAAAAAAAAAAAGTAGTTTTCCACAAATATATATAGGCAATAAAGTCAATTTATTAAAATGACTAAAATTCCTCTTTTTTTTTTTTTCTTCACCACATGCAACCTCTTTCGTCTCGTCTCTTTTTCTTGAAATTTCGAAAAAAAACAAAAACAATCTTGTACATATCCAATCGACGTGATCATCATCATTCATTCATATACATGCAAACAAAAGAGGTGTACTTGAAAGTAACAACATAAACGACATCCAAACACACATTCACATCTCCGATCCAAAAATGAAGCATGTGGTCTCCACTCTTTTAGAGGAGGTTGATAGCGATATTTTCTGGTGTGGTTCGTCGGAAAAAGTGAGGTTTGTAACAAGTTATGTAATTATAAATTAACAGAAATTTGATACACTCATATAAAAGTATTCACAAAGACAATCCACTCGCTAAGGTTACATCCCACAAAAAATCAATCACCCGCTAACACTTTAGCGAGTAGATTGTTTTTGTAAATACTTTTACGTGGATGTATCACTGCTCTAATTAGTAACTGTTCTTCATGTTATTGGTTTTTAATTTAAAAAAAAATGAAAACTTAAAAAAAATAAAATAAAATAAATTAGGGAAGAAGAAAAGGACGGTTTATGCAATTTACTGCTTGAGAAACTTTAAAAATTTATTTTAGTCTATGCGGGAAATGAAAAAATATGACATGAAAAAATAAAATAAAAAATGACGTTGATATGTTTTTACTGACATGGATATTTATTCAATCATATTGGTAATAATTACACAAAACAAGTTACATTACCTAACTTGTCAATAAACTGATTGTAATTTATATTTGTAGAAATCGGGAAGTTCGATTCTATTATACTAGTAGGTACCCGCCGCTGCACATGTGACTAAATTTTCTAGCAATGTGATTTTATTCGGTCATACTTTTTTAAACAATTAATTTACAAAAAATAATAACTTTAGTTAAGTCAGTAGTATAATTGCAAGTAGTTAAAGGTTATGTGATTGTCAACGTGTTGTTGCGGTGACAAGGAGGCGGATATTAGTTGCATGACGATGTAAGAGGTCGTGGTGGTTGACATTAACGGGTAGTTGCGAATAACTGAAAGGTTGCGTAATCACATTCACATACCTATACATATCATTAATAACGTAAAACTTTTTGATGCGTTTAGCATGTAATCTCCAAGATCCAAAAGAAGACTTCTATATAAGCTGTATGTAAAAGTTACAATTTTAAAGTAAAAATAGTTCAAGTATATAATTTTGTATTAATAGTTGTATAATTGTTTGCATTTGCATTTAGATATTTAGCAGGAATATCTTACCTATGCGAAGTTACCATATTGTGTATCTGTTTGATTCTAATGCACGACTATTAACATATATTTGATTTTCACTAATGGGCTTTTAAAAATACACAAAAAAATGCATAGACTTATTGGGCTTTGAAAATAAACTCGATCGGTTATACTTAAATATTAGGGTTTTTGTTTCGGTCATATACGCAGCCTCTCTTTCTCTAAACTATGCTCACACGACACTTCATCTTAATTTCTCAATCATATTTTTTCCTCTCTTCTTTAGATTCAATCATTTCTTGTCGTTGTTTTTATGCTTTCGAGACCATATTGTGTATCTGTTTGATTCTAATGCACGACTATTAACATATATTTGATTTTCACTAATGGGCTTTTAAAAATACACAAAAAAATGCATAGACTTATTGGGTTTTGAAAATAAACTCGATCGGTTATACTTAAATATTAGGGTTTTTGTTTCGGTCATTTACGCAGCCTCTCTTTCTCTAAATTATGCTCACACGACACTTCATCTTAATTTCTCAATCATATTTTTTCCTCTCTTCTTTAGATTCAATCATTTCTTGTCGTTGTTTTTATGCTTTCGAGCTTCTGAATCCTTTACATTTAATTTTAAAAAAAAATCAAGCATAAATTATAACAATAAATATTATCATCTCTTTTAAAGTTTTTTTTAGTGCATTAGAGTGTTTTGTTGATGATTAAATACTTTTGTGTAAAATTCAATCCTCTCATGTTTTCATGGATATATACTTTGGTGTCTTTTTGTCTTATCTTATTTGTTATTATTCAAGATATTAAAAAAAAAAAAAAAAAAGTACATGTGATTGCAATATCATTTTCATATGGTATAAAACTTCAAATTTATATTTTTTGCTGATGTACTCTTGTTTTTTATTATTAATTTAGTCCATGTCAATTCAATTATTTAAGTCTGAAGTAAATAATATGGAGTAGTACCAGGTATTTTTGTGGGGGGCCGAGCATTGAGGTATTGGATTGTCTCAACGTTAAATGTTCCTATTTTTTGTGTTAAACAAGTTTGTACAAATTTTTTATTGCAGAAAAGTAGAGAATAATTTGGTTCGATCAGATCGGATCTTTGTGTGGAAGCAAAAGCCAAAAGTGGCGGCTTCACTTTGAGGTGTTACTTGGGTTTTCCTAGCTAGCATGATTTCACTTTGAGCTGTACATGATTTCAATTCTTGAAATGCATTCTTTTAAGTCTTTGGGTTATTAGTATAAAAATAGATAGTAGCTTGTTAGTTTGTACTATGTGATAAAATTGTTGTACTTTTGAGTGAGGGGGTGGTTTAAGAAGAGTATTAATTACATGTGTTGAATTGATGTGTTTATGCTTTAAATAATTGTACGTAATACTTTTTTATTTGTATTTACTTAAAAATCTATTTTAAAAATATTAAAAAGTTAATAAGAGAGAATGTGCAACATGCATTATAAGTAGTATAGATAGACATAATCCAATCATTTATAACTTTTTAAAAATTTGTACTATTAAGAGTAACATGGTAAACTTGATCATGAATTAGTTTATCAACATAAAGTCTTTGACTAAGACGGTTTCGTGAATTTTGAAGACCTTTGCCACATCACAGTAACATGAAAATTTTATACATGTGCAATATATATGGTGCAAAAGTTGTTTTAGTCATATACAAACAATAGAAAAGCTAAAGGCAAATGATCTAAAGTTGTCACATACATAATATAAATCACTTTTTAAACCTTTTTTGACGATACATAAGATATTCATTAATGTTAAAGGTATTAGGCCTTTGGTAATGATTTTCTAAAAAAAATAAAAATTAAAAAATAAAGTCGACGATGTCATTTCGTAAACCTTTAAACAGTAGCTTGAAAAGAAAAGATAAAGATAATGTTGAAAAATCTCTAAATTATAAGGTGTGAAGTGAAACTAACACAAATAGTATATATATCATGTGAAGAGATCCGGTAAGAAGAAAAAACTAAAATAAGAAAAATAAGAAGTATTTCTAGCCACACATTTCAAATTGAAGAGAGAATTTTAAAAAGAGATGCATCTATTTTTGTAGATTCATCTGAAATGTGTGGTTATAGTTTCTTTTTACCATTTTAATTTTAATTTTTCTTCTTATTTAATTCTAACTCTATATATAAGTATAACTTTCCTCACCCGCTCCACCAAAACTCTATCCCATGTTTTCAAACACCAAATAATTTTGTTAATAAAGAGTGTTCATAAGTCACTTGCATCAAATAATTTTGTTCATAAAGAGTTTTCATAAATCACTTACAACAAATAATCTTGTTCTTAAACTTTGAATAAAACATTATATCTTAAGTTTATAAACACATTTCCAAGTTATGCTAAAAATTATACTAAAAGGAGATGATTTGCACATTTCCATATTTGATTAGGACACCCTAAAAAATAAATTAAACAGTTGTACTGTAAATATAAATTGTTTTAATTGTGTGTACATTGAGTGTTCCAATCAAATTTTGAGTGTGCTAATCACTTTCCTATACTAAATGAGCACCGATGGCTATAATCAATGTGCCCTTACAACTTTGGAGGCCTTGCGCCATCGATCACCGTGCTCATGCTCAAATCAAGCTATGTCCTTGACTAATATGTAAAAGAAAACATGGTTCTATATCTTTTTTTTAGAGCACAGAATCCCTTTAAAGCTCATTTTTCATTATACGCGAGCTTTATTGAAGGGGTTCTATTTCACAATCTCTAGTAGTGATATGTGATTGACTTTTTAACCTTTTTACTTGCGCATGTGAATATAATTTATATCGAACCCTCGACTTTTTATAGAAGAGGTCTTGGCATCACTAACAAAAAGTAAAAACACCACTTCATTCTAATGTTTCTTTTTTCCTATGTTCATATATGATTATACAATGTCATAATCAAACTGAATTCAAAACTTAGCATTGATCGACTATATTCATTAGTAACACAAACTATGCATAGTTTTGTAACTCTTTTAGTAAGTTTTAACAAGTAATTGAGTTGATAAGAACTCAAGAGCATTGATTGATGCAAGTGTTAATGAATTTATTTGTATTTGTAATAGACTAGTATTGATATTGTATTTCTAGCACTTGATTCATACCATCTTCTTCTCTAAACTTAAACAGATACAATCCATTTTGAGACACAATATCCTTCGGCCCAAATTTTCCCTACATTCTAACTAGATTGTGCCTTAGCTCATAGTAAGACATTTTACGGCCAACAAAGTGTTCACATAGTGTTAACAACCACTTTTTACTAACTTCTGGTAGTAATTCATCATCAAACATCACAACTTCCCTTCCATCCTCTATTATTGTAGGAATCAGACTTAGCTTATTCACAACCATTTTTGTATTAGGTTTTACAGTGTTAGCAAATGATTTTACCATAGTATTCTCGTTCACATTCTCACTATTCACCATGTCTCCATTCTTACTACTGATGTCACAAGTCTTATCATTATGGTCTCCATTTGCCTTATTCCCACTCATTTTATCAATACTACTGTTATTCAATTAGACAAGTGTAGTATGACTTGCAACGTTTCCAACAACATCATTCATATCATTACAAACACATTAATCAATACCTTCCTAACAGATTCACTTAGAGGAGGAAACTTATCAGCATTCACAGACTCCCCTTCCTCTGCCCCTTACATTTCGTACCCTCCTTTGCCCCAATATTGTTTCCATTCTTATTCTTGACCCCAATTCTCCCTATTTCCTTTGCCTCATCCCTTTCAACCCTCTTTTCAATGCCTTTATTCTTCATTAGCTCACAATTAGTGTCTTTATACTTATTTGGAACTTTAGTCTTTCTCTTTGAAGGTCTTCCTTTATCCGTCAAGGTTTAGAATTTAGAATTACACTAGAATTGAAGGATTAATGAAGGTTTTTAAGTGATTTTAATGATGGAAAAAAAAGGAGGGAAAATTTGTTAGAGGAGAGACAACAAAAAATAAAATAAAATAAATAAATAAAAAAAATAAAAAAATAAAAAAAGCCCTATGCACTCTTGGATGCAATCTTATCACTCGTATGTTGTTTATCAAATACTTTGGAACCTTGGTCTCTAACCACTCATATGTTGTTTTTATATAGTTATATGACTACCATATAAGCAAAACACTAATGTATATGTTTAATAACTACTAGCAGGTACTCGCGCGTTGCAGCGGCGGGTACCCTGAAATAAAATTTTTCAATGGAATTAATAAAAATGTCACGGGATGTCATTCAGACACCTAAATTTGCTTGGTCACAGCTTTGTGTATTGAGTCGAGTCTTAGTCACAGGTCCATGTCTAGGTTAAGATGGAGAGTTGTATATTGTGTTTAAATGATTGTAATATTAGGTGTAGGGGTGTTTTTAATGCTATTAATGTAGAATGAGGGTTGTATGTTATGTTTAAATGATTGTAATATTGTGTGTAGGGATATTTTTAATGCTATTAATATAGAATGAGGGTTGTAGATTGTGTTTAAATGATTGTAATATTAGGTGTAGGGGTGTTTTTAATGCTATTAGTGTAGAATGAGGGTTGTAGATTATGTTTAAATGATTGTAATATTGGTGTAGGAGTGTTTTTAATGCTATTAATGTAGAATTCTAAGAAAAGTGGGCTGAATTTCGATTCATGCTAGTTTTTGTTGTACACAATGCTTTGGTTGTTGTAATTATAAAAATTACTTGTTTTAAAGTGTTGTAAATCATGCATCATTTTGTGTACATCTGAATTTTTTGAAGAGAGAGTAATTCCTCAATTATAAGAAGTATAACCATTCAAACATTATCAAGTGCACAAACATATCAGTTGAAAGAGGCTACTGTGCCAAGGATTTGATTCCGAAAACATGCATATAGATGAAAATGTATGTATTGGTCAGACATTTTATCCATCTTGCTATAGGGTATTTAATGATGTAAATTTAGTTTTAATTGATTTAATTTAATGATAAAGTGAGTAAATATGACAAATATGATGTTTATATTGAGCATATATGGCATTATGACTTTTATTTAGGTAAATATTATATTCTAAGGTTTAAAATAGAGATATTTGGAATTAACCTTAAAAATAGAAATAGTGATAATAAATAAAGTATTTAACTATTTATAGGGTTTACCAATAAATCTATAAATCGAATTAATTAACCTTCTACCAAAAAGTCTAAAATTAAAATAGTAATACCTATTCCCTTTGTATCTCTCAGTTTTCCTTGGAATGGGATTCTCCCAAATCTCTTAATTAGATTCCGTATAATGTTACAATTATTATACTCGTAAAATTCGTTTTCCTAAAGCCTTGTAATTTAAGCTATATATATAAATCCTATATGCAATACGTGACAATAAATCATTATATTATGACAAAAATACACCGTTGGACCCTAAACTTTCCACAAATCGTCGCCATGGCCCTTAACTTTTCAAAATCGTCGCCTGACGTCCAAAACATGGGAATTAGAGGCCGAATGCATCCCTTGACCACTTTTGTCTTGGTCAACGCTTAAGTTTTGGTATATTCGCAAGGGCATAATAGGGAAACTACATTTTTCACCACACTATGGTTAAATCAACCATGACATACGACTTTAGGTACCAACTATGTACTACATTCTAGTTAATCAACCAAGATGGAGTGTTTGGGTTTTGCTCCCCCCCCCCTCCCACTATGTTTGTATTTGCTGACATAAATGGGTGTTTGTTTTTGGTCATAACAACAGTAAACACAATAAGATACAACAAACAAGATTAACCGAGAAATCGTAGAATTATATATGCATAATAGTGGCAAATGGCAATTAGACTACAAGAACATTAAAAGCCTAAAACAAGAACCCAAAAGACCTAATTAACCTACCCCTGGAAATACCCTAAATTAAGACCCCATTACACTAATTATTTTCAGCCATTTTCTGAACAAAATCTTCATGCATACTAATATTAGCATCAGCTTGACCATACACCTTGATCAAACTTGCAAGTAGGTCGATTTCAATGGCTTGGGTTTTCTTTAACGACTCCAAACTGTCAAGCGCCACACCACGCGGTCCCAAAGCTTCATTCTCCTAAATCAGCTCCCTACGCTTTGGTATCATCCTCTTGAGAAGATCAATTGCAGCACGAATAAGGTTTTTAAAAACCCCTGCTTCAACAGCCTCTTGACCAAACCAGAGGCTCATACGATCATGTAATCGTGGTGAATCGGCCAATTGTATGAGTTCATTCAACATTGGGAAATCTTCTTCCATTTGGAAATGTGAGGAAAAGCTTGTTGATGGGTTTATTGGGTTACGCGCTAAAGTTAATACCTTCGCAGTGAAGAGACGGTGAAGGGGTTTAATAACAAATTTTATTTCATACTTGGTCCCTAAGGTTGTCTAGATTTTCGTCAACGTAGTTTCAATTCCCGCCCAAAATGTAGTGACGTGTTCATAACATGCTACATTGAGTGTACAAGCGTAGGGAACTACGGTGTAATTTGTGAAATTAATTAATTGCACCCCATTAAATCCTTACTGATCCCATATGAAACTCTAAAACAATATATTCATCACTAAAATCACTAAACATAAAGACACAAATATAAACATTCGAACTTGCCATTACATTTGGTTTGTGAAAATTGTAAATGCCAAATAACCTTTACCATTTGCACGTTTGACTTCCTAAAGTCAAACTTGCCATTACATTTGGTGACCAACATAGGCATTGTCAAAATTGCAAATGCCAAATAACCTTTACCATTTGCACGTTTGACTTCCTAAAGTCAAAATTGCCATTACATTTGGTGACCAAGTAAGTAGCAACATACTTAAACGAAAATAGTTGTCTTAAGGTATTCAACCCATACATAAACTAGAATCAGTAAAAGAAATCTACCCCAGCTGTGGGGGAAGCTCGAGGGAGTTCCAACAGCCTCCTTGCCAAATCCCAATTCAATTTGATGTTTTCACTCTCATCAGTAGTCAAAGTGCAGTCAATGATATACATTTTCTTCAGTAAGGGGGAACATGCAAGTCTCAACCATATTATGGCTATTTCTTTCTCTGTTACAGGGAAAGAATGAAACACCACATTTTGAAGCTGCCCCGTGGTCATTCTGTTGATGGGTACATCAAATGAATCAATCTCCAAAGGTACATAAGTAAACGTGTATTAAGCTTGCAAAATGAGATAAATATTCATATGCACAACCATTGGAATTTAATAGGATGTCTTTCATACATATGCATTCCACTTACCTTGGTTACTAGCCTTTGCATATTTGGAGACCCACGAATCATTTTAACGATCAATGAAACCATTGCCTTATTACCAAAATCGACCCTGTATATATCTGAACAGTCTTGAGGGATAGAAAGGCCACACGGACACTCATCCAGGATGTACCTTCTTCCAACAACTATAAAAGGACAAATTTTCTTTAGTTTCAAAGCTAACATTGCATCAATGTTAGAAATTACTTTAACATTATGTAAGGTGAAGTAGAAAACGCGAAGAATAGGTCTTACATTGCAGTCTTCAAAATCCATGATAAGGGTCTCAAGTTTAGGAACATTTGACAACTGAAAGATATTGGAAGTTGTTATTGTCATAGGATGGTTCCAAATACCAAATGACAAATTTTACGTCTTCAAATTCCTAAGAATTGCAATATCCCATAGTCTTATTTCGCTTGTACTACAACGATCCAATTTTAGAGACTCAAGCAAGGGACAACCAACAACTAAGTCCCAAACTGTACCACTATGAAAATTGACATTACATAATTCTAAGTTGAGTAGCTTTGGAAAACTCCTAAAACTTGTCATAGTAGGAAAAGTGCAAAAATGAAGTTTTAGAAATGTCAACTCTTGGCGATAGTAAAGTTGGGTTGGCAAAGTAACTGGATTAGCATACCAGTTTCGAATTGTGACCTCCTCAACTTCGACCCGAGCCAAAAACAAAAGCCAGTCATGAATGTCTTCATAATGCAAGTCGTCGTGTCCAAATAGCGTTTTGGCCTCTACGGAAAACACAAACCTTCTTACTGGCCCAATAAGCTGAAGTAAAAGCCTAGTAATATGCCTCCCATCACAGGTATCTGTTAAATAGTAAAACAAATCCTTATCAACTATAACATCGGTCAGCAAAGTCCACTTAAACCTCCAGCTTCTGGATAAACTACCGGACCTTAATGCATCTTTTAGTGGCAATCGGTTCATAATATTAGTGGTCACATTATCTAGCATGTTGCTGATATAATCTACCATATCAGTGATCACATTGTCTCCAAAAGACATTGTAATGTTGGAATTTTAGTTGGGTCTTTGACTTCTGGAAATGGGTGTCTGGATAAGGGTGTGTGTTATTATGGTGTGTAAATGTGTTTGGTTTGTGGGTTAATTGGTTTCTCGCGAGTTATAACTAGCGTATTAGAAAAGATAGGCTCTCAAGTTCCACAAATCATAGTTCTTAGTTGCTCCATAAACTATCACTCTTGGTTGATTTAACCATAGTGTGGTGAAAAATGTAGTTTGCCTATTATGCCCTTGCGAATATACCAAACATAAGCGTTGACCAAGACAAAAGTGGTCAAAGGATGCATTTGGCCTCTATTTCCCATGTTTTAGACGCCAGACGACGATTTTGAAAAGTTAAGGGCCATGACGACGGTTTGTAGAAAGTTTAGGGACCAACGGTGTATTTCTGTCTTATATTATTTTATAACTATATATAGTCTTCTTCATCTAAGTACGTCTAGGGGTGTTCATGGATCGGGTAATATCCACAATAACCGAAAACCGAAACCGAACTGAACCAAAAAAACCAAATCGAATTCGTAACCAAACCGAATTGGTCAAAATCGAACCGAACCGAACTAAATATTCGGTTATCGGTTTGGATATGGATTTGACAATGAAAACCAAAAACCAAACCGAAAACCAAATATATATATATATATATATATATATATATATATATATATATATATATATTATGTATTTATATATAAAAATAATCATTAAAAGTCTTTTTTAGTATAAATATAACATTATTTAAGCTTGAAAAAAAAATTTGTTCTAAAAATATATATAATTAAATGAAAAAATAATTAAAATTATGTAATTCGGGTTATTCGGTTCGGTTTTCAGTTATAGGGGTTCGTTTTTCGGTTATCGGTTCGGTTTTTGGTTCGGTTGAATCAAATTTAAATTCGGTTCGGTTCGGTTCTCGATTTGACCCAAAAAAAAATTAACCGAACAAACCGAACCGAATAAACCGAATAACCCGATAACCGAACCGATGAACACCCCTAAATACGTCCCTCTCAATTCGTACGTCTTAAGCTTCTATTTTTCGTGTTAGCATTATGGTCCCGGATTTGGGCCAGGGCATTATGGGCCATTGCTCAGGGCCTCTTTTATAAGCCCACTGTATGTACATATGTATAGGGGTGTTGATCGGTTCGGTTTTCGGGTATTCGGTTAATTCGGTTCGGTTAATTCGGTTAAAAGTTTTTTTAAGGTCAAACCGTGAACCAAACCAAACCGAATTCAAATTCGGTTTTCGGTTCGGTTTGGTTGAATTCTAGTTCGGTTTGGTTCGGTTCGGTTTTCGGTTTAACCGAATTACATACTTTAATTGAAAAAAAAGAAAAATATACAAATATATTTAACCAAAAAAGTTATTTCAAACATAAAAAGTATTTTTTAATATTAGGATAAAATTTTATTGTTATTTTTATATATATAAATATAAATATAAATATATATACAACATTTTATTAATCTTTTTTTATATATATAAATATATAAAAAATGCATAAATTTATATGAATTCGGTTTTCGGTTTTGATTACCAAAACCATATCCAAACCGAGAACTGAATTAAAAGTTCGGTTTGGTTCGGTTTTGGCAAATTCGGTTCGGTTATTAGTTCGGTTCGGTTATTTTCGGTTTGGTTCGGTTTCGGTTTTCGGTTTATTCGGATATTTCGGTTTTTCTGTTCACCCCTACATATGTAAAAGGCCTTTTTACAGCCCATTACTAGAACTTATACGTGAGGTTAAGTACAGTCGATCGGCATAGTCGATTATTAATTCATATATTCCTGTCTTTTAGATTTTTATTCGCCATATATAACGAAGTCCAACAAACAAGAAGAAAAAAAAAGAAAAGAAGGCACGATACTTTTGAGTTTTGATCAATGAACACTGGACACCATTAGTCCATTCTTCATTCTTTTGGCTATTATAACTTATAAGGTAACACTTCTACTTTGTTAACTTTTAAATTTTAATTGGTTAGTGTTTATCTATGATGTTATAATTTACTACGGAGTAATAAATTTAATTAGTAGTTGCCACTCTACTTTTGAAGTTCTGATTTTTTCTTCGAATAGGTAACTAGTTAAGTGTTAGTGTATGAATGATTAATGGTTGTACTGTTGTAGTTATTTTCCTAAGGCTGAGCACTTGAGATTATTTAACTACGATAACGGGCAATGAATAGATTGAGCACTTGAGCGTATACCAAAATATGATAATGAGTAATGATGGTTTAAGATGCAATTTAACGTATTTAGTATCACTGAGTTTATTTAAGTGACATGTTTTATTTTAAAGGGCCTTTTTTTGTTACCGCACAGGGCACCCAAAATCACCGGGACGACCCTGCATCAAGTGTTCATAATCTTGACTTTTTGGCATAGCTAGATATAGGGCTGTAAACGAATCGGACGAACACGAACGGAGCCCTGTTCATGTTCGTTCATTTAATTTTAACCGGACAAATAAACGAACACGGACGCTTAAACGGACGAATTTTCTTGTTCATGTTCGTTTATTAAGAAAATGAATTGTTCATGTTCGTTCATTAAGACACTAAACGAACATAAACGATCGAACATCAGTTGAAACTCAAATGGATCAAGAAAGAAAACAAGAACACCATCAGTTGGATCGCTCCCAAAACAAAGCACTAAAAAGCCTAAAAGAAAAACTCAACTCCATGTACGTAAACAAACAAGTGTTTATGTGGGGAATCCCACTCACCTTGACATCGAACGAAAAATCCGACATCATCCTCTTGAAGTTCCTCAAAGCAAAAGAGTTTAGGGTCCAAGATTCTTTCAACATGCTTGTGAAGTGTCTATCGTGGCGTAAAGACTTTGGAGTCGACTCGATCGTTGGGGAGGATTTAGGGTTTAAAGAGCTTGAGGGTGTTGTGAGTTATTTTAATGGCTTTGACAAAGAAGGTCATCCTATTTGGTGGAACAATAATTATGGCATCTTTAGAAACACAAAGATTTACAAAAGATTCTTGGGAGATGACAAAAAATTGCAAAAATTTATCAAATGGAAAATACAAGTTCTTGAAAGAGGAATATTGAAGATGCTAGATTTTAGTCCCGGAGGGGTTAACTCATTTACTGAGGTTTATGATGCTACAGGTTTGCCCCTAAAAGAATGTGCCTTTCATTGTAAACACATGCACCCACTCTTCAATGATTATTACCCAGGAATTGTTGACTTTAAGGTACATGCATGCATGCATATATTTTTTGCTTATTATTCTTAACTTAAAATTGTATTAATTTGGGCTAACTTATCATAGACTTAAGTTCATTAACAGACATCAATTTTGTTTATCAAAGTATTTACATATTGACATCACTTTGTAGATGGTCATCAATGCGCGATGGTTCATTCGCAATATCTTCAATCCAATTATGATTAATACCAAGAAGGGCGGATGTGTCGTTTGTAAAGAAGATAACGTTGTTGAAACCCTTTACAGGTTACTATCTCTTCTTTTACTCTACATTCATGCTCTCTTGTTTTTGAACAATTTTGTCCCTTTTGCATAATGTAGTAATGTACCAAAAGTTTTATATTGTTGCACATATGCTATATAGGTATATAAGTCCTGATTATGTACCAATACAATATGGTGGTATGAGGCGACCAGATGAGTTGAATAACAGTCCAGCGAAAGCTGCTACTGAGTTCATTGTCCAAGGTGAAGAAAAGTTCATCATTCCAGCTGAGGGTATTAAGGTACGTATCTATATACGCCATAACTTGTTGTACTGATCATATTTCTCCACAACATACAATGATAAAAATCTTGATACATTTTACGCAAATTGTTACAGGCGGGTGATAAAATAACTTGGGACGTGGTGGTTGGAGGATGGGATTTGAAGTATCGTGCCCTTTTTGTCCCTGATGCTGCTTCCAAAAGCTATGACCACGTCGTGGAGAAAAGGAAAATGCTAGCCATGCCTGAGCTCGTAAGTAACTCTTATGTTGCAAAAGAAGCTGGGAAATTAGTTTTGACGATCAATAACACGGCTTCACGGAAAAAGAAGGTTGGTGCTTATCGTTTTCTTGTCCAAAAAACTAATAGTACGGAGGCATAAGTTCATCATATTGCGGTTCTTTTTGTTATTTTGTATCAGTTTAGGATGAAAAGAGTAATATGTTTGCAAGCAACATTATATGTTTTTGCTTGTCTATTGTTGATTTGAGTACATTCAGTATTGGTGATCAAGGTAACATTTCGAATCGAATTGAAAGAATATCCTAGTAATGTTAATTGATCAAAAGGTATATCCACTGTTAATTACATGTAGCAATGTAGGAAAGCAGCTTAACAAATTCTAATTTTTGCTCCATAAAAATATGGTACATGCTTAAGAAATACTATTAAAGAGCTTATATATATTGTTCTCGATGATGATTTTAATACTTTGGATAATGGATATATGTATGTTACTAATCCCCACTAACAAGTGAAATTATGCTTAAAACAGCATAATCAGTCACGATCGCCAAGAAGAGTGCAAG
Organism: Artemisia argyi; assembly: GCA_030686995.1. NCBI lineage: Eukaryota > Viridiplantae > Streptophyta > Magnoliopsida > Asterales > Asteraceae > Artemisia > Artemisia argyi. The sequence goes on along the minus strand of CM060709.1, from coordinate 257,557,839 downwards.
GTTATAATTTTGTTTTGTGAACCTGTATCATGTAGATATGTCTAAGTAGACATTTGGATGTGCAGACAATGTGGTTAACATATAGTATAGACAAACCCCATACCCACTGGCGAGATTGGGTATCGTTGTTGTTGTATATGGTTGTGCGTCTCTATCAAAGTCAGTTTTTTCCGAGACTAATTTACAAAAGTAGTTCTAAATGTATGATGAAGACTTTATTTTCTAAGTCTAAGATTATGTATATTTTTTTATTATCAGTCACTTTGCACATGGTACGTCCTACACATCATATCCCCTTACGGTACTCACTTCTTATAGTTAGTCCGATCCCACTCTGCTTAAAAAGTTCTTTGGCTAAATCTGGTATGCTAAAGAATAATAGGTGCTTTTTGTGTTGAGCTGGCATTAACCGAAGAGTTAAATCGTGACTATTGGATATTTTAGTAAACTTGTATATGGATAAATGAGTTATTCATTGGAGCCAGAGCCGTATATGAGGATGTACGATGTGTGAACACGTACAAGGCCTAAAAGTTTCAAGCGCCTAAGAATTCACTTACAACATCACTTAGCTTGTTAACGACATATGAATTTATGTTCTAAGTATTTGTTAAACTTACTTGAGAGTGACGATGAGCTCTCATACAAATTTGAATCTAGATCGTTATAATGGAGCAGTATTTTGATTGTCGTTTCCCGCGAAGGTAACAACTAACAATGGTGCATGTGTGTTGTAGTATAACATTAATAAAAGGAAAATGTTGAGCTAATTAAGATGCACCATCTGCTAAAAAACGAATTTTATAATATCGAAATGCATATAACATTTTGATCGATGGAGCAAAATAGATAGAACCAATCGATTCACAAATGAAACGGACACTCAGGATTTGGAGAACCAGGTAAATACGGATTAGGTCAATCAGGTCAATTATGGATGGGTGAATTATGGATGTTAGATGACATTTGGGTGGAAATTGAGTAGTGTATTTGGGACTTTGGAGTGTTTTAAACTTAAAACCTACGGCTATTTGATTGGTTCTCTATGCACTACAACAAAACACAGAACGGGTGACCAACTTTTGGCGAGGACACGTTTGTCCTCGCCAAAAGTCACTAAACGAAGTTTGGCGGGGACAAGTCCTCGCAGAAATTTTTCGGTGATGACATGTCCTCGTCAAAAACTTTAAAAAGTCCCCTTTAAATGTGTCGAATGCATGATCTTTCTGATTTTGATATCAATTCAAGGTCTTTTTGTTGCCAGACAAAGAACAGAAAGAGGTAAGACGAATTTTAATTTTTATGTTGTTGCTTGATTGTCCTTTCTTTTAAAGAGAAAACGATAAATGATTTAAAAGTATATGTGTACATATCACTGCCCATGTTTTATATGCCAAGTAAATGTGTCTGCCTAAAAATATTTTTGTTCATGAGTCAAAATTATTTTGGATTTTAATGAGAGAGAAAATGACTTGGACAAATGTGAACCAATGAATACATTAGGCATATATATTAACCATTAGGCATAACTATCATTGCTTATCTTTCTAAACATACTTCGTTAGTTCGTTCAAACGATTGCGACGTGTAGTTGTTTGTATCATTGCTCATCTTTTTAAACATATAGTGTAGTTTGTGGACCTTATTATTACAGTTATGTTAATATGTTTATTATGAAGGCTATATATGGCTTGAAACTTGTGCTTGGTATAAATGTTGTTGGATGTGCTTTTCCTTTTCGAGACCACAAAAGTGGCCTTTCAAAAAAAAAAAAAAATTACCAACAAAGTGCTAACTCATTCGTTACATAACGTTGTGGTATTGAAGTTTGTTAATGTTATGAGCAATTATCATGAACAGAATTCTAGTGTATGGATACATGATTAATTTGATGATGGAATGATATGCATCTTGATGTGTTTTATGTTAAGTTTTATAGTTGAGTAATAAAAAAAGAAATGCAATTTGATTTGAATTGTAAAGTTACCGACGTTGTTCACAAAATGAATGTATACAACTTACAATGACAATTAAAGTATGTTATGCATTTGGGTATTTACAAAAAGTACTATGTTTTTCAGGGTTAACCCAAAAATTATTTATTCTTTGCTAAATCATTCTTTTCAAGGATGTAATCTGAGTCCACCTTAACTTTAATTCTTCATTTGGCTTTTGTTCACTTCCCTGTTTTGTTTTCTCATGCTGCTAAAGTGGTCAAGCTGACAAAGCAATAATGTATGAATCTATCTTTGAATAATCTTATACAGTAGTATATTGTGAATGATAGTTTTAAGGAACTTGCATTTGATGGATTCAATAGATTATGTATGATGGTTTTGAATCAAGTTTTTAAGTGTTGCTTGTTTGTTGATTTCTTAAATGGCGCCTGATTGTGTAAATATGGGCAGGATTTTAAACATGTTTTTAACATGAGCTCAATGTCACGACCCGCACGATAGATAAGTCCGTTTTCGAGGTTAGTCATGATTCTGGATTATTCCACACTTTTTTTTGGATGAGCTTGGATGATCTTGGAAGCCCTTGGAAAATGTTGGAAGGTGTTGGAAGCTCTTGAAAGCCCTAGAAGCTCAAGGAAGTCCTAGAAGTTTCCCATCATGGAAGTGTGTAGAAATTGTACATAGCTTAGTTGAGTAGTACAAATAGAGGAGGCCTCGTTTGTTCAAGGCATCCAAGAAAGTTCACTTGTAATCTCTCTTGTAAAGTTCTCAAGTAATACAAAGCATCTCCCTTATTCCACATGTTCTTTTTTTTTTGAAGCTTTTTTTAGTTGCATACATCGTTGAGTGTTCGAATAAGGCTGAGCTTAGTCGAGACTAAGTACCGCACGGAAGACCCTTGTAGAGATAAGTCAGTGACAAGTGGTATCAAATCCAGGTTGATTCGAGGCGATGGCAAGTGAAATCGAGAAGAATTGTGCTAGTGGAAGTACAATTCTTGACGAGACCCAGGGTTGAGATGATCAACGGCAATACCCTAAGAAGAGAGGTACGTCTAAGGGCGTTGTGACAAATTTGGATAAGAGAGTGGAGGGTATTGAGACATCTGTGACTGAGTTGAAGAATCAAGTTGAGGGCTTGGAAGGTCTTGACTCCGAGTTCGCGAGCATGAAGGATGACTTTAGAGTGGTCATCAATGCTCTTAGTGGCGACTTGAAGTGTGGGATCCATGACTTAAAAGAGATGCTCATGAGCGAGGTCACAAAGTTGTGAGAAGAGTTTGGAGAAAAGATCTCCATCACTTATAAAATCATTGAAAATTTGCAAGCGGATGTAGTGTTGTGCAAGCGATCGCCTAGTCATCGTGCTTCAAAGATAGATGTTCCTAAACCATCACCGTTTGTGGGAAAACGGGAAGCTAGGGAGGTTGATGATTTATTGTGGGAAATGGAGCAATACTTGGAAAGTGTCAATATTATGGATGACGACTCCAAGATCAAGATGGCGACCCGATACTTGAAGGATATTGTGCCGTTATGGTGGAGACGTCAACATGGAGATATTGAGCGAGGTACGCGTTAATCTGGAAAGATCCGGAATCTCCAAGACAAGTGTAGTGAAATCCTTAACATACTCCCGGATCGTTCTATTTTATTTACGAAAGGCCACAGTTCATCATGATAGATCATTGACAACATTTTTTAAGCAAATTAACTTCAAACATCACATATAGCTAAACAAATAAACGTAAATTAAAACTTAGCTCAGCAGTAACATGCATCGCAAAAAGGATTTAACAAAAACTGAAAGAATTAGAGGCATATTATTCGTTAAAAATGGATTAACATGAGTTGAACTCACCTAAAGCCTAAAATGACATCATCAACTTTGATAAGTAACAGTAAAATCCTAATTTCATTCATCTAACAACATATAAACCTAATTACATTCCACCTAGCAACACATTTTGCATCAAATCATCTCTAACAGTCGAATTAATCAAAATTCACATATATATCAAAGTTAGGTCATACAAAAGAACAAAATCGCATAATAAGCCTATCAAATTGAATCACGTAACTTTTTAATCATCTGTGTTTACACAACTTTTTTCAGCAACATGTCGATAAGACTATCACGTCATAGTAGCTATACAACAAAACTTAGATTCAAGATCCACAATATAACAGTATAACACACATTTCATCATATAAACAGCAATCAACAATATTAAATCAATACTAAAACAAAATATCGCCTATAACCACAGCTTAAACATCAAAAACGTATAAAACATGAGATATTTTACAACGATCTGACCTAACCTCAAAAACTACAACAAAAATAAAGGCATGTAGATGATGATGAAGATAGTTTGTGAAAATATTATACCTGGTTAGCCTTTTAATCCACTGAAATAAGCAAGAATGATGACGGTTATTTTTTGAGAGTGATTATAGTGAGCGAAAATGAGGAATAAGTTGGGCGGGAGGTATTTAAAGGCCGTTAGAGTTTGATTGTGGGGCCATAACGACTGGGTGGGTTTACAAGCCTAGTAAGGTTGGGCCAAGAGTCTGTCGTCTGAAAATCTTGTTATCATTTTTCAAACAAAAGAAAATATATAAAAAATAAATAAATAATGTATAAACCAGAATGTTTTATAATCTTTTGAGTTTCGTCAAAAAAAATATACATATATATCGAGTTTCTAAAAAAATCATTGGAATGAATAATCCAACACACATATAATTTTAATTTTGAAAATCAAATATTTAAAAAAATCATTGGAGTTTAGAAAAGAAAAAAAAATATCTAAGACCTCGTATACAAAATAAAAGTAAAACTGATAAGTAAAAAAAATGGGTTTGAGATAAGCGTTTCGATCTAAAAAAAATAAGAGTTAGATATAGAAAAACGGTATCTATTGTCAAAAACCATTTTCTTCTTCGACCGGATCAAGATGGAAAATATGGTGTGTGTTTTTTCAAGAAAGAAAGAAGGAGGCACTTTGATAACTGATTAGGTTTTTCTTAATATAATGGGTGTGGGTAAGTTTGGGCTTGGGTTGGGTTGGGTTGAGCAATAAAACCGTTTTCACTTTTTTTCATCTCTTATTATATACGTGATATAGTTTTACCTCATGAGTGTTACTAACTTTGTGTATGATTTAGTTTTATGTAATTTTTAATCAAATATAATGTTAAGCAGAGTAAAACCTCTATAAATTAATAACCTCGATAAAATTAATAATTTGTCTAACCTCAATTTGGAACCAGTACAAATTTTGACATCAATCGATAAAATAATAAGTTAATAATTCTTTTGAAACCATGTATTTTATATATATATATATATATATATATATATATATATATATATATATATATATATATATATATATATATATATATATATATATATATGTTTATATAGTGAAGCGTTCAAATGAGAAGGGCTTTATTTGTGAGAACGCGAGAAGAGATCCTAGCCCTTCATCTCATCCTCCTTCTAATACAATCCAACAGCTGAGATGGATCCTCCCGATTTAAAATAAAGATTCAATAAACATGGGCATTTTCAACCTTTTATTTGTCAGACTACTATAAAAGATAAAAAAACACACACATGTCACATTTTAAGTGTGAAACTTAAGAAATTCTCTAAAAAAGTCATCACTAATCACAACTGACCGTGGCAATGTTCATCACCCTCACCACCATACTTATTCACCGCCGTAATCACCATCGATAACTGCAGTTCACCGTTCACCGTTCACCACCAATAATCATGATCCTCACCATCACTCATAACAATCCTCAAAACCGATTAGACTCTCTCTAGGTTCATCAACACCACCAACCACCACTCTGTTAGCCATCGTCCGCCACCACAATCATCACCGATCACCACCATCCTCCATTGATTATCATCATCATCATCATCATTA